>OY720030.1:11864346-12247558 GCA_963082485.1 Eudonia mercurella | reverse complement strand
TCATACCTATAACTCAGAGTTGAAAACTAACCTGTCAAGAGCGATGGCGACCAAATGCAAAATGGACGCGGTGCAACACAGCACGTCCCCCGAGGTCCACATGTCGCACAGCTCGGGGCCCAACGTCCAGCGCTGGGCCACCTCGTAGACCGCCCCCAGCGGCATCACCAGGCACGCCACCAGCAGATCCGCCACGGCCAGCGAGAGGATCAGCTGATTGGCCGCGCTTCGGAGGTGGCGCTCCAACAGTATTGCCGCTATCACGAACACATTACCTAGAAGAGAGAGCAGGGTCAAATAGGGTATGTGAATTGTAATCGGGAAGATACTATCGATTTAAAGGGACTATAATTTTTAAACTCCATACCAACACGGACATATTTAAAATACGATAGTTATTTTTAAAGGCAATATTAGGGAATGTAAGAATTCATATTGTTTATTTTTGATTTTGCACCTTTACTTTAGGACCCAATTTTATGTTGTAGTAATAAGTGGAAACTTTAATGATGTGATGTGATAACGATTGGTGACTCGTTTTTTTGTCGCACCTCCAAAACATGGAATAGTTTGCCAGCACACGTTTTCCCTCCTTCCTATGATATGGGGTCCTTCAAACGAGGCGTGAAGAGGCACCTTGTGGGCCGGCAAAGTGAGGATAAATGACGCTGCGCTGTTCTCACGCTGCACCAGTTATCGTCGCATCTGGATTCCATATTTACTTAACATCAGGTGAATTGGAGTCATTTGCCGTGCTACGTATAAAAAAAAAAAAAGATGTATGTAAAATTGTATGTATCATTTATAAACAATATTGTATTGTTCCTATGTTTCCCAAATAGAGTAAAATAAAATAGTTAAACAACTTATATGGATCTATATGCCTTTACAAAAACACAAATGTTGAAAAAATTGCCACGAGCAGGATTTGAGCCTGCACCCTTCTAACATACCGGGTCAGGTGCTCTTCCGATTGAGCTCTCGTGGTTCTAACCAGGCCGCCGAAACTATTCAACACTTTTTACTTTGAAAACCAGACTTTCGATCCCTATACAGTATACAGGGTGCGTAATAAGGTTATTCTGTGGGAGACAGAACGTTTCCGATTCAAAATAGTAGATTATTAACACTTCAGTCTCATTGTGACTACGGAAGCTGCAAAGGGTTAGAAACCTCAGAATTAAGTAATATCAATTAAGTATCTGTATTAAGCATTCAATTATAATGTGTTAAAAGTCGGATCCAGACGTGATCCAGATCCAGAGTGCGTAACGTGTCATGTTATGTAACGTGAAATGTAACACGAATAGATGTTCGCAGAAACTTCAAAAAATAATTTTGCTGTTAGACGCTGCCATCAGCGTCTAACAGCGAAAGCTATATAACACCAGACACGTTTTATTCAATAAAATTAAATATTAAATCTCTTACTTCGTATTGAACTTTGCTAAAATCTATTCACGTATTTCATTACTTAGTCTTTTTACTGTTAGTAGGTATAACTTCTGGACCAAATGAATGGCGTCTTGACAAATGAGAGGCTTGAAGAGATTTGAATGCCCTTTCATAAACCTGAAAGAGTATCGTGGGACCGTTACTAGCTTTCTCGTAACTTGTAGTAGCGACTGGAAATAGGTTACGATGTAGGGCAAGATCTCCTTTTGTAAAAAAGTCAGCTGAAGGTAATAATTAAATAGTTACTTACTTTCATTTGATTTTACGCCTGCGTGTAATTAGGTATGAAACTAAGAACAAACATCCGAGGGAATAAGATATTTTCCCGAGATAAAATACTCTGTGCCTTACAAATAAACAAAAAAATAGGTCCGAATAGTTATTCCGTGTTTTGTCTCTTTTACTCTAATTTGAAATGACGTTTACATGACAAGGAGAAAACACGGAATAACGATTCGGACTTCATTCTTTGTTTATTTGTAAGGGGCTCTATGTTTTGATCCAGTATTTGCTAAACCTATTTTTTGAAAAAAACAAAAACAAAAAAACGGAGTTCAGACGCAAGGACAACTGGTGCAGTGTGAAACCAACGCATCATCAGTCACCCTCACCCTGCCGGCCCACAAGGTGCCTCTTCACGCCTCTTTTGAAGGAAGAGAAAGGAGGGAAAACGTGTGCTGGTAGACTATTCCATCTTTTGGAAGTGCGACAGAGAAACGAGTCACCAAATTTCTTTGTGCGCGATGGATATCTGCACTTCATATTCAAGTTCTTTCGCCCGTTATGACATGATTGAAGGACTAACACCTATACTTTCGCATTTATAATTAAGATATCGACTAAACAAACAGATCGGCATGAAAGTGAGAATTTCAATGTTCAATCACAGAAGTGATTTTCTGGAGTATTTTCTTATCTGTAAATTTAAAAACTCTTATGTATTTTTTGGGTTAAAAGAGGCTTTATACCTCTAATTTATTTGTTGTATTTAATACACGATACATTTTTTCTATACATAATAATGTCATTGTTTATCCCTCTAAAAGACACACAAAAATATGCTTTAGAAAATTTTGCAGGAGAATGTTTTATTCGTTTTTCTATGATTACTTATATACTTTTGTCACATAGGATATTTTGCAACGACGATATACTCCAATTAACGAAGAATGAAATAGGTGTTTCTCTTTTTGAAAAGCTAATTTGTGTTACGATTTTATGATTATAATAAAAAGCTCACAAGAAAAAAATGGTCCTTATCTCATGTGCTTGGCACCGGATTGCTTTGTCTCCGATATATGTGGATCAACAGCTACCTAACCCCCACCTACTATTAAAGTAACTATCGTAGAAAAATCAACATCACACGCTCATATTTTAGAGCATGATTGTGCAGCGGTGTAGACTTTCGAGTTGCGATTTTAGAAACAGATGGGTTTTCAAACAAACATTTTTGAGCTCTCCCGTGCTTCGGAAGGCAGGATCAGCCGTTGGTCCCGACAATTGTTGTCAACCCGCATTGGGTTAGAGTGTGATGGGTTATGTATGGTTTTATGACGCCATATCACCATCTCAGCGAGCGCAGTCTAGTGACGATGAACAGGCCGTTTGAGGCAAATTCTTTTCAAAAAAAAAGTGAGTGAAATGGTAATTTTTTTTTGTGTAGGGTTAGGGTAATCTCGGTAAGTTCTGAGCCAGTTCCAAAAATTATTTCACCAGTTACTGCTTTACTATGACTAAGTTTTACTATTCGGCCACGATTCCGGGCGACCGTTGCGCGACAAGCCAATTCCTAATACATGGCGTGTGATGCCAATTAACTACAGTGCGGTAAGCGTTCCAACCGCGCATTGAAGTGAAAATTCACTAGTCGCGTTGCCGAAGGCCGAGCACTTTAAAATTCCCAAGAGCAATATTGGAAACGAAAGATTTGCAGACAAAACAGCGAGCGGTTGTTAGTTGACTATTTAATATCAAAAATGGTTGTAAACTTTTTGTATTACAGTGTACAATTCCCCTGGTGACATCATAAATTCACGGCTTTGACAATATCACTGCCACATACATTATTAATCAGCAATTATACAACGAATAACGGACAGTGATTTAGTTTATTGCTGATATATGGACTGATAGTAACTTGTTAAATGGCGTAAGGCTGAGCTATGTATGTCACATTTTATTTAAAAAACATTTTCAATTAAATGTTTGATTATAGAGTTTGCACCTTTATTTTTATGCACGGTGAGATTGAAAGGACTATTGTTGCCAATAAGCCTGATATCGTGGTAATAGACCGGTCTCAACGTCGGGCGGTGCTTGTTGACATCACTGTCCCGCATGACGAGAACCTAGTGAAAGCTGAGAAGGACAAACTCAGAAAGTACCTTGACTTGGCTCACGAGGTGACCGCCATGTGGAATGTTGATTCGACGATCATTGTCCCGATAGTCGTTTCAGCGAACGGTCTGATAGTAAAGAGCCTCGACCAACACCTTAAGGGGCTCTCGCTTGATGGTTGGATCAAGGGTCAGATTCAGAAAGGAGTACTCCTTGACACGGCACGTATTTTCAGGAGTTTCATCACTCTGCAGCCCTGACCACCGGTAGCTTGGGCCCTGCCCCGCTGCTGGTGGACTCTAGGATTAGGTTTTTATAATGTTTTATTGTTTAAGAAAGAAAATATATAAAGAGAATACAAATATTTTTTTTGTGTTGTGTCAGTTACTGTTAAGATATATAGCTTGATGGTGGTTGAGGATTCCGCGTTTAGTACATGTTTCTATCGTAGGCCTTATGGCCATTTTAAGTAAGGCGAGATGAAGGCTTAGCGCTTCGTTCTTAGTTTTGTAACTTACACAAAATATATAAGAAAATATATAAGCAAATATTCGTTATGATTATGCAAAAACTAAAACAGTGCGTAAACCAGTACATTATCTCATGAAAAGTATTAATTACTCGAGAGACCTCGACCTATCCCGTGTTATGTTGTAATCAACTCTATTTTAAGCTACTGTCCGTCTGCACGTTAAGTATTGTAGCGAATATTAGCTTAGCTTAGCTCCCACTCTGTAAAGGGTACAGTTGAGTAACTAGTTGTTTTTGTAGTTGGTAAGCAGCTACGGGCAACCAACAACCGACAGAACTTCTATGCTCGCAGCTACTTACCAACTGCAGTAGCCGAACACGATGACTTTGCCAGCGGCGCGGAGAAGCGCGGTGTGATTAGTGCGTATGAGTGAGTCCTACTCCATGGAATTACATGTGCGGTTCTGTGAACAGCGGACTTAGAGGCTAGCATCAACTTACCAACTATAGTAGCGAGTAGAAGCAGGCTGAGCGCAATGGCTTTGACAACGGCGCGGATGAGTGAGTCCTACTCCATGCAATTCCAGGTGAGGTTCTCTGTGTAGCGGACTAAGATGCTAGCAACTACTTACCAACTACAGTAGCAAGTATAAGCAGGCCGAGCACGATGTCCTTGCCAGCGGCGCGGATGAGCGCGGCGGGCGAGTCGAAGGGCGCGGACGCTTCCCAGGTGACGTGAGGCACTGCGGAGATATTCCATTCGGGCAGCTCCCACTCCGTGGAGTTCTAGGTGAGATTCTGCGTGTAGCGGACTAAGATGCTAGCAGCTACTTACCAACTACAGTAGTGAGTATAAGCAGGCCGAGCACGATGGCCTTGCCAGCGGCGCAGATAAGCGCGACGGGTGAATCGAAGGGCGCGGACGCTTCCCAGGTGACGTTAGACACTGCGACGACATTCCACCCGGGCAGCTTCCACTCCGTGGTGTTCCAGGTGAGGTTTTGTGTATAGCGGATTAAGATGCTAGTAGCTACTTACCAACTACAGTAGCGAGTATAAGCAGGCCGAGCACGATGTCCTTGCCAGCGGCGCGGATGAGCGCAGCGGGCGAGTCGAAGGGCGCGGACGCTTCCCAGGTGACGTGAGGCACTGCGGAGATATTCCACCCGGGCAGCTCCCACTCCGTGGAGTTCCAGGTGAGGTTCTGTGTATAGAGGACTAAGATGCTAGCAGCTACTTACCAACTACAGTAGCGAGTATAAGCAGGCCGAGCACGATGGCCTTGCCAGCGGCGCGGATGAGCGCGGCGGGCGAGTCGAAGGGCGCGGACGCTTCCCAGGTGACGTTAGGCACTGCGGAGACATTCCACCCGGGCAGCTCCCACTCCGTGGAGTTCCAGGTGAGGTTCTGAGGGAGGCGGACGTACAACGTCTCCCACTCGAGCAGCTCATCGCGGCCGTCCGCGCCCTCCATGCCCTCTCACCGGGACTCCACTCCAACTACTGGACACAATAGCGTTAATAATGAATCGGCGTAAGAGTTTCTTGAAGCTGTGATATATGCTAAGCGGCGCTAGTCGTCCTAGCCATATTTAAGTATGAAGTATTTGATTAAGTTTAGAAGCCAAATTATGCTGCTATAACTTAAAATATTTATCATAGTGTGGTAGTGGCAACAAGACCAACATAGTTCGGACTCAGAGTGCCCAGGTTTGATAATCAGCCGGGGCACATAATAAAATGATTAGTTTAATTGTTGCGTTAGAGTATTGATAGCCAGTTACACAGTGGTTTAGGATTCCAGATGAAGAGTGCTTCCATCTATCGCCTTACACAACATCCAGGCAAGCAACGTGGTGGTAACTCTGTTGCCGCTTTCAGATTTGTGGTAAGATGTTGTGTATGGTGTAATTTTATTTCGTCGTAAACCTATAGATTTTTTAACGTTATCCTATTATTATAAGAAGTATAATAACTATGTAGTAAATATTTATAAAATATAGTGAAAAAAATAAATGCCTACCCGATCGAGCCAGGAATCGAACCTGGGTCTTCCGCACTTTTTTACTATACTTTATAAATATTTAATTCAGCTTAAGTACAGCAACTAGCACTTAAAAATAGAAAATAAAATTTTATTATGTAGAAACTTACTATTTGTGTTGTATTTTCTAAATAGTAAGCTAATCGCTCGGTCCATCGTTATGTCTTTAATTATTGCTTGCGTTACAATCTGTAAAAAAGAAAAATTCATTGTAGTGTAAATGTTAAAAACATATTATCATATTCATATTTAAACGATTAACCTCATATTACTGTCAGGCAACATACTCGTACATTATATAAGACTGTAATTTTATTTTTATAATTAATAACTTTAATATATATATTTTTTTGCTCGATGGTGCAGTGGTTAACGCGCCCGGTCTACGAGTGCTGAGGTTAAGCAACTTTCGCAAAGGCCGGTCATCGGATGGGTGACCAAAAATTTATTATCTCGAGCTCCTACGTGCTTCGGAAGGCACGTAAAGCCGTTGGTTCCGGCTGCATTAGCAGTCGTTAACAACCACCAATCCGCACCGGGCCCGCGTGGTGGCTTATGAACCGTTCTCCCTATCCATCCATGGGGAAGGCTCGTGACCCAGCAGTGGGGACATAAAATGAGCTGCTGATGATGATGATGATGATGATGATGATGATATTTTTTTAAAATTTGCATTCACAATGCTATCCAAATATGGGTTCGATTCCCACTCGAGCTTTTTAAGGCTGGTAGATTTTTTCGAGTAAACTTTAATTAAATTTTCTGAATATTTTACAAGGTTCATAATGCATGTCTATTATAGATCATTCGGTGCAGACCACTGACATATAGATATTTAAGATAGTAGAATCGAGGCAGGTGAATAAAGGCCAGGCGAATTCCTGTTGTTATGTAAAAGATGAAAAATTAAATGATTTGCATAAGGCTTCCTGTGTCAATGTGGTTATAGGCAAATGCTTCTCAGCCAGCTCCGCTTCCAACGTGGGTCTGCGAACGAAATGAAATGAAATGGGCCGCTCATGAATATTGAAAACAAGGCCAGATTGGAAATAGCAAAGTAAGCGTACAAGAAATGGTAGCTGTCTATCGATTTTGTATACTGAAGAAATGAACTTAACGATACGTAGATACCTACCTACTAATATCACTATCACAACGAATACAAAACTAATCAATACTACTGTAGAAAAATCTATCTTATGACAATTTTTGATTGTAGATATTTAGTTTGCTCATTTAAAGTAGGTACAAATTATCAATATTAACAATTTTATCACAAATAAATTTCCGATTATTATACTCGTATAAGGTTCGAGTCGACTCTTAAAATAGTTTACACTTATTCTGTTGTAAGTAATTTATAATATTTAACTAGTATAAAAGGTTGAGATGAGAGATTGAAGATGAGAAGAGATTGAAGCAGTCGTTAACAACCACCAATCCGCACTGGGCCCGCGTGTTAGTTTATGGCCCGTTCTCCCTATTCATCCATAGGAAAGGCTCGTGCACCAGCATAAAATGAGCTGGTATGATGATGAAGATGATGACGACATATATAACTTTCCCGTGTTTCGGAAGGCGCGTTAAGCCGTTGGTCTTGGTGCATGTAGTTGTTGTAATATGTCAGTGGCAGTCATCCAAACCCTCAACTTGCAGGCCAGTTGGCCAGGGTGTTGGTCCAATATACCCATAATGCTATTTTTCTTGTAAAAAGGATTAAAACTAGTTGTGGGATTTTAATATGCTGATTATAATGATGATGTTTATGACTATTAGTCCTTAATGGCCTTCTTCTTAAAATGACAGTGCGATGATCGTTGTTCAACGGAATCGAAATCAAATGAATCCAACAATAAAAATTAAAAAAAACAAACATAAATTACTAACTGGATTTCGATGAAACGATTGCGGGCAGATTAACGATCCTTATGTGTTAGTAGAACAAGCTAAGCGAAAAAATAAAATAGAAAAAATATTTTGAAAACTTTTGCTTTTTAACGGACCGGTCCTTATAATCTACAGATTAGCTATAATGTTCCACACATTATTGGTAACAGGGTACCTAGTGTGAGTTTTGTTTACTATCCGTATTAACCCATTTAGACCGACCAGGCGTTTGTGTGTTGTTGTAAAGGAAACTTTAAAAGTACATCTATATACTGTTTTTAGAGGTGTTATAACACCCTGATTCGATTACGAAAACGAAAATTAGTATGGCATTGAAGCAGCGCCTTTTGGCGACATACGGGAATAGTTAAAATTTTGCTATAAAAATACTCGCTGTCGTTAACGTGATCGAATGGCGAATGAAACTCGCACTTGGCACCTTGTAGTGCAATTCGACCGCAGTGATACGTGTGTATATTTCAATAATGTTATTTTAGTCGGATTCGAATAGCTTGAGGAGCTCGATGGCGCAGTGGTTAACGCGCCCGGTCTGCGAGTGCTGAGGTTATGCAACTTTCGCAAAGGCCGGTCATCGGATGGGTGACCAAAAATGTATCATCTCGAGCTCCTCCGTGCTTCGGAAGGCACGTTAAGCCGTTGGTCCCGGCTGCATTAGCAGTCGTTAACAACCACCAATCCGCACTGGGCCCGCGTGGTGGTTCATGGCCCGTTCTCCCTATCCATCCATAGGGAAGGCTCGTGCCCCAGCAGTGGGGACGTAAATGAGCTGATGATGATGATGATGATGACGAATAGCTTACATTACTGAGATTGATGATTATAATAATTGATAGTTGACGGATAATTAATGGTAGTGAATATCAAGGATAATACACAACGTAGGTTTCAGTAAAGATGTGAGACGTTACAGAGTGAAACATCACGCGTTGAAAAGTGTCGTTGCACTGTTTTGGTTCATTTGTCAATACTCATACACACTCACGAACAAAAGCAAATCTACAATTTTAGCAAAACAAAACGATATCACAAGCATTCAAAATTCAAAATCATTTATTCAGTTTAGGTAACAAAAATTAACTCCTATAAATATCATTATGCCTGCATCACTCTTTGCTTTCCAGTCAAGAAGTTCCAAATATAAACAGCAATAACATATTACTCACTACTTAAACTTGGCGTAGGTTTGGCGGTGCGTATATTTGAAAAAACACTTTCCAATAAGTTCACAACGTGACGTCGAATGTTTACATAAATAAATATAATAACTGATATTACTGCACTCAACAGTCATCTGTTTACGACGAACGTACATAAGATAATGGCCCGCGAACTCCAATATCACCTATAACATTCTTGGTGACATTTGAAAGTCATGGATATTGGTCGGTATATCAATGGTAAACTCGAAACTTATAAATAAATCTGCCAAGACACTTATTGCTCCTATTATGGAGTTGACTGATGGAAGCCACTTGCTAAGTGATACCTTCGGTTTACCTTGATGCATTTCAATGGCACTACATGATGTCAATTGATTTCTATCCAATTATATTGTTTGTAAGTTCTTTTTATGTAATGTCTGTCTTACGGTGGCTGTGGTTTTTTGTTCAATCTCGATTAAATGATCACTTGATTTCCTTGAGGCTTTTGCCCAGCAGCTGAACTGTAGGTATATAGGCTAGTTACTTACTACTGTAGTAGTTTTATCTACCTACATATACCAAATATATCAAAAAATATTTACATATAGATTAGTTCAATATTAGTTATATAATTTGTAAAATATTTACTTAGTATAAATTATGGAAGAGCGTAATTTCCTGGTACAGGCATACCATAGTATTACTATTATTACTACTAGGCATTTTTTTTATATATAACCTATGTTACTCAGCGCTAATGTAGCATATTAATAGTGAAAGAGTTTTTTAAATCGGTCCAGTAGTTTTTGAGTTTATTCGTTGCAAACATACATACATACAAAAATACAAAGCTTTCCTCTTTATAATATTAGTAAAGATTACCATGAGAAAAAGAAGTGCATCCCTTGTGCGCAGGGTCCAGGGCAGCCCTAACATCATTCTAAGTATGATAGGGGACAGAGTGAACTGCCCCAATATACTTCACTGCTGCCAAATGCACCCAGCAGTTAATAGTATTTTAATTCGTATTATCTCTTTATTTATTTTTTCTCATATAAATTTACATTTTTAAATATTTTCTAAAAACAAAATAAATAAAACATTTAAAAATATAAAAAATAGAGGTCCGCCGGCATTGGGACCACGGTCCAAACTACCGGTGCTCCAGAGACAGGAACCTCCTCACAATGCGTGCCGTATCGAGGAGAACTGCCTTCTGAATCAGGCCCTTGATCCAGCCGTCTAACAAGAGCCTCATTAGATGTTGATCGAGGCTCTTGGCCATCAGGCCTTTGGCCGTAACAACAATCGGTACGATGACAGCTGAATCCACACTCCACATGTCGACAACCTCGTGTGCTAAGTCGAGATATTTAATTTGCTTCTCTTTCTCAGCTTTCACGAGGTTCTCGTCATGGGTAATGGTGATATCGACAATCATGCGGCGCGCTAATCGATCTATCACCACAATGTCAGGCTTATTGGCTACAATAGTCCTGTCGGTGATGATAGATCTATCCCAGTACAACGTGACATGGTCATTTTCGAGAACTGGGTCGGGCACATACTTGTAGTACGATACCTCAGAATCCACAAGTTTGTATTTCAAAGCAAGCTGCTGGTGGATAATCCTGGCTACTTAGAATCAAGAGTGATGACTGCTTTTCTGATTGGGCTCCTCTAACTGCGGGTGTGCCACAGGGGGGGGTACTCTCACCTCTCCTTTTTTCATTGTTTATAAATGAACTTACCAAAGTAATATCTTCCCCGTACCACCTGTATGCAGACGATATGCAACTTTATCGACATTTCGATGCAGCCAACACAAACGCAGTTATTGAAGACATCAATAAGGATCTCCTCTTGGTGAAGTCTTGGGCCGATGCATTCGGTTTACTTGTGAACCCAACGAAGTCGCAAGCAATAATCATAGGTAGCAGCAAACTGTACAGCAGACTGGATGTTAGCGGTCTTCCCTGTATTTCATATGACGGAGTAAATATTACATACGCTGAAAAAACTAAAAATCTTGGCCTCGTTTTTGACCGTACACTGTCCTGGAAGGCGCAGGTAAATGAAGTTAGTCGGCGCATGCACTACTCCTATCATTCTCTCAAGCGACTCCAGTTTTTCTTACCCTACAATACCAAAATTATGCTAGCTCAGTCGCTTCTACTCCCCCTTCTCGACTATGCTGACGTTTGTTATCTGGACGCTACTGAGGAGCTGCTTAACAAACTGGAACGACTGCAAAATTTGGCAATCCGGTTTATATTTGGTTTGCGTAAATTTGACCACATTTCTGAATTTCGGTCGAAGTTGAAATGGCTCCCAGTTCGACTTCGTCGAGATATGCACATCCTTTCCCTCCTTTACAAAATACTTAACTACCCCCAGCTCCCTCATTACCTGCGTTCCCGTTTTACGCTCATAACCGTCTCTTCCCGTCCCAAACGTTCCTGCGACACACGAACCCTAATATGTCCCCAATGTAATTCTAATTTTTACTACAAATCATTCTCAGTATATGCCGCACGAATGTGGAATAGACTGCCTGCCAGCATTCGTGAGAGTTCATCGGTAGAATCTTTCAAACACAAGCTCAAAGAGCATTATCTGTCTAACGGCTAATATGACAGTGACACCCCGTTCATACATAATTAGTTTTTATTTTAATATGTATATAGGTATGTATGTATATATTTATAATATAATATTTTATTTTAAATTAGTTATGTCATTAGTTTAAATATGTTTGTTAGTCCATACTAATGGTATTATTTACAATTTATTAGTCCCGCATACTTGTTTATTGCACCACAGCTAGGGTTGGCTGGAAGAGATCTCTTCTAGAGATAAGCTCACCTTTGTATATGTCCTGTGTTACGTGTATTTAAATGTATTTTTTCTTTGTACAATAAAGGATTAATTAGTTATGCCTGGGTAAGTACTCGCCGTTAGCCAGACGAGAACAGCCAGAAATAATATGTCTTATTATTATTATTACAACTTTTAATGCTACTAACACCTTTTACTAACAAAATTAGTCTATGTAACTTGATTAAATAAATAAATTGAATTGAATTGAATGATTTTCTTAAAAGGAGACTACTGCAACTAGATAGCTAAAACCTTATTGTAAAGTTAATAATGATAAGCTTTGATTTTGATTTAATACTATTATTGAATAAAAATAATACCGTAGTAAAATAAAGTGCTTTTTTAATTAATCAGCATTTCAAAACCAGATGCGTAAATAGGGCAATATGAATGTACGCGGTTGCAGCCATCTGACCGAAACATCGGAGTGGTGATATTTATGCGACGCACGTTAAATCTGCTCACGTTAAAACCATTAATTATTATAATGGATTCATTGTCGTCAGTAATTTAAACGATATTAAAAGCTTAGCAATACCGTATCTCATAAATTCTACAGTTTTAATATAAAATGTTGTGTAATTTTTTTATTTCGTTAATATCACAGAATATCGATACTACATATTGTTAATAATTCGGTTATATCTACCACTTTGTGCGCCAACTTTGTTTGAAGAGCATTCAAAAACAATTTATTGGCAACTAAATTTGAACTCGAAATATTATAGTAAAGCCTGTTAAATGAAACAGCGATATCAAATCAATTAATGGAACTCTGACTTCTTAGTATTGAAATTGAGAGCAATTCATCGGCCATTAATATATTAAACAGACAACAAAATAAATATTTGGTACTGATGAAAATATGTTTTGTATCCGTGCGGAGACGGAGAAAGAATCTTCTTAAGAATATTCTTCGCCCCTCTCCTCCGGTGTGTGGCGTAAGAAGCGACCAACGGACTTTAGAGCTTCCATATGCTCCACTGCATGGTAGGGCTTGCCCGTCTGGTTAGTGACCACCGTACGCATGGTGTAAAACCCGTCAAGTGACCGCTTGGCGGTCGCGTTTCGGGATCAGCCAGCGTATAATCAGAGCTCGAGTGGATGGTGCTGCGATGCATTTGGTCTGTGGAGGCTTCCGTCGAACCAGTGCCAGGCCGACCAGGGAGACCCGTAGAAACAGCTGTCCCGCTGGCCGCCTGTGGCACAGTACAGGGGCCCAAGCGAGCCTAACCAGCTCGTGAGGCTGCCTCATCATGCCACGCATAATCTCGAGGTGGCCCGTCGTGCCGGTTGGTGACCGGAAGGCGGGGCCATTCCCGGCGGCCATTCCCGGAGGTGTTCGGGGGCCCTTCCGTTCGGCGGGTTAATGATACTCATCTGTAGGCAGATCTCTGGTGAAACAGGCCGCTGCACTTTGACTATTTGCATCGCGGTAGCATGTCCTCGATTCACGCCTCTCTCCTTTTCTCCACCATGACAGCGCCTAATATTAAAACTAGTCCTACAGCGGTGCACACCCCCACCACAACCATACTGTTTGAGGTCGAGTTAGCTAACATCCGCGGACTCCATGCAAACATCAATGCCGTTCACCACCATCTTGAGATGGCACGGCCAGCAATGTTGTTTTTGACGGAGACGCAAATAATCTGTCCGGCCGACACCAGCTACCTGCACTATGCGGGATTTGTGCTTGAAGAATCCTTCAAAGCCAAAGCCGGAGTTTGCTTATTCGTTCGGACGGATGTTTGCTGTCGCCGTCTGCGCTGTCTGGAGGACCCTTGTGGTACAGGTCGACTTGGGCTCTCATAGCCGTGTCTACGACTGCGTCTACCGATCCCATAATGGCGACACGAAGACAACTCGACTTATGGAACATCTTAGTCGGGTAGCAGATGATGCGCAGGAGCGGTTACCATCGGCGGAATTGGTGTTTTTGGGGCACTTCAATGCTCACCACGAGTTGTGGTTAAGTTTCTCCAAAACTGACCATGCTGATAGAACTGCCCACGCATTCGCTTTCACGCACGACCTGACTCAAATGGTAAACCAGCCCACCAGGATCCCAGATATAGTCGGCCACGCGCCCTTCTGCTGACGAGTTGCCCAGCTGGTTACCGAGTGGAAGTTCGAGCTCATTTAGGATCTTCGGGTCACTGCTTGGTATCCAGTAAAGTGCCTATGGCCCCTCCTTCAGCGGTATCAAAACGCCAGATTTGGCACTACTCGTCAGCAGATTAGGATGGTATGCGGGACTACTTCACATCTGTTCCTTGGGGGCAGTGCTGCTTCAGTGGGATGGACGACTGCTGTTACTGGTGAGATAGTTTTAGAGATGGAATACTATATTCCACACTCCTATCTCATCAGCTAAGGCAGGCACAAGCAATGGTTCAACCGCGAGTGTGCCAACGTTGTTGATAACAAGTTTTGCGGCTAACTCCCGAATAGGTGACTGCAATGCACAGCCACCTACAATTTCTCACTGTGGCCACACAATGCTTGATTTTAAAATCAGGCAGTGTGATGTCCGTGCGGAGCTGCAGTCAATCGATGTCCGGAAAGCTAATGGCCCTGATGGCAGGAGGGATGGAGGGATGGAGGGATCCAATAGTCCTAAAAATGTGTGCAGCGGAGTTGTCCCCCGTGTTAACGCGCCTTTACCGTCTCTCGCTCTCTTCAGGTTGTGTGCCGAAATCTTGGAGAGAGGCCAATGTGCAACCGATCCCCAAAAAAGGAGATCGGTCAGATCCATCGAATTACCGCCCCATAGCCGTAACTTCAGTTTTGTGCAAAGTAATGGAGCGCATTTTAAATAAACAATTTGACCACTACTTAGAAGAAAACTCTATAATTTACGATCGCCAATACGGCTTTCGGCCGAAACGGTCAACGGGTGATCTTCTAACGTACGTTGCACATCTATAGGGTGAGGCTATTGACAAGCGTGGTGAGTCGGTGGCTGTTAGCCTTGACATAGCCAAGGCTTTTGATTGGGTCTGGCACAAAGCTCTTCTCTCCAAGCTCCCGGCATATGGTCTGCCTGCTCAGTTCTGCAACTGGGTTGCTGGTTTCCTGCTAAGCGCAGAATCCATGTTCAATCTAATGGATGCGCTTCGCGGCTCATGTCAGTGAACGCTGGGGTCCCTCAAGGCTCCGTTCTGTCCCCCACGCTGTTCCTTCTGAATATCAATGACATTATGCTTCCACTTGGAAATATTTACTGTAATGATAGCACGGTGCGTGAGGGATAAAACGGTCACCCAGCCGCCGCTGGGCGGGGCGGGTCAAAACCGAAGTGAATCGAGTAAATCTTGTCATTGATCTCAATCGGGTATTGGACCTCATATCTAATTGGGGCTCCAATAATCTAGTTGAGTTAATTGCCAAGAAAATACAGGTATGTGCGTTCACGGCAAAAAAGTCACAATACCTTCCCCTTCCAATTCTTCAAGGTACGTTTCTAAGCCTGCAGAGCAGTATCAACAAGCTCGGTATGACGATTCGCTGCAATCTGAACCAAACCACTGACTGAACCAGACTACTGCTACTACGTCGAAGCCGTGATCAAAGCAGCCTCACGAAAACTAGGTATTCTGAACAGAGTGCGGCGATTCTTTACGCCGGACCAGTTGTGCCTTTTGTACAAGACATAGGTACGGTCTTGCGTGGAGTATTGCTCGCACATCTGGGATGGTTCCGCAAAGTACCTTCTCGATGCCTTGGACAGATTGCAGTGTCGCGCTGAACACATTATCGGCAATGCAGAAGTCGCAATACTCTCGAATCTCTGCAATTGCGTAGAGATGTTGCGTCACTCAGCGTGTTTTACCGTTTATACCATGGCGAGTGCTCTGAAGAGCTCTTTGACCTCATCCCACCTTCTCCCTTCCTTCATAGGAGTACACGTGCTGCTCATCGGAGGTGACTTCGATGGGGTATTTGAGACAGTGAATCGGTGACGCTTCACTGTCTTAAATACCCCATCGCGCACAAAGAAATTTGGTGACTCGTTTCTTTGTCGTACCTCCATAAAATGGAATACTCTACCAGCACACGTTTTCCCTCCTTCCTATGATATGGGGTCCTTCAAAAGAGGCGTGAAGAAGCACCTTGTGGGCCAGCAGAGTGAGGTTAACTAATGCATACGTAGTATGTTTTTACGTTGCACCAGTTATCTTCGCGTCTGGACTCCATTTCCACTTAACATCAGGTGGGATGGAGTCATCTGCCGAGCTACCTATACATTAAAATACAATGGAAACGTTGAATGGAATGAGTATGGTTTTTTACTGATAAAGTGGCAATTAAGGCATACGGACCGCATGCAAGCAGTTACCGTAACCTTTGGACGTTTGCAACACCATAATAATTTAAAATTCATACGTTACTCACCGTGTGAAGACATAAATGTTTTATCGACCCATGTAATATAAATAGATCCTGCTCTTTCTTCGTCTCACGTGATTTAAAAAAAAATCTAATAGGTAAGCATTTGACCACCATCTCACCTATCATTTTATATAAAAAAATGCGTGTGTATGTATGTATATTATATATATGTGTGTGTATATTGAACTCCTTCTGAACGGCTGGACCGATTTGGATGATATTTTCTGTGTGTGTTCAAGTGGATTCGAGAATGGTTTAGATTTACAATTGGACCCCGTAGGTGGAACTGCTATAGTAGTCCATCATGGAATACGGCTTTTCTTAAGCGAACAAATGATTCGTTTGTTTTGTTGTCATGGAAACGTTACCTGTCAAAGCGGTACGAAGTCCGCCGGTCAGCTAGTTGTTAAGTAAAGATGTGGCCTACTGTGGAACATGCTTACTTAGAAACAACCCATTTAATCAAGCTTCGAGAGGCCCAAGTTATAGCGTTCCCTGAACTCATCAGCAAGCAACGAGCTCTACTCCTTAGTTGTTCGCATTTAAAAAATATTAGCAAAACGCTTTGTGCAGATGGTTGGTATATCAACGATTATTATATTAAAAACCGCCACTTTTAACTATAACGCCGTATTTAACTAAACCATAACATGTCAGATGTTCATTTAAGGTGACGTAAAAATGCTAAATTACTTCATTCAAATAGTTTGTTGAGCATAATTTGATTTTCTATCTCTAATTACTAGATATGTTTTTTTTTCATTGGCGGCGCTAGTGTGCGGCTAGTGTTAAACGCTCTTAAGTACGTCACCTTTTTTGTTTTCTTTTGTAAAGCTATCGTAGCTGCATTTGACTAGTGCAAATTTAGTTAACACATGCCACTCATCATCATCATCATCATCATCATCATCATCTCAGCCAAAAGACGATCACTGATGGACAAAGGCCTCTCCTAAGGATCTCCACAACGACCGGTTTTGTGCTGCTCGCATCTGCTGGCCACTCAATTTGAAATATAAACACAATACCTACTGAGGTTGCAAATAAATAAGCAAAGCCCTATTCGTTGTGGAACGCAAAAATTTCAATGTTAAAAATCTTCGTTTTTTTTATCAAAATCGTTTTTCGACTAATGAGCCGTATTTGTCAATTTCCTTTTAATTTTCCTACCTTTTATCCTGAACCAAGAAAAGCTAAACCGATTATTTGGATCAGAACTGATCCCTTCAACATAATGTATTTAGTGTTGATCAAACAGATTGTTTTACTTTGTTCACGGATAAAGTGAAATAAAAATAGATGAGTATGACCTTTAAATCTCAGTTCTGTGCTATATTTATTTAAAAGATCTCTACGAACCTAAATTAAAGTAAATGTATAATTTTAGGTACTTGTATTTTAATGCCTGTTTGTGTCTGTTAACTACGTTTGGGTTTTTTTTAACCCTCGAAGGCTGTGTCCTGCGGCTGCCAAGCGGTGCCAACAACGGTAGAGGACTGAGTCGCAGCTCAAGCAGAAGAAGGAATTCCAGAAGAGCGCCACTCCAGTGATCTTACTGTATTCCCCATATCTCAAACCTACCCACGGCCTTGAATCTTAAAATTTCACCTATAATATTTACTACCTACTAAGTATTATATACTTACTACCTACCTACTTATAATCCTTACTACCTAGGTTGCTTATGTAGTAAACCTAATAATTTAAATTTTAGGTTTAAAGAACTTTATTTCTCATAAAAACTACAGAAGTTCACTTAAAATGAGATATAAGAAATTACACACTTAAGTTTAAATAATTATAAGTATGAGTAAACCTCCGGGACCTAGCCCAATTAGTAGGTAACTAAAGTAACTAAAACATTGTTAAAAAGATTTGTCTAAAGTCTAAATAGTTTATATAATTGCAAAAAAGAAATAAAAATGCCTATACATTTTATGGAATTAACAACTCTATTATTACAATAAATGGACATGTGCCTTAAGCTTATATTTTAAATTTAAATTTAAATTTTCGGTTTTATATATGACTTCTAATTAAATAAAACGTGACAATGGCAAAATATGTAATTACATTTGATATTATACCTTTTTTCGGGGAGGATGTCTATCTATACATGCAGAACATAGTGGCAAGTGCCTTTTGTTGTATGTTAAGCAACTTTAGAAACGCCACGCCACCAAACGGGTTCTCAACGTCGTATGCTGTCGCCAGGAATACGAAAGGGTTTGATTTCCACTTGAGACAGGTCGTTTGTTATTAGTGCAATTTTTTGTTTCGTTACCATAATGCAATGTTGATATGAAATAAGATTTTGTGCGCTTAATTGCTCATAATCGACAATCTATAATAGCTTAATCGAGTGTACTCATTCGAACGAGTGGGGGGAGGGGGGTACTTATCGTTCGATTTGCATTTGTTCCAGAAGAGCAATTAACTAATTGTATGGAAAGCTTAAAAGTGGGGTTTAAAAGTAAATGTTTTGTCCCATATCAAGTAAACGGCCTGATTGAACGCACTTAATGATTCGTTTGATCTGGTACTTTACGTCAAAGGTTGGCAATTTTCCTTTAAAAAAATACGATTCTTCAGTTAAGTTCTTTCAACCGTCTTAATTGTTTTGATCGTCATTTTCGACCTCAAAGTCCTGGGTTCGATTTCCAGATATAGTTGTGGGGAGTATATCACCATAATAACAATATTAAGAGCAATGTTGTGTTCTGACTGTTAGCCCTTTAACTCAGGAACAAAACATATGACAGCACCTGCGCCGATGACGTAATTCGCAAAACGGCAAAAAAAAATTGAAATTGAAAAAAAATATTGAAAACGCGCAGAGAATAAAGTTGTTGGGAGTTGAGAGTGTATCGAATTTATTCTAGTTTGTTTATACTTAAACTTCTTTATACAAAAGTAGGCTCTAAAAAGACGATATTTTAGTTTTAAGTCGCGTGGTCGTGCCTGGTTGGGGTTTGACGGAAATTCGCTCCGGACGTTAACGCACGGTAGGCTCCGAAGAGTAAGATAAGATAGCTAGTTCAGTTCCCCAGTTCTTGAAGATTACGGGTATACCTTCGAATTTATTGTCACTTACTTAGACTTTTTGTGACGTCAATATTGGTTTTTTTTCTTTCTTTCTCCCTTTTTTCATCAGATGATGTGAACCTGCTAGGTAACCTTGTAAATAGTGGAAAAGCTTTGTTACTGAAACCGCGTTAAGTATTTCTATCTTATTAATTTGTACACATTGATTAAATTTTATTTAAAAATTTTTTAAATTAAAATGTAAATGAGAAATGAGAAATGAAAAATGAAATGAGAAATACAAATGAAAATAGAAACAGAGAAATGTAAATGAGCAGTGAACTAACATAACTAATTTGTCATTCAAATACATTTGTTTAAACTACAAACTTAGCAAAGGGAAAGGTATTAAAAAATAATGTAGTCAGTCAGTCAGTAGGTCTTAGAGTAGGTCCGGAGTGGTATAATTATAGCTTTAAATATTAATGGTTATTATTAGCAACATTGCGCCTTGATCTTTTTAAAGGACATTTATTTATTATTCGGCAAAGGATGAAACCGGTTCATTGTGGAAATTTTTCTATTTACATTCTTCAGTATTCCAATGAGATGTTTCATAATGCTTTGTGTCTGTTCAACTCGTCTTTTAATGTCAAGCTATATTAAATTTGGGAATAAATTTCCTTGTATCAAAGTAAACGTGCTGTTCTACCCTCGTCCCTGGCTGAAAGCCATTCTTAATTTCATTGACATCATGGGGCATAATTATCAACGAAGGGGGAAGGTGAAACGTGCCTATATATGTACCCAACTGCTGTACTTTTTTTTTGTTATTTACTTGCTTGCTAAATATCTACGAGGGTTTTATTTTTATTTACTGATGATTATTGATAGGCATAAAATATACATACATAGCAAAAACAAGTTACAGTAAAATATTTATTTAATAACGTATTATTGTTTGCCTATGTCCAGCAGTGGACATACTGCATTTACTCCATATCAAAGTATACGGAACGTTATACTTTGATATGGAGTAAATGCAGTATGTCTCTTCGTAAAAAATGAATTACTAAAAAGCACCGCAGTTGCGTGTAGTACTGCTTTTTGCCGATGGGACTTTTGTAAGGTGAGATTTATTACACAAATTAATAAAAGCTTTCGCTTTTTACTCAAAAGTTGTCTAACCTTTCTTACTGCGTTTTAAATTAACACGGCAGTGGGAAAACGAGATAACCCAAGAAGTGTTGCTTTATGTCCCACTTCAAACTGACGAACGAACGTCTACCCTTGTCTACCTACAGAAATGAAAGGCATAAAGCAAACAGTGAAACCGACAGCGTTTTGTGTAAATTTACCTCTAATTAGTGGGTTTGATACTCCTCGTGACTGTTCTTTTTTATTTAAATTTGTAATATTTTTGTTGCTTTTGTTTTTGGTCTGTTTTGTGCCAGAGCGAAAGAATAGTACCTGTCGTCCTAATTTTGTTTGCTTTAATTAGCAGTTTTTAGAAGATTCTTTCCTGCTGTTTGAAAAATATTATGTAATCTAAAACATTATTTTTTATATGTATTTTTTTAGGTTTCCCACTGCCAATATTATATTTCACCTGTATGTTTTACTTATCATAGTGGAATACAGGATTTATGAACAAAAATCTTAAATATACTCTGTGAGTGCCGTAAAAAAAAGTCGAACAATCTAATAAGTTGCATTTTGTTGACCATTGAATATACTTTTACGTATTTATAAACTAACCGAGTTGGAGCTTTGATTGTTTTCTTTTCACAAAAAGATTCAGTCAGTTATTCATTAAACTCTGCGAACTTGTTTCAATCGCAAGTTTTAATTGTTTTCATAAAAATAGGTCGTTAGAATGAAGGTTTCATTAATTTTTAAATGCTTTGCACTTTCTTGAAGATGAATTTAATTTTTAATTGTTTTGTTCGCGCACCCGGTTGGTGTAGTGGCGATAAGTTGGCGTTGGTTTTATTCAAATAGATATTGTTCTTTGAACGCAAAAGAAAATAGTTTTAGTTCTTAATCTGAAGATTAAAGATTCCAATTGTTGTATTTCCTTCGTCAGTGAAAGGGAAAACTGGTAAAGCAGCAAAAATCAATTAGTGGGAAATGAGTTTTAAAGTTTAAACTTTTATGAACGAATGCCCTATTGGCCTCTAAGCAATTTTCACTTTCTACCGGCGACTGTAGCTTATAGTATTTTAACGCGTTCAATCTTTAACATTTTAAAAAGGAAATCGTATAATAGGTACATTGTTTTTTGTAAAAACCAAAACAAAAAGATTTCTTTACCTTAAGCAAAAATTAAACGCTAGTTGGTTTAAAAAATTAAGTTTATTTAAATTTTCAAGTTTTCATGTGAATTGCTGTCAACATTATAATTTGCATAAAGTGATACAATTCATCTTTTTTAAATTTACTTATATGAGCCAGCTGGTTCGACTTTGTTCGCGATACTGAAAGAAGAGTTTTCAGGTTTAGTAAAGAGGTAGTCAAAATAGCGTTATCTCAAGATCGGTGGCTTAACCGTTATATCACATTCGGTTGAAATAAATGGTATCTACATTGTGTAACTTGGTTACATACCTACCTAGCTTTCAACACAATAATACAGGCCAGTTATATAACGAAGACAAACAGTGTTCGGAGCAAACACAAGTATCCGGGCTACTGATTGCAGTAAAGCATTGATTGTGCTGTAGTGCTTGCCTTACACAGAATATCCTACGGACATTTGATAAATCTTAGCATTTATAGTGTTTGCACACAATACAAGTACGACTCAGGACAAATAAACAAGAAACCGGCTTTGTTTGACTGAGGTAATTAGCTCTGAGGTTTCAAGAAGGCTAACTAACTAACTGGGGTGGCGCAGGAACCCAAGATGGGTTTTGACCTCCGATAATAACTGCCGCCACTTCTCCTGATCCCGCGCCTCTTCCCGCCAGTTCTCAACGCGAAGATCGCGCATGTCCTTAGCGATCTCGTCCTCCCACCCATACCTGGGAAGGCCAACCAGGCATCGCCCACTCGGCCGTCCCACGTATACACGTTTCACCGCCCGATCCTCCCTCATTCTCTCTAAGTGGCTGAGCCAGCGTAGTCTGTGTGCCTTTGTCTCGCCGATGATATTCGGCTCGGCCACTAACTCTTCGATTTCTCTATTAAACCGCCGCCTCCATGTTCCGTCTTCGTTTTGCACCAGTCCAAGATCTTTCGGAGAACTTTTCGCTCCCTCACCAAGAGTTTGGTCTCCTCCTTCAGAGTCAGTGTCCAGGCTTCACAGCCGTATATCAGGATCGGCCTTACCACTGTTTTATAAATCCTGATTTTCGTCCTTTTGCTTAGAAGCCCGGACACCAACACCATGTGTAGGGCTGCACTACAACGGAGGGTGTTTTGTGTTCGGACAACTATCTCTTCTGCCCTGGTGTTAGTGTCCGTTATAGTGCAGCCCAGATACCTGAACTTCCCTACGCCTTTATAAGTGGCGTCACCGACTTTGAGCTTGGGTCTCGGTACTCTGGTATTCTTGTATCTGCGCATATAGATGTATTCCGTCTTCTCTTGGTTGAAGAAGGCTACATTGAAAAATTGTAAGCAATACTTTTCTTGAAATGTTGAGTACATCATCAAAATGTTGCTAACTGCTACCAGCAGTACAGTACAGAAGTAGTTTTCATATAAATGCATTATCTATCTTATATCTATTTTATACTGAACGCCCTCGGTGGCCAAGTGGTAAAGCGCTCGGCCCGAACCGGAAGGTCAATTCCCAGCTCGGGCAAAGTGTGTTACGATACATAGCTCATACGACTTCGTACCGCTTATACCATGGCGAGTGCTCTTAAAAGTTGTTTGATCCCACCCTCTCCTTTCCTTCATAGGAGTACACGTGCTGCTCTTCAGAGTCACCGCTTCACTGTCTCAAATATCCCATCGCGCACAAAGAAATTTGGGGACTCGTTTCTTTGTCGCACCTCCAAAAGATGGAATAGTCTACCAGCACACGTTTTCCCTCCTTCCTATGATATGGGGTCCTTCAAAATAGACATGAAGAAGCACCTTCATTTCCACTTAACATCAGGTGGGATGGAGTCATTTGCCGAGTTATCTATATAAAAATTAAAAAAAAAGCCCAGGTTTATGATCACCAACCCGCATTTGACAAGCGTAGTGATTAACCCTAATGGGTAATCCCATCAATTGTAGTGATGACTTGATAACAATGATGAAGGTTTTTGTCTAGCAGTGGCACAGTTATAGGCTATTTACTTACTTCATCAGCTCATTTTATGCTGCTGCACTGCTGGGGCACGAGCCTTCCCTATGGATGGATAGGGAGAACGGGCCATAAACCACCACGCGGGCCCAGTGCGGATTGGTGGTTGTTAACGACTGCATGCTAATGCAGCCGAGTCCAACGGCTTTACGTGTCTTCTGAAGCACGGAGGAGCTCGAGATGATACATTTTTGGTCACCCATCCGATGACCGGCCTTTGCGAAAGTTGCTTAACCTCAGCACGCAGACCGGGCGCGTTAACCACTGCGCCATCGAGCTCCTCCGAGCTTTACTTACTTGCTGTATTGAAACTATAATTAATATAGTATTATCTATAAAATGAAATCTATACTTTGAAACAGAAGTTTTGTTTAACTTTAATTCTTTGAAGATATCAATTTATAATCTCACATGTCTAATGGTTCGTATGTTAATGCTCTCGGTAGACATCTGTATTGCACGCACGAACCAATTCTCAGTATAATATTATTTCAAGATACAAATACAAGTGAGTCACGGAAACTATTGTAGTTGTCGGAAGGGCTCCGGTTACATGCACATGTTACCGCCACAATGCGTAATACGTAAATGTGCAATTTATATTTATCGCATTCGGGATCCTCCGGGACAGGATCCTCGGGGTATGGGATCCTCAGTGAACCTAACTAACAAACTTACTTTAACTATTTAACTACGGATTACGGGGTAAGATTGGTGCAAAATACAAAATTGTTCAAAAAATATTCGCACTTAGCCTAGTTTTTCTGCACATCAACGTAAAATATAACCATAGAATGATAAAGCAAAAGCTACACTAACGCGTAGATCCTTCTTTCTTTGTTTATTCCCCTCTCTGTGGGAATCAAAGTATCAAAGTCAAATTAGATCAAGATAAGATGCATTTTTAAAACCGACCCCTATTCAACTTTGAAGTTCCTAACACAGGTGATGGTTTTTCATAGCGAGTATTAAAAACGGATTTATATTAAATGTAAGATCTTAATGTAGTGTTTCGCAAGAAAAAAAAATTAAACAAAAGATAATGTTTCTAATGTAGAAACCTTACTTCAAAAAGCTAAAAAGCAAGCTTTAGGTGCATCATAATATAAATCTTAATATACGTAGGTATAATCAATAATTTAATACATTATAACCAATACCAAGAACCATTAACTAGTTAATCTGCATCAATTACACTAATAAGGTATTATACAGATTAATATTAGAGTAATTGGATTAAAGTAACACCTATCTGGTCTAGTGGCAAATCACTAAAACCACCAGAGGAATATACAAATAACATAACATTTTGTCAGCTTTTTTAACTGGCTCTGTGGCCTAGCGGTTAAAGTCACCGGTTTCAGTCCCAGAGATCCCGGGTTCGATTCCCAGCGGGGGTACATGTTTGTGTAGTCGTTTTGATTGGTGGTAGAGCTTGTTTGTCTGCCTGGCTAGCTACCACCTTATCTAAATATGTCGCCATAACATCAATGTTTGTAGCATTGTAGTGTTCCGGCAGCGACGAGTAGAGATAAGATAGCCAGTGCCTCATTAGTTGAGAATTCCGGGCGACGTGAGCTACCAGCTTCGGCTTTATCATGACCTGACATCAGGTGAGTTGAAGGCCAAGTACTGTACTCATAAGGAAAATATAGGAAAATCGCCAGAGATTTTAAACGAATTCACTCATTCCCTCTAGTGATACCTTTCCTGTAGTTATTCAAAGTTCAAACTGAACGTGCGATTGGATCCGATAATTGACGGACTTTCATCGTACAAAAAGTTTATAAAGTAAGCAAGTTCCAATTAAAGTAATAATTGGAAAACCTATTTATTCAATGCGATTTTATGAAACTTAATATATAAAGAAACTATGTGTTTTCATAAAACATTGTAAATAATTAGTTTTGTTTTCTAAAGTGTACGCGCCATGTCATTGGGCTGTAATGATTTCATTTGAGTCGTGGAAATTTTATCACCAAGGTATTGAAGTAGGTAATTACTTCTTAATTAAAGTAGATTTAACAACCCTTTTTCAGCTACAGATTTATCATTATCATCATCAATACTTATAAAAAGAAAAATGAAGTCCTGAAACTCCTGGCTTATTACTTATCTTTATAAGACAAGAAATAAGGCACTGATTTCCCAAAATTCACTCTTTAGCGTCGGGTGGGCGTTTACAAAGTCGCAGCCAATCGCTTGTTCCAATAAAATTGATAATAAATACCTAATAAAAATTTGACGATGCGGATCGCATCGGATGAGGTGTAGTTTTTTTAACCGGCAAATGTAAACCGCTGATTACTGATTTAATTGTAAACAAATGTTCTATTTAACTGGTACAAAAATCGCGCATGTACCTACCTACAAATATCAAAGAAGTTCCGCTAACACAGTACACATACAGTAATATGTGTATCCGCTGGTAATAATACAGCTTAATGCAAAAAAGTTCCACAAATGTTTGTTGCATTTGCATAGCGCACAACCGTTCTCAGTGGGTATTTAATATTTTCACATTGCTTCAGTGTATTTTACATTACAACTTTGTTCTGTTTGCCCATCTCGCCATTTGCTTTTTCAACTCCGACGCTTTGTTGTTAACATTCGCAAGGTTTTATCTCATTCAGCGCCTAAACTATCTTACTACTTATCTCTGAATGTACCTGTTATAGTACAGGTTCTGGGTTTCATATATTTTGTTTACTTTCGCCCGTTCAGATAATATCGCTATTAAACACGACGTGAGGGAGACTCTGAAACGAGGCCGGCCAATCTGTCGCCTCTGATTACAACGATTACATATTTTGATAAGTGCTAAGTCTAGACTATGTTTGAAAAACTTACGATTTTGTATGTAAACACCCATATGTTTGTTTTGTTTTGTTACAACTCGTCGGCGTCTAGTGGTTAGACTAAAGGTTATCGTTCCTGGTTCCTGTTCGTTCCTTTAGTTTCTGGGTAAGGTTGCCGGAGGAAGTTTATATTGAACTCGGCTTGTTTAGTGTTGATGCATATTCTAAATCCATCCATCAGTCTGCCATAACTTATTTAAGTGATTCGATACATCGAGCTACTAAATGTGTATTGTTGTGTATACAGTTAATCGAAATAGAGCACTATTCTATTATTAGAGAGATTTCTGGGCTTTCATATTCAGCCTTAATAGTCAGGTCTCAAGATGCACGTACGCGACCATAAATAAATACCTAAATCTGCTAAATATATATGCTGTTTTACTTATTGTCTGACTTTCAGCAGCTGTTACCTTCTTATGCAGTTACTTAATAATTTTAGACAAGTAAGCTATAGGTTATTCATAAAAACACAGAACATAATAGAACAGAAATAAAAAACTAACGTTAGTCTATATTGAGATACGAAAATGGGAAAAGTAGCTCAGTCGAGTGATGATCGATCGACGAAATGGACTGTCCAACGAACGGAAGGACTTGGCATGTCAATTTATTTCGCGGATATGTAAAGTTTGGTTTGTAGAGTATGAAACTCAGTAGGTACAATTAATTAATTGCTATGGAAACCTGAGCTGAGGCCTTAGGTTCAACAACGCATAATACCAATGATGGTGCAAGTGACAATAGGTTAAAGTGTTACACACCAGAGTTTTTATTTAAATTATAGTTTGCTGATTCATTCTACGTAATAATTATCATTCTTGTAATTAGTATATTTAACTACACATGGTATAAATCAATAGATTAAAACAATGGCACTCGTTGCTGTTGTGTTTCGTCCAGTGAGTGAAAGTACCGGAGGCCCATCTCATACCCCTTCCCACTCCCAATTCCTACTCCCTCCTCAAGATCCAACTTCTTCCTCAAGGCCGGCAACGCATTTGCGATTACTTTGGTTTGCGGGTGTCCGGGCGGCGGTGATTACGTTCCATCAGGTGACCCGCCTGCTCGTTTGCCTCTTTTTAACATTAAAAAAAAAGATTTGACTGGACTAGTCTGTATCAAGGCGACATGAATGGGTTAAAAAAATATATTAACATTTTTTGGCAATAAATATCAACCATGTAAGTAAACAAGGAGAATTGTAACTAAACTGAGAAACAACTAACCCTTTCAAACCGGTTTAGAAAACGTCCGTCAGATTCCACTTTCGTCAAAAGTATTTTTTTTTAAATAATTTCTAAGTTGAATAGATGTGACAATTGCAAACGCTGCAAGGAAAATTACATTTAACATAGCAGTCATAAGATTCGCTATATTCAATAATAATTGGAAACTAGCTCCAATTCAGCAGAAACACGGTGCATTAAGTATTGAGTAAGAGTAATCAGCGATTTGAAAGACTCTGCTGAAGTTGATATCGGTCTGAAATATAGTCCAGCGGGAAAACTTCGCATTGACCTCCATTCCGCTCCCAGCGGGGCGCCAGATAGATTGTACCAATATCCTGAAATAAATATTGTTGGCGGATATATATTTTATTTACCAAAATATAACGCGCTGTAAATATTGAATACGCAAAGTTTTCTGTGTACCTACGCAGCGGTCTGGCCCTTTCATTTTCTCACTTTCGTAGCGCTTACGTTAAGTGGGAACAACATGGGTTTTACTCCTTACAACTGTATTCGTCGTTTTTCTGCTTGAGTTTCCGCAATAACTAGCTCAAAACGCTTTTAAAAGCCCATTGTTTTTTTAAGCAGCTTTCATGTATGTGCAGCTATTAAAATCGTAGTTTTAATACCGAAAGCAGAGATTAAAGTCATAGCATTAAACTTTTTATTTTAATAAACGGCTTAGCTCTTTTATTAGTTATAGCTATAAGCGTTGTTTTCCTTCTATTCTACGAGTAGTTAATGACTTAGTAAGGCTTGCACATTAGCCCAAAACAAAGTTAGTAAAATATGCTTATATTACACTTACTTACTTAATATATATATTCGATGATAAAGAATGATAATGATTTTCCCACATAGTCCCTTAAGACTTTGTAAAGCTGTGGAAAGCGTTTACGAACATTTATCGCTTAATTAATCCACCATTACTTCATCTTAATATTTGGCCAATTTGGCAAAACACAAACTTTAGAATACAAAACAAAACTACAATCATGACTCTGCACTTCCCGCCAAAAAGTCTTGCAAAAAGGTTTTACTAGTTACTGACAAAAAAAACAAAATAAACGAAAATCAAATCTCATTTGGAAAAGGATTGGAGGAGTACTTTTAAAAATAACAAAATTCTTTTTCATTCATCTCTGAATTTTTTACCGGTTGACCATTCGTATTAGGACGTACGGCAGCTCTTATTTTCAAACGGTAGAATATAAAATAAGGGAATTAAGTGAAGCCGCTCTTCCATTACGCTGGAAACTTTTATACTGTGTTGGCAGAAAGTAGGAAGGATCGTAAAAGTGTTTTTGTTTTTACGTATTAGCGGTAGCTCTTTGTAGAGCTCCGTCTCTCACTTTGCTTGTGTTTGAGAGCCTCGACAAGTGGCATGACGCCAGTAGAATAGAAATGGAATAGAATAATAAACGTATGAGATTGTCATAAGCCAATCAAAAGTAATGTAGGTATCATTAGCTCATGTCCATTCCATACGATAAATCATTCTGTTACGCCCTGTGCGAAGCTGGGTGTAAATAATGTCGCTTGGATACTACCCAAAGAGTTTAATTTCACCTGTGTTTTGTTAAAATTACAAACTTTATACTATGTTCTGAATTTCAGGGTGAACTAATGTTTTTAGTTTATTAAAAACTAGCTGACCCGGCGGACGTACCACATTTCTTTTTTTATTTTTATATAGCCTATGTTACTCAGCGCTAATGTAGCATTCTAATGGTGAAAGATTTTTTTAAATCGGTCCAGTAGTTTTTGAGTTTATTCGTTGCAAACATACATACATACAAAAATACAAAGCTTTCCTCTTTATAACATTAATATAGATGAAACAATATTAAACGCGAGTAGATCCGTAATTAAAGTGTTTAATTTCTTCAAATATTATATAGTTGTAACAATATTATTTTTACTTCCTGTTTAATAGTTAGTTCTTTACTGTATGTATCCTACCTATCTATCACCTAGGCCTTCCCACATGAACATGTAGAGATGGGGCCATAGATGGTACTAGAGTTATTAGTGGGTATTCCGGCCCTTGCCAGCCATTAGTTATAGCACTGGGAAAGGGGATGCGTGGCACCAGCGAGTATGCGAAAACTAGTTCTGGAAAAAACTTGGTCTTGACTGTAACACACACTGCTTTATGTAATAAGCTCGGCTCTCTGTTTGTCTGAAAAGTACGAGTATACGAATATATTTTACTATTGTGCCTTCTTGTGAACTGTATATTTGAATATACAGCACTTTCAAATATTTGGTAAGTTTTAAGTGCGTTTTAAGGCACATAATAGACAATGACACGCTGCTCTTACATAAATGTATTGAATTGGAAACACGAGACTCATTTTCACTTGAAATTTTGTGAGGTTTCACCCCTTGAGACTTCGCGTAAGTAAATATTGCTTTTCTGAAGTATTATTATGATTTAGAATTTTGTTGAACTAGGTGATCATTGTTTTCTCCAATAATTATCATAGGGCAAACGTTAGTATTACAATTTTTGACAATACTTACTACACGTTTAATTTTAACATAGCTTACAACGTTCTTCTTCGTCGTTCGTGTCCTTTATGCTTATATCGTACATTATAGTTGTCTTACACTATGCTTCAAATGAATATATAATCTCAAAACAACTTTATGAATCGTCCGAAAATCTAAATTTATTAACTTCAGGTTTGGAAAGCAAAACCTTAACCTTATACAAAGAATGCGCTTTAAATGAACCGGGAAGCTAAAAATTGAGGAGTCGCGTCGTTATGAATCTTTCAAGAAGTTACAATCAGTTGATTTCAGGCTTTGAAAGTGAAACTTGAACCTACTTTTCCGGTCAGCGTACCGGATCAAAAACTTGAACCTACTTTTCCGGTCAGCATACCGGATCAATGCTTCGAAGTCTGACGACGACACAGTGACGCTACCTCTCTATCCGCCCCTAAAGACTGTGGTGTCATAGATACGGGTAGCCGTGTCTCAAAGTATGTTTAGCCATGACGTCACGAAGCCGCCTGCGAGCGTGACCCGTCTCGAAGGCTTACTTACCTACTCTTGAAGCCTGCCAAAGACTTCAGCGGCAAACACAAAGACTGCCGTTGACAAGTACGCATCATCTCCCTCCATCCCTTTCATATCATTTGTTATTAAAATTAAACTTTTAACTAAAGTATAGAACTTCTTGGCGGGAAAGTGAAGAGTCATGTCTGCGGTTTTGTTTTATTTTCTAAAATTTGTGTTATGTCGAATACTAATGTGAAATGATGGTGGATTATTAACCGTTAAGTGTTCTCACGAACACTTGAGTGTGCATGAGTGTTGGCAAATGAAACAAAACAGTGCAACGTCACTTTTCAAATTCTCTCAAGAAGTCCGCCCGAGGACTTAGTAAAGCCCCACATCTTCACTGAGACCCTCGAGGGGTTAGGGGTATATATATCATTTCTCACTTCTCATTTCTATTATCATTCATCATCATCATACAGGACAGGAAGGAAATATTGTTTATTTATATATTACTTGTAAGAAAAATTACTTTGACACTGGCTAAATGTGCTAATCGCACGAAGCCATCAACTAAAGAAAAAAAAACTAAAGTATCCTTTTCAACATCCTCGTCATCATCATCATCATCATCATCATCATCATCATCATCATCATCATCACCATCATCATCATCAACATTATCATCATCATCATTGTTATCATCTTTAGCAGTTTATTATAGATGCCCACTGGTTCGCTCTGGCTTTGTCTCACAAACAATAGCAATGAGAGGACCACAACTAGACTGCTACTTGAATTGAAACTTTTACTCTACAAACTTGCTGTACGTTAAGTTTTTTTAAAGAAGTGTTTTTCGACTGACCACGTAAAAAATATTATATTTTTCCCTTGTTTGACAAATTTCCCTTAGAAGATAGCTGTGCCCATTACCAGTACCTAACGAAGCCGCCTGCGTTATGAACCCTGAAACTCAAGACGGCAACATTGCTCTTTTTACGTATGTTAAGAATATCAAGATTGTATTTTTACAAACGTTTTATTATACTTATGTACTTCGTTACATACATAGAGTGATTTAAAAAATATAGCATTCGCTACAGTTAAATAACTTTATTATAGTGAAACATTTATGTATTGTGTACCTACCTAAAGTCAAATTGATGCCTATTTATATTATATGTCAGCTTTATATTGCGGTACCTAATTGAATTAGTAAATTACATTATGCTAAAAAGGCACGATTGCTTGTTTATAAGAAATGTAAAAGCTAGGTATATCTAGGTATATCTTCTCCCAATTCCACGGCAAAGGCCTATATTCATCATCATCATCATCTGGTCATTTTATGTCTCCACTGCTGGAGCACAAGCTTCCCTATGGATGGATATGGAAAACGGGCCATAAACCACCACGCGGGCCCAGTGCGGATTGGTGGTTGTTAACGACTGCTAATGCAGCCGGGATCCACGGCTTAACATGTCTTCTGAAGCACAGAGGAGCTGGAGATGATACATTTTTGGTCACCCATCCGATGACCAGCCATTGCGAAAGTTGCTTAACCTCAGTCCTCGCAGACCGGGCGCGTTAACCACTGCGCCATCGAGCTCCTCGATGTCCATGTATGTAATAAAAAATAAATAACTTTTCGATACAAGTTTTATTTTACTGGGAGCGCTTGCAGGTTATGGGTTTTGCGTAATCATCATGCTTGCCAAATGCGCGTTGGTGACAAACCCGAGCTACCCACCGAAACATACGAAACACACTTTCATCATCATCATCATCATCTCAGCCAAAAGACGTCCTCTCCTGGACAAAGGCCTCCCCCAAGGATCTCCACAACGACCGGTTTTGTGCTGCTCGCATCCAGCGGCTTTAAACACACTTTACCTACTTTTAATTCTTATTCAATTCCGCCTATTTCGAGTACCTAAAAATAAAGTAAGACAACAAAATATGGATGCCCCTGGATCGTCGCTTGGAGACCGCCACCAAAGATTGATCGAAATTCAATATTATGCTAATAATTGAAATGAATTGTTTTATTGGCAATAGCTCCGGGCTATGATACATTTTACGATTAATACAGGTCGGGCCAGCGTTAAGGGTTGGGTCCTCCCTCTCAACATTATGGAAAAACATGTTACAATTAATATTCCGGTGACGATGAATATTTAACGTCCCTTTTACATATTTTTTTTCAGCAAACTCAATAAAATTGGCCGAATTGAAAAGCAAAGTTAACAATGGCAAAACTTTCCTGCTGTGATGTAACAAATCAAAACTGTAGGTGTACCTCGACCATGAATAATTGTTTTGTATTCAGCTAGCGAGTTTGCCAGCAAAAAATTCTGGAATCGAAGTGTTGGAAGGGACAATAAAACAGCGAGCTGTGCCTTTTCATTGTCTTCATTTATGGCAACTGAACGGTACATATAAGCCTGTATTTTTATATTATATTTGTAAAAAAATGATGTAGGTGTCCAGCCGACTCAAAATAGCAAACCTGATACCTGATATTTATCGATATAACAAAGTTAAACTTCCTATAATCACGGACCCAGCAAAAGTTTCGAAACGTCAGGATAAAATAATAAAAATGAATGTGTAAAATAAATGCGAGTAGATCTCGTAATAGTTGTTTTATTTAAATGTGTAGTGTTCGCGTAAACTTTAGAAAACAATAAAGTTAAACTGAATGAAGTATGACTTATGAAGCAAACATGCGAAAATTATTTAAATTTGAATCAATTACAACAAATACTCTTATGTTAAAAATTAATTGGTTTAAAGTTTGACGCAAATTTTAAGCAAACTAAAATAAGCAGTTAAAAGTATTTTTATATGTATAATTTATTTTTATTTATATATTTCTTTAATGCTACTAACACTTTTTACTAACGAAATGATAAATGAATTGAATAAGCATTTCTCAACAATATAAAGTTGTAGCTGCCATATGGTGGAAAGCATATAACCCGTAGAACGCAAACAACACAATTTGTTGAATAAATTACTTAAAATTAGCAGAAATAAACATATATTTTTAATACTATCTTTCTGTGCGGTGATAATCTCATAATTGAAAAACGTGATCTAATAAAAGCAACGAGTATTTAATTAATTCCGAAACTAATTAACTTATTTGAAAAAAAATGCGCCTCTTCTTAATTGTGCTTGTAATTTGTTGTGGAAACAAAACAAACAGATTTTCGACTTATAATTGCTTCTTTTCTAACTAGGTCAATCGTTGAATTGGGATATAATATTATTAGAGTAAAGCAAGTTTTTGCTTATAGAAAATTGAGCTTGAAATTAATTATTCTGCAAAATATTTAAAAGCGTGTTGTTTTCAGTAAGTAGGTAAGAGTCACATTCATAGGATGGTAAAACGGAAAGGCAAGCCAACAAATAGCATGGAATTGCCATTTCTCCCATTCCTCACGCTAGATAGGAATGCAGCGCTAATGTTGTAGTTTAAAGCGTACATGTACAGTGGCCTACTTTAGCATTTGTACAGATTTAATGCTAGAATCTAGAATCGATTTATGGTACTTATCTTCTAATGAATATGTTTGTTAGTTTAGTAGGTAGCTTAGCCCTAACTTGTTAAACAAGCAAATATCTTGGTTATGACCATCGGTCCAGACCCCAGGTCCCGGGTACAATTCCCAAGAGCAAGATCTTAATGTTTGTGTAGTCGTTTAAGTTGGTGGTAGGGCTTATTTAAGTACGTCTGGCTAGCTACCACCTTCTTATCTAAATATGTCGCCATAACATCAATGTTCTAGCATTGGTGTGTTCCAGCAGCTAGAGATAAGATAGCAAGTGCCTCAGTGGTTCCTTTTGGAATCCTCATTCCTGGTGAAGTGCGCTTCCACCTTCGGCCTTATCAGGACTTAATATCATGTGAGACGAAGGCGAAGTGCTTACCCTAAGCACTAAGTAAGCCTAAGTAAGGCTTTAAAAAATCGATATTCTTTCATGCGGCGTCAGTCATGAATGAAAACTTTATTCACTGAACTCATTGAAATCAGTACATTAGATCTAGAGCTGAAATGCCACAGAGAGAGAAAAACCGCAGCAAATTTATAACAGCCCTATAAAACGTCGATAATGACAACCAATCCATAAATTCATCACTGTATGCGCTTAACAAACAAAAACGAAGAAATTTGCATATTGACAGGTTTGATCGATTAATTATATTATCGAATGGCACTTCCCGGTAATTAAAAAGCAAAACGTGACAGCATAGTACGCTCGTAACATGGTCTGACTTGCTACCATCATCATCTTCATCACCCCAGAGGGCCCCAGATTACCCCGTTCCCTATAATAATAATTTGTCCTGAAGAAACGCGGCTTTTGAGGAATAATAAATACTAGTGGTCGCCCAGTAGTCAAAATCGACCGTAATTTTATTAAGGCTGCACAGATGCAATGAAAAATTTAAAAAGAATGTGAGTTTGGATTGGCATTGACAGATTTCGGCCGCTCCTCTTCCATTTTTGAAATTTTTGAAAAGAACAATATGCGTGTGTGTCAAATACCTACATGGTAGTGTGTGTAATGTTTGTTTTATTGATTTAATGTATTTTTTATGCATAATTTAAAAAAAAATATTTACATTCTGTAATCCTTCTCTATACAAACTATAAGTGTGCGAAATTTCATACTCCTCCGTCCGCGCAATTTTCGTAAAAAGGGGTACAAAGTTTTTGCTTCATTAATCAGCTGTATTAATATATAGAGTACCTATGTTGCCATAGCAACAATATTTGTAGCACAAATAAGATAGCAAGTTCCTCAAAAGTTGAGGATAAAATGCGCTTTGACCTACGGCTTGTGCCTACCATCAGGGGAGGTAAAAGCCAAGAGCTTCCTTGTAATGGAACAAAAATATAAAGTCCGATGAAACTTGAACATAACGTCGTACATTAAAAATATGCCTGTCGCAATCTACTATGAAATCTACATGAAATCGCGCTTAAGTCCAGTATTTAATAAATCATTACTATATACAAAGAGATAGTTCAAAATCCATCAAAATTTTGATCTTCATTATCTAATGTCTGTGTAGCCGTAATTAACGAGGAGATACTAATTGATTTACAATCATTTGTCACGGATAGGTACGAGGGTAGGACGTCCTCTGTTATAGCGTGGAGGTGATTAGCGTATGAATTGCTTGTTGTCGTAACAATGACACATTGTTTAACAAACGTCCATAATGCAGCCTTTTACACTAGTTCAGAGTAATTGAAAGATTTTGAGGTATCTAGTTGACCTTCGTAAGATATGACAGACTCTATACATCACAGTCCGACAGTAGTGAGAATTATAAATGCTTGTTTGAATTTTATTCACCATTCGTTCACATAAACAACAACGAGAATGTTGTATTGGTCTTTTCAGTGTCACCGGACTTTTTGGCGGCGGCGAGAAACTTAAAGGGTACCTCAAGCCGTTTAAACGTAACACCGTCTCATAGATTTTCTAAAGCGAATTGCTTCACGCACTAAGCTTGTCTCCGTTCACGCACTAAGCTTGTCTCCGTACCCTACCCAGATTCTCCGAGGGGTTCGGTTCGGATCGATAACGTTTACGAAAACGAGAATTTGCAACTCATGTCGTTTGACATCATAGTGCCTCGTGCAAGTTTTATTTGCCTTTCGATCACTTTATCAGAAAACAGAAATTGTGTGGCCAAACTTAACTCTTCGTTTATCGGTGGCGCTGCTTCAATGCAACAAAAACCGTTTTCGTGAACGAATGGCAAATCAAACTAGCACTAGCCACTGTAGGGCGTATCTTTAATATCATACCTACAACTTCCTATTCGTAAGCGTGATGAAATAGTGAAAAAATCTCAAACTCAGCACTGTGCACTCCGTTATTCCATTAAAGTAGCGGGTGAAGTAAGCCTGGGGCGTGCATCGATCCCGCGTTTTAGGTTAAGTATGTATGTTTAAACGGCGCGGAGTGGCGTTCCGGGCTCGACGCCTTCGAAGTCTACCTTCCTATGTGCCAACATAAAACGGCCGAGACTTTGAAATTGGATACATATTAAAAACACTTAACGCTCCGAGTAGGCTTCAAACGCCTTTTTCTTGAATGACAACAGCGTAATGTAAATAACAGTACATATGTAAGCGTGTGTGAACAGTCGCTGAAGAAAGTGGCGCTTATTTTAAAATGTATCACAAGTATCACTTTATTGAATTTACTTACACATTTCTAAAGAAATCTAGCTTAGCAATTGTCTACACTGATTGGTCACTAATACATTACCTAGTTATAATTTTTGTAGATTTTGAAAAATCATCATCATCATCATCATCATCATCATCAGCTCATTTTTGTCTCCACTGCTGGGGCACGAGCCTTCCCTATGGATGGATAGGGAGAACGGGCTATAAACCACCACGCGGGCCCAGTGCGGGTTGGTGGTTGTTAACGACTGCTAAAGCAGCCGGGACCCACGGCTTTACGTGCCTTCCGAAGCACGGAGGAGCTCGGGATGATAAATTTTTGGTCACCCATTCGATGACCGACCTTTGCGAAAGTTGGTTAACCTCAGCACTCGCAGACCGGACGCGTTAACCACCGCGCCATCGAGCTCCTTTTGAAAAATGTCCTATGATAATTATTATAAAAAAAGGCAATGACAATAATAATAAAAAAATCCCGAATGCAAAATAAAGCTAGATAAGTATAATATTGTAAGTGGTATATAAAATGAGGTGATTAATGCTTATATTAGTTTTGCTAAACAGCATATCTAATCTAGTAATCATATTATAGCCACATTAGAGTGATACGATATACAATTAATCTAGAAATAAATCAAGCTAGGAAGTACAAACGCAGAAGTGGCTTGATTTCTGTGCTCTAGCTCTACTATTTATATGATTTGAAAATACTGGTTATACCGTTATTCAAATATAATTTGCCTATTTTTGACAACCAACACTTTGTTTACACAGAATTTCTAAATAAATACAAAAAAGTATAGTCAACAAAAAAACCTGTGTTAATATATTTTTCTTGTTTTTAGGTTGACAATAAAAGGCAATTACACGTTTTTTGTTTTATTGAAACGTGTAGTTTCTTGTTTTTACAAGGAAAGTACGAGTAGAATCGAAGTTCTGTTAATATTATCTGTAATAGTAGAGTCAACAAATTAAAAATTCCCTAGTTCCGAGATGAGAAATCATGATTTACGAGCGCACGAGTAGCACGCCGAGAAACAGTTGTAATTTATTGTTATTGTTTTGGAATGGAATACTAAACAAAGTTGTATCAAGTAGAAGGATTAATCGTTTATAATAAAACTGTAACGGCACGCTTTGGCGTCGCATATGTACAGTTACGAGCATTAACATGTAAAACAATGTAACTCTTATTACAATGGAATAAGAATCAAAACTAATCAAAAATGTATGCATGCTAATGTGCTTCAATTTACTAAATAATAGTTTTCTTATGATTATTTACATACAATTTTACGCAAATATTGTTGCGAACAAATTACAATTTGAAAAAGACTAAGTGTTGAAAAAACGCCACGAGCGGGATTCGAACCCGCACCCCATGACATGCCGGGTCAAGTGCACTGCCAACTATGCTATCGTGGCTCAATCTTACTCGCCGAAATTAATCAACACTATCTACTGTTGATTTTGAGGAGCTCGATGGCGCAGTGGTTAACGCGCCCGGTCTGCGAGTGCTGAGGTTAAGCAACTTTCGCAAAGGCCGGTCATCGGATGTTTGACCAAAAATTTATCATCTCGAGCTCCTCCGTGCTTCGGAAGGCACGTAAAGCCGTTGGTCCCGGCTGCATTAGCAGTCGTTAACAACCACCAGTCCGCACTGGGCCCGCGTGGTGGTTAATGGCCCGTTCTCCCTATCCATCCATAGGGAAGGCTCGTGCCCCAGCAGCGGGGACATAAAAATGAGCTGAGAGCCAAAGGAGCCCTATTCAATGTCGACAACTATGTCATCAACATCCGATCTTAATATTTTTTACAAAATTTATTTTACGCAAATATTGTTTCGAACAAATTACAATTTGAAAAAAGACAGTGTTGAAAAAATCCACGAGCGGGATTCGAACCCGCACCCCATGACATGCCGGGTTTTCGGCCTTTTTTTTCCAAATAGTTTTCATGTTACGTGTACTAACCGCATCTTCCTACCTTGAACTTGACGCTGCGATGATACTTACCAAAGCTCTGTTCATGGTCCTTAGAATTGGTTATACTTTTTTTTTGTGTTCCGTACGTGCAAGCACTTCGCCTTCATTTCTCCTGATTACAGTGTCCTGACTCCTTGTTACACCTGAGGTTACGATGAGGCTAGAGGTGGAAGCGCACTTCACCCGGATTCCTTAAACAACAATGCGACTAACATTGATGTTATGGCGATGTATTTAAGACCATAAACAAAGTGAAAAGAAATCTAAAAGCAATAATTTTCTAACTTAGTGTTGTACTTAAGTAGTCTGTGCTGAGTGTTTAATTTAAATATCTCACTTAGAAATCAATATTACAGGTAAATATGAATCTTAATTGTTTAAGCGTTATGGCGGGCGGTCACCGGTGACAGACAAACCGTAAAATGTCTATTGTCTCTGGGACAGAGCCAGTTAATGTGTTAAAATTCAGTACAGACGTTTCAATGGCAAACTGTCGTTTATGTAGATCACGACAGAATGTTTTCGGCTAAACAAGACTGTATTACGGAGTAAATACTTTTTGTGAATTTATACTTTTTTATTTTATTTATAAAAAAAAACAAAAGAGGAATGACAGTTTATGTCATTCCTCTTTTGTTTTTTTTAATTTAATTTCGTCGTTCAGTTGCTGTTAAGGGATGTTTTCACTATTTTTTTCTTGTTTTAATTAATTATACGATTTTCTTTACTTTTCTCATTTCTTTTACGTTATAAAAGACCACTAATATTCTCTTAGCGCCTCCGTTACAAAGTGACCAAATAAACAAATTAATGCGGCCCATACGTATTTATTCGCAAGTTTATTTACGTAATCAGACGCTGTATAGCTGTGTTCGCCATATCCTCATACCGTTACCAGGAGCAGGCGACAAATAGGAGACAAACAAGCAATTGTAGCGAGTACACAATAAACATAAATCTTATCTGTGCGATAGACCGAAATTTGGTCCCCTCGCAACAAGATTACATGACGCAATAGTACGGTCAGGATACCATTACGCCAGTGTCTATGCTGTTTTGGACTTCCTCCACATTATGTAAGTAGGTAAGTAGTAACCTATTTGCTGTCTCTTTGCTGAGTAAAATCAAGTACAATCGCTACAATGAATGGGTATTGGATTTGTCACCACGTTTGTCAAATGCGGGTTGGTGACCACAAATTTGAATTGAGCATTGCAAATTTAATCTAGGACCTCCGGATGTCGAGCTGAGTGCTGTGCCACACGGCTAGCGAGGCGAAACTGAAGATAGTTTATTTTATATTTTCCAGCACAGTGCTGCTCAGTGCTATTTTATTTTAAATTTCGATGTAAGCATTAAAAAATAAGACAACTTAAATTTTCTTTTGTCTATACCTACTATGTAGGGGAAAATCTTTGAAACTACTGAACTGATCCCGAAAGACAATTCTCTAATGGAAACCTTCACTGTCCATTTTTAAATGACTATGCTTTTCTTTGGTTACAACAATGTTTGCGATATTTTGTGGCATAGTTTTTTTTTTATTTCTTTTTTTATTTCCTGCTGATTGCGTCATGCTGCATTTTAGCGACACTTACAAGCGTCCTTTTTTGGGGGCGATGAGCAATTTAAAGGAATCCTCAAGCCGTGTGAAACGGAGCACCGTCAGAGGTTTTCTAGAGGGAATGGCATCACGCCCTAGTGCGTGTCCTCGTTGGATTATTCGAGGGGTTCAGATCGGTACGGCTGTGGCATACCGAATTTGAAGCGCGCAAGTTTGCATGCGGAAGCCAAAAGAGGTATATATTAGAATCTTTATTTAACATACTCGTATATACAAATAAAACTTAAAACTATGAACCACTTAATCTAAAAGTTCACCTTGAACCGTACCCGGCCCAAAGGTTCACACCACGCTTGCAGCGTTAACCCGCTGTATGGCTAAGAAAACTTTGGACCATTTACGCTCTGGAGCGAGAGTCGTAGCCCTGATCCCCGCAAAGTCGACCCAACTCTGAAGTTAATAGTCTTAGACTGATCGCTGCTGAACTCGGACCTTCGCATGAACAAAATCACATAGGAAGATCAGCCATTAGCCACCATGCTGACCCACTGCGGCTTTTGGTGGGTTTCAAGGACTGCCATCTTATGACAGTAATCGAAACCGTCATCTTTACTTGACTTCCGAAGCACGAAGGCCTTCTATAAATCTATACTATTAATAAAGAGGTAAAGTTTGTGACTTTATTTGTTTGTTTGTTTGCCCCAGTACGCCCCCGGATCAGTAGTTCTAGAGATTACCGGAGGGTAATCTCTAGAACTACTGATCCGATTCCTAAAATTCTTTCACTGATAGAATGCTACATTCCTTGCGGGCATATTTTATTTTGATAAAAAAGTTTTTTTTTAAATAGCCACGCGGGCGAAGTTGCGCACAAAATGCTAGTTTCTTATATAAATTAACCCATCCGGCGACATGGCATTGCGAAAGTTGCTTAACTTGCAAATTCGCAGCCGGAACGCGCAAACCGCTGCGCCATCGCGATCCTCGTTGAATTGAAATAAAAGTAAGTAGTCATAACAATTGAAACATTAGTTACTCCAGTGCTTAAAAGCATTTTTTTTAGCAATATAGGATCTACGAGTCGTAATATAAATAGAGAAACTTGAGACTTCCTTGTAATATTGTTGAGGGTAATCAACCTTGTAGATTGCGTACAATGAGTATTCGTACAGTTAAGGGCAAAAATTATGTGCACACTCTCGATATGTGACCTTATCTCTTGGTGATAAGGATCACAAGCCACAGCTCAGGGTAGCACTGTCGTCGCCAAGACGAAAACGTTTGGGGTGAAGACGTAATATTGTGAAGTAAACTCATTTTGTGATCTCGTTTTGAACTGTTATAGAATAATGAAACAGTTGAAGCAGAAAGTTGATTCTGTTGTGTACACAACCGGAAATATTGAAAGAGATTGAATGTAGGATTTATAATTTAGAATCCCTGTTAGTTACAATAGACCGAGTTTTTATTTGAATCCATTATTGGATTGACAATAGTTTTTAATCTTTGAATTCGACTTTTACATGTAAGCCTACGGCATCATCTCGGAGCTAGGCAGACTAAGGACGGCTAGGGACATCGCAAATTTTTATTTTATTTTATTTTATTTGCTAATAAAAGTCACTAAGGAATCTGGAGCTCATCAATGCTAGCCTTGATTCTAAAGTAATCCCATACGGTACCTACGCTCATAATAACAAAATGGATACACAAAAATAAAACATTATAAATAAAATTATGAGAAACTAAAATAAAATATTTATTCGCACATTACTTCTATCATCAGACTGCCTAGACAAGTGGTGTAACGCTAGTAGCATATTAATGAAATAGAATTATGAATGTATGGAATTGATTTAAGCCGTCATTGATACGTATCCGTTGCGTTCATCATTTTAATTCATTTCAATTTTAGACCCTCAGGTACAGATTGAGTACCTAATAGTTACTACGTCCTCTGAAGGGCAAGCGCTCCCAGTAATAAAACTTGTATCGAAAAGTTATTTATTTTTTATTACATACGTGGACATATTACAGTCATCATCATCACAACAATTTATTATTTATTGATAAATAATAAATTCCCTGTGTGGTGCCGGGGATAAAGAATTGTACCACCCCATCTCTTCCCGTGGGTGTCGTAAAAGCCGACTAAGGGACCATTCCAGAGGATGGGCAGCAGCATCTCTCTGAGGTTACCCTCAAACTACTGCGATCGCCAACCTGCCTGCCAAGCGTGGCGATTACGGCAAATACCCCTCATATCCTTGGGGGAGGCCTTTGTCCAGCAGTGGACGTCTTTTGGCTGAGATGATGAATAAATTGTTATTGTTAGATATGACCAGATTGTCATGAAGACGTAGTCGTCGTCGTTCTTTTGTTATAAAAATTGTTTATGTACGTTCAATTTTACTTTTATAGGTCGTCTCATATAAACAACCTTGCGGCTGTGTGCTTCCGCCTTCGTGAAAGTGTTACCCGTTGTTCCCGGATTGTGAACTAAAGCCGCCGTAGTCGACTGGAGCACATCCGACGTAGTTGCGTCTGGATATCAGCCTGTTTCCGCGCGATATACATTCTAACATTCCCCTCCGCAATCCGAAGATAACAGAGAAGGTCGTTCAGATTGGATCTGTATATCCTGTATAGTGTTATATAGTGTTAGGTATTTTTATTTCATTAAATTTATTCAACCACCTCTGTGGTCTAGTGATCTAGTGGTTAAAATTATCGGTTTCAGACACAGAGGTTCCCGGGTTCGATTTGCAGTGAGAATACATTTTTGTGTACTCGGTTTGGTTGGTGGTAGGGCTTATTTGCCCGCCTGTTTTACCACCATATTATCTAAATATGTCGCCATAGCATCAATGTTTGTAGCATTCCAGTTTGTACCTAATTGTTTTCCAGCAGTTAAAGATAAGATAGCCAGTGCCTCACTAGTGCGCTTCCACCTTCAGCATTATGCCAAATGGTTACCCGTAATTAGAAAAAATAAAAAAAATAAAAAATATTATATTTTTAGTTTTAGTACATATTTGAAGTTTTAGTATTTGTATTTTAGTGTATTGATGTTTTTAATTGTATTAGGTGTCTGTTTATAGGCCATATATGTAAACAGGCATGTTGAATTAAATAAATAGACATACGGAAATAAGCCGTAGGTTTAGTAGGGGTTTTTTTTCCTTTAGTTGATGGCTTCGTGCGATTAGCACATTTAGCCAGTGTCAAGTAATTTTTCTTACAAGTAATACCTAAATAAACAATATTTCCTTCCTGTATGACGATAATGAATGGATAATAGAAATGAGAAGTGAGAAATGATATACCCCTTACCCCTCGAGTATCTCAGTAAAGATGTGGGGCTTTACTAAGTCCTCGGGCGGACTTCTTGAGAGAATTTGAAAAGTGACGTTGCACTGTTTTGTTTCATTTGCCAACACTCATGCACACTCACGAACACTTAACGGTTAATAATCCACCATTATATCAAACTAATATTCGTCATAACACAAATTTTAGAAAATAAAACAAACCGCAGACATGACTCTTCACTTTCCCGCCAAGACCTTAGTAGGGTTTAACGAAAACTGCTCTTAAATACTCATACAAATGAGTTTAAGTATATAGGCATACTTTTTGAATACTTGACGTTTCAACGAAATTTCACCGAGCTACCATTTCTGTTTACTAAGCGATTGGCGTTAAATTTCGATCAACCTTTTGTTTTATAATAAAAAGCAGAAACGTCAGGATAAACATTAAATAAAATTAATGTATAAAATAAACTCGAGCATATCAGTAAAAGTAGTTCCATTTCAATGTGTAGTGTTTGCGTGAACTTTAGAAAACAAAAGGCGGAAATTTAAAACGGTTTTAGGTAACATTTTGTGTTCTAGTAAAATCTATAATTATTTACTAGAGGAGACTATTATTTGAGCCCACTTTTCGTTTGACCTAGTCAACAAATAAACATACGATAACGTTATCAAGCAGCGCCGATTGGTGACGAACTAAAAAATATTAAAATTGTTTAAAATGTTGCCATAAAAATTCTCGTTTTTATTAACGTGAACGACGGTAAATAAAATAGGGCTCTTACCAACAACAATAATTCCCGAAAATTTAATGTATAAATGAAGTCACGTAATAGTACTTTAAAACATTAACCTATTTATCTGACCTAAGCACGAATGTCTGTAACCTAAAAAGTTATTAATAAACATTAATTGACGGAACAAAATAGTGACGTCATAGTTTCCATTCCTATACAATATCTATAAAAAAAATCGTTTTGACAGTTCTTAAGAGCTAATACAGATTCAACTTTCACTCAATTCTCTTATGTTTGAAACCAAATTTCATACAGAAACGGCTAAAATTGGATATCGCACCGAAACCATCGTGTTCTCAAGTTTGCTTTGCCGTAAACAGTTTAAAGCGCTGTTGGTGTTTTGTTTGTTTGTGTGGATAGCTGTCAGGAATTGTAGCACTCAGAGTGTAGTTTAGACCCGGGTTTGTTGCATATATCCTTCTACATAAATTTATACTGACGTCACATATAACGCATGCAGAATTCGTTTAAAGTGAAACATCAAGAATCCTAATGGGTGAATTCCGTGTTAATATCTCACGATTTTCTGTAATACGGTTTTTGCTTTGGTACTTGATTAAGGTAATCGATCACATCGGTGATTGCTTTAAGCAGTCCCTGATCTTCCTGGCGGCACGTTAGGAGGAGTTCAGGAGTTTTAGCCCCTGGTGTAAGGGGTAATATAAAGAACATGGGGTATCGGTGGGTTGTTGGAGGGACAATCTACGTCTCTCATGGCACAGTGGTATGTCTAAAGATTGCATTTCTGTATAAAAAAGTATGCTACCTATCTTAACTTTGGCACGTTGAAGGCAAGCGACGAGCTGGAGGGCGGAAAACATCCGTGAATGGACAAGCATTGCCAGGGTTGAATACCTATTTCGCTTGGAGCAGGATAGAGAGAAGTTCGCTGAGCTGACGGCCAACCTCTAGTATTGGAGAGGCATCTCAAGAAGATGATCTTTGACAGGGCTCAATATTTCCCCCCGAATTTTTTGAGTCACACTACAGATGTGGTACTTAACTAAAACATCACGTATTGCTCTATCTACGATAATTTACAAGACACGAACATTTAACGAGTATGATGCACGTGTAATTATAACAAAATGATATCTGTTAAAATATGTATAAATATACCTAGTTATATTAAATAATGATGCGAACATGAACTCACTTACCCGCCAAGAAGTCACCTTACTAATCTAACTATACAAGTTTTCGTCTTACGTTCGTCATTTGTCTTGTGGGAATCATAATTAACACCATATAAGTATTATATTCCGCTACATATATTATAATCCGCTTTAGGGAATACCACCGTCTGTCACAGTTATGTTAGCGTAATTTTATTAAAATTTCTGACACTGCCAAAGTAATGTACTTAATTTTGGCGCAGACAGGCGACGACGCGACAAGACGCGGATCGCTTATGAATACATAATTAGACAACTTTCAGTTAATCTCCTGCTATTTCATTACCTTTACAACAACGGTGTTATCATTAAAAATACATAAATTTGGAGCTTTCATGTTTGAACCTTGACTCGCTCGGACGTCGAAGAAGTCTGAAATATGTTTTCGCGTGCCAATGTAGTTTTCATTTTGTCGCCTTTCTTAGACATAGATTAGAATCGGTTAGAAATATATGCAAAAACAATGTTAAAAGGTGACTAGGAAGGTGGTAAACTTGAAAGTTTTTTTATGCGAGCGTGCCATTGAGCATTACACACATAAATATCAATCATTTTATTTGGAAACATAAAGTTTTATTCGTCATTCGCATTATCAGTAGAGAAAAGTCATGAAATCGAAGTATTTTTTTATTCTGTTTTGGGTAAGCAAGGTCAAACTCTCTTCTCACCTGATGTCAAGTGATGGTAAGGCCGAAAGTGGGAGCAGACTTCACCCGGAATCCTCAACAACAGAGGTTTCATTTCAATAGAGTACGCAATACTTTATCCAATTCGTTGTATAATAGCGAATAACCGCAAATCTAAAAACAACTTTCAATTGAATGATGGATCGGGGTCATAGGTAGGTAGGTTAGGTAGATAGGGAGGTAGGTAGTGGCGGTTTTAGGTTTCAGTCTGCGGTCGAGTGGCTCGGGCGCCGCGCAATCAGCGGTTCTACTTGGCTGCTCGTTTGCTCATGAGTCGATGCGTGCTCCTGGCATACAATATCCACCAGACGAGTTGACACAAGCGTAAGGATACGCTTGGGAAATAGCGATATTGTCTACTAGATTGTGTTTTATGAGTTGGCGCTGAATAAAAATGAGGTCGTATATAATTATATTTTTATAAATATCCCTTCATTTTATAAGTTTTCCGTTTTAGGTCAATCTACTTGATTAAATTCGGGAGAGTGTTGAAAAACATTACTTTTGCAATAATCGGATTCGAACCCGCCTCCTCTACTGGTAGTGAATCTGACCATGTTGGGTCAGATTAACAGATAGGCCTTTTAAAAATACGTACTATCTATAAATGGCCTAAGTACTTAGTTAACTTTATTTAATTAATCGTTTTAATGTTTGTTAACGTGATTCCTTAAACCTGAATCAAGAACTTTTATCACACTAATATTATAAATGCGAAAGTTTGTGTGTATGTGTGTGTGTATATTTGTTGCTTCTTCACGCTGCAACGGATGGATTTGGATGAAATTCGGCATACAGATAGTTTATAACCTGGATTAAAACATAGAATACTTTTTATCCCGATATTCCCACGGGAATTAATGGAAACTGTCAAAGCGGTACGAAGTCCGCCGGGTCCACTAGTAATGTAATATAGTTAACATTCGGTTCATATATCATATCATATAATAATAAATTTTGACCGTTCTGCAATTTTACTAGCATGATTGATGCTGATTTAAATGTTTAATTGTTTATTTAGATTTCATATTGAGATTTATATTGTTAATGGTATTTTAAATTAATTATTGGCATAAACTGTATTTAGTTATTTTATTATTGAGATATATTTTATTTATATTTTTAATGTTATGTTATGATGAAATTTTTTAATGAATGATTAGTGTAAGGCATGACGATTGTAAATTTGCTTATCGATAATTCGGTTAAACATGCAAGTGCGATAAATATTATCCTTAAAACCAAAAATGTACCATGTTTTCTGCAAATAAATATATTCATATTCATATTCATATACTGATTGGAACACTTGGGATAAATGAGACATAACCGCTCGTTAGAAGCCATAACAATCATATTATATGCCGTTATCAGAACCACAATCGAGGGAAATATACCTCTATAAATAAAAGGTACCCCGAACCCTACATGTGAAGACAGGTTAGTGAATACTCCAAGTATTAATTATATTCGTTTTCGGGAGCCGAGCGACTTAAGCCTTTTCACCTATGTAAATAATCGTGTATCACTTAACACCTTGTCATTCTGTGTATGTTCAAAAACCACGCGTAAAACCGTCACTGTACTCGTATATTTTGGATCCCGTCACTCCGAGCTTTGCACGTCAAGCGAGTTTAGGTATTTCAACGTTTGCCAGTAATTTTATCAAAACATGACATCTATGATGTGGAAAAAAAACTTAGTATGTTTTTTAAGCATTGCACGCACGAAGGTGTGTGTGATTTAGTGTAAGAACTTCAAGTTCATATAGGGAAGGAGTGCAAAAGATAAAACTTATACATTACATTACATTGTATAATCGTTTTCTTATTTTGTAAATTACGGTCTAAATTTGAACACTGGGTAACCAATCATAGCTATACAAAATTAATAAATTCTACTGTTGTTTAAAGAACCGGTTTAAACTGTGGTAAATCCTCCAAATACTTAGCACATTATTGTTTTTGAATTCGAATGATCAAAGTTAATTTTCACAAAGTAAATTCAAGAATACGAAATAGGTAAGTATTTGAGATTCCAACATTTATGATTATTTGCATATAATTTTACGCAAATATTGTTGCGAACAAATTACAATTTGATAAAAGAAAAAGTGTTGAAAACATTGAACTTTGTAATAATTGTCTTTTTTCAAATTGTAATTTGTTCGCAACAATATTTGCGTAAATAATCATAAATATAGCTTGCCTAATTCTTAACTAATCTTTCAATATTTGTAAAAATATTAAGATCGGATGTTGATGACGTAGTTATCGACATTGAATAGGGCTCCTTTGGCTTATAAAGTAAAAGTAGATAGTGTTGATTAATTTCGGCGAGTTGGATTGAGCCACGATAGCATAGTTGGCAGTGCACCTGACCCGGCATGTCATGGGGTGCGGGTTCGAATCCCGCTAGTGGAATTTTTTCAACATTTTGTCACTTTTTTCAAATTCCAACATTCTTTAGATTAAATTGATAACTGGTTGATTGTCTTCTCCTTCATTGTTTTTCATTATTGTTATTCGACTTAATCGAAAAACAAAAGTTGCAAAACCGTCTAATGGTTAGCAGTTTCTACGGCCTACTGATGTTTTCAATACCATGGGTACTCACGTTTGTTACTTTGTTGGTTAACTATGATCTAAGTGTTAACACTGAGGTCATAGTTATTATGCCTCTATAACCATTTTGTCTATGGGAAAAAAACAGAATGAAGCCACTGAGACACGATGATGGACGTTATAAATAGCAGAATCAAGGGACTGTAGTTTCACTTTATATCTATAGCCTTCAAATTAGAATACAGCAAACATTGTTTTGAAGCTCGATGGCGCAGTTGTTAACGCGCCCGGTATGCGAGTGTTGAGGTTAAGCAACTTTCGCAAGGGCCGGTCATCGGATGGGTGACCAAAAATTTATCATCTCGAGCTCCTCTGTGCTTCGGAAGGTACGTAAAGCCATTGGTCCCGGCTGTATTAGCAGTCGTTAACAACCACCAATCCGCACCGGGCCCACGTGGTGGTTTATGGCCCGTTCTCCCTTTCCATCCATAGGAAAGGCTCGTGCCCCAGCAGTGGGGACATAAAATGAGCTGATGATGATGATGAAACATTGCATTGCATTGCGGTGGTAGAGTTAGCATAGAACTCTTTGCTAACCCTACCACCGCCACTTACTTACCGCCAATGTAAAGGAATGTGGAAAGTTCATTAACTCAATATTACTATTAAAAATGCAAAGAGACAACCACGATATTATTTCTTTTTACTTTTTTTTTACACTTCCTTGTAGGATAATAGAATTGATCCAAAGCCAAAATAAGTAAATCATCCTTAATTGGTATAATAAATAAGGAAATAATATTATTATGCGATTAGTCTTTAACAACGTCCGCATGTCGTTATGTAACAGGAAATCGGAAAAACGCTTTCCGATTTTCGTTCGTACAAAAACGGTGCTTATCCATCGTAATATCTTCTGATTGTCTATAAGCCTTTTTGCACACGTATAACAGTACTGAAAATCGCCTTATAACAGACGACCTATCTCAGATAGAAGTGGATTGTCGTGAGTTTGAATCCGACATAAAGAAAAATCTTTTTCAAATGCTATTTTCCTGAAATACAGTAAAGTCAACTAAAAAAAACCAATTTAAAACAACAAATAACTGTGTTGTAACTTAAAAATAACTTAAATTAAGAAAGTTTGTCTGTTTATTGCTTTAATTGACCGTGGTTATGAGGACAGAGATCACTAATTCAAAAGCGGTATCTTAAATGTATAAAATTGTTACTAAAATTTTATCAATTATAATTTTGTGGTCTTTATTGTAGTTATAGGTGATTGACAAGATATAGAATTTAGCGGTTTAATGTAAAAGTTAATTTGAAAATGTTTTCATCAGAAATTATATCCATATCAGAAGTTAAAAATATTACATGAACACTTTAATATGCTCCAAATAAACACTTGTGAATCTGATTAAAATATCACGAATTCATATTCGAATTCGAGTATCAGGAAATATGTGGTGTCAATGCGAATTCGCCGTAATATTATCTAATACCTTTACACGAGCAATTCTTGTATATATGTATATATTTATTCTGAATCTCGGAAACGGCTCCAACGTTTTTGATGAAATTTTGTATGCAGGGGGTTTCGGGGGCGATAAATCGATCTAGCTAGGTTGCATTTTTAGAAAACGTCTTTTTATCCGTAAAAAAATACCAAAGCTCGGTCATCCAGGTGCTATCACACTATAATAATATTATAAATGCGAAAGTTTGTGTGTATGTGTGTATATTTGTTGCTTCTTCACGCTGCAACGGGTGGATGGATTTGGATGAAATTCGGCATACAGATAGTTTTTTTCCCGATATTCCCACGGGAATGAATGGAAACTGTCAAAGCGGTACGAAGTCCGCCGGTTCCACTAGTTAATTAATACGAGTATATTATTGGTTAAACATCTTCTCATTAATCACCAAGTGATTGTGACCAAGTGGTAACAATGAAAATTATGCTATGATTATTAAGTCCGCATTAAAGACAATAAATTATTTCGGAAATGATTGTCAATTACAAATAACTAATAGATATTGAATGGTTACATCTAGATAATAGGTAGCAATTTCCTATCCCGAAGTTCAAATACTGATACATTTATTGGAGCTGAAACAAGAATTGATTTTGCAAACACAGAGACTGTATTTCCTCTTTCTAAATTAACTCAGTTCGACTCTGATGAAGCTGTAAATGAAAATTCTGGGTAAAAGAAAATGAAGTTTCATGAAAACGTATATTGAGTTTGAAGAGATTAGAAGTAACGTACATTTGTAGAGTAACAATAATACTGTGGGAAATAAATCCTACACGTGATGAGTTCCAGGAACTTTGGAATAGTCTAGAAACCATTTTGTAACATCGAACGTGGCAGGGTGTAAGGTCGAGTAATTAGAGATAAGGTCCTCTAAATTTATCGATTCATACATATGCCCTAAAACTCGTACAAATACATACACGTATGTATTATCAAAATACACTGTAGGTTAGGTATTCTTGTAAGTTTAGCGTAATAGGCTACTACAAATACCTCCATCACTATGTAACCCAGGGTATCTTAGCGCCGGCTCTGCAGCAGAACCGGTTCTGCTCTCTCACAATGTCTATGTACTACGTCAACATTTTTAATATTACAGTATTGATAGATTTTTAGATTTTTAGATGATAAAACAGCCTAATTATAATAAATAACACATTATACTCTATTTCGATCATTATCATAAAATTTTATATAATGTTTATACTGATATCATAGCCTTTATCAGCAGTGTCCTACAGATAACAAACAGCGTTGCGCTAAATAGATCATTAAGCTTTTATTTAGAGTATCTTGAGTGTGTCTTGCTCTCTTTATTAACTCTGCAGTGGTGGCGTGTGCGTCGGGTCGTTACGTTCCCTGAAATGGATTATGCGATCGATTACACGAACGCGATTCTTCCTATTCGTGATTCCCATACAATATGGATTCCACACAACTGCAGTTTACTATATTCGTGATTCTACACAGCCGTTATTGTAACGCAATCGGGATTCTTCCTATTAGTGATTCTACACATTATGAGTTCATCGCAACTGCAGTTCACTACATTTGTAATTTCACTCAGTTATTATTTTTCATCGTAATCAATAAATTTATACTATCTCAGTCTATAATTCGTAAGAAAATAAAAAAACAATTTGTCTCTTCACTTACCGTGCACTCCCGGCATATGGGGTCGGTTTTCACTCCTATCACTGTCAGATGTCTGTTCAGTCGGCAGTGTCCTGTTATGATCTCTATGACTAGCCTCATGTTCTCTCTGGAGAGTCCCATCAGTCTGCTAGTCTTTTTCTTGTCCATTCCCTTGATGAAGACCTTCGACTGTCTCATGCCCGTCGAGGACCTCCATCTTCGGTTGGTTTCTGCTGTAATACTATGGCTGATTACTCCCTTGGTGATGTTGTGCGCTATTGGCAACCGGGGTTCCAGTTCCACCAAGCTTTTCTCTGCTTCCTTTCTAGCTAGTTCGTCAGCCTGTTCGTTTCCCGTGTTTCCCTCGTGTCCTGGGACCCACGCTATCGTCAGGTCCGCTCTTTCGGCCAGCTTTTTCAGTGATTCCTTGCATTCTTTAACGATTGCTGATGTCGTCTCTTCTTTGCCTAGTGCTTTCAGCGCCGCTTGGCTGTCGCTGTAGATGACCATTTTTCCTGTAATATTAAGGTGTTCGTCCACTCTAGGGCTACTTTTAGACCTTTGTTCATAATTTCACACATGACACTGAAAACTTTGCCAGTCACTAGGAGCACGCCATCATCGGAATACACCTGTGTGTATATGTGCATCCTGTTTATATTGTTTACTAGTTCGTCTATTAGCAGGCACCACAGTAGTGGCGACAGACATCCCCCCTGGGGGAATCCTCTTTTCGCCACCACCGCATGTGTTATTCCTGCTAACTCTGTTCGTATCTGCCGGTGTCTTAGCATGTTTTTCACCCAGTCTGATACGTCACTGTCTATTCCTTCACGGCTTAGGGTGGCCTCTATTGAATCGGGGGTCGCCCTATCGAATGCGCCCTCCACGTCGAAGAAGCAGCCCATTGCGTACTCTGTATTGCTTATTGATCTCTGCACTCTCGTTACCAAGCTATGGAGGGCCGTTTCGGTGGATTTGTCCTCCATGTATGCGTGTTGGTTTTGGTGAAGTGGAAGTCCGCTTTTCTCTATCTGCTCTCTAATTAGTCTGTCTAGGATTTTCTCCAGTGTCTTTAATAGGAATGAAGAGAGGCTTATGCATCTGAAGGCTTTGGCTTCCTGGTAGGATGCCCTGCCTGGTTTTGGGATGAATACTGCCTCTCTCATTTCTTCGGTATGTGCTTGGTTGTGCCAGTAGATATTTGCTTATATACTTGATAGCTGTCTGTAGCATTTTTGGGAAGATCTCATCCGGTCCCGCTGCCTTATAGGGCTGGAAGGATTGGACGGTCCACAATAAATGTTCCTCGGTGATGATTGTCTTTGGCTCCCGGTCCGCTGTGGGACCTGGAGGGATTGGTGTATCATCCCTCTCTGTATTCCTTCCTAAGTCAGACCTTAGGCTTCAATATATTATCCTAACTTGGCACCCATTTAGATCTTACTTCTTTTGTCGTTGAAGTCAATAACCAAGGCATATTTCATAATATTGAAATTGGTTCTCATTTCACATTTATGTTTTTGATGGGATTATTTATACGTTAAGGGGTGGCTGAGACAGTTTCGTTTCGAGTACCAAGATTAAGATAAAGGCATATATTTGCGAATAGCGCTAATTGGTATGTGGCAGACTTAAAAGGAAAATGATTCGCTTTACCTCACCTTTATCATTCAGAAATGAACACAAATAAAAGATTATTTTGGCATATTACGTAAGTGTTCTTTAAATAGTTAAAAAAGGTTAAATATTTATTAATTATTTTTTTATATTACCTAAAATAGATATTTAGATGGCAAATACATAAATATAGTTAAGCCCCACTATTAACAACGATTTTTCACATTAGCCGTTTCACAAGAATTTACCTGCTTAGTATAACTTTTTGTATATTTAAATGAATATTATATAATTTACCATTCTATATCAAATATAGGTTTTCATAGTGTTCTTTCCTTTTTTTTGTCATCATCTCAGCCCAAAAGACGTCCACTGCTGGAAAAAGGCCTCCCCCAAAGATTTTCACAACGACCGGTTTTGTGCTGCTCGCATCCAGCGGCTTCCCGCGACCTGTACCAGATCGTCTGTCCACTTTGTTGGAGGCCTGCCCACACTGCGCTACCCTTTTTTGTAAAACAATAAAATTGTTATATTAACAACTAAACTTTTTCTTAAATCCTTGCCGGTAGGCACTAAGCCTTTGTCTCACCTTATGAGCAATAGTATTTCTTTTGGTACGTGAACAATGTAGCGTATACTTATGTCTCATAATAATATAATGTATAAAATCATGTAAATATATGCATAACAAATCGAACAGTAATGGACTTCGCATCTTTATCTTTATTCCATTCAAAATAAACTTAAAATAATCCTTATATGCCAAACATATTCACTCACTTCATTTTTGTGTTTAACATAACACAGCTCGCTCCGAAATAGCATGAAATTGTTGTGATATTGATAAAATAAACAGGTTTAATATGGTTACGAAAATAACTGTGGTGTGAAAAATATTTGAAAGCAATTGAGTGATGGCATTAGTCATCGTATGTTATATTGTACTTCAAGCGTCCGAGAGTAAAGCAATATGGTTCACATCTCCGTTTGATCAGTAGTCGGCAATTTAGTATGCGTCAATCTTCACAAAATGTCTTAGTTCATTGAAACTATAAATAACAAATATAAATTTTAAGCACATTTTGTTGCAAACAATTTACAATTCGGAAAAGTGTCATCATATTTTTTTAACACTATTTTTGAATATATAATATTTAAGACGTCCTTCAACTGAGATGATGATGATCAAAATTTCTATTATAATAAACTATTGATAAATTAATAAAATAAAAAATGCGCAAATGTCATTAAAATACGAAAACAATATTTTATTATGACTGTAAAATGTTAAGAAATCAATATCACTTTAAACCCCTACCTATAAAACAATTTATTTGCCGTCAAACGAGCGTATACGGGCCACCGTAGCCCATGGGCGCTTCAGGCACCAAAAACATCATAATATTTATTAATCTACTACCCTTCAAACCGTATCATAGCAATGTAAAGCGTATCATAGCAACCGTAGCAATGTGCGTGGCGGCAGAAACCAGGGTCTCCAACATTCAGAGCCCTCGCCCACATCTGATAATTGGCAACCGATTTTTAGTCAAAATGAAACGTAAGGAATTCTATTTTGCAACGCACGCGCCCTACAAAAATTCGTTCACAAAGTCGCTACTAAAACCTTGGTGATAAAATCGGTCAGATTATCGGTCCTACAAATAGTCGGTCGTGGGCGGGAGAGCCGTTAGTCTGATTCAAGGTAAAATCCTCTTATCGCGCAAAAATAAAAGAAAAATCCATTTTAAAACTTACTAATTTTATATCCATAAGCCACAGTTGTAAATTTCTAGACAATATTAAAAATAATGTTGTTAGCTCTACGAATAAAGAGAATAAAAACTTACATATCAAATTCAAATTGAATGAGTTTCAGTTTAAAAAGTTTCAAGTAAAAGTCTCAAATGAGGCAGAAACAAACAAATACAGTAAAAGAAACCAACTGGGATGAAAAAGGTACATCGTAGCTCCTCTCCGCATATTGTTTTGCTTCTAACTGTTTGTTCTACATTGTCGAAACTTTTCCCATCATGCTGACATATTAATCTCGCTCCAACAAGGCTGCTCGAATATATTATTCAAATTCTTCTTTTTGACTAGCAGCTAAGCTACGACGTCATCAAATATCTGTACCAACTCATTATGCTGAGTTGCCTCGAATTTTACTTATAGCAATAAAGCGATGTCTCTTGATATTTCTTTTTATGTAGGTATGTAGATCGCGCCAAACTTTTAGTCCCCTCTGAAGTTGTTTCGCGCAGCTGTACACAATCAGGCCCTGCCGCTCGTCCCCGCCTTCGTCCTACTGACGCCTATTTTTTACTACTGCGACGCGAATCGCGCCAACTTCAGAGGGGACTAGAAGTTTGGCGCGATCTGTACCTACTTTATTTCTTACTTCATGAAATAGACATTTTCCTTCTAAGTGTAGTCTTGAAATTAAATGAAACATTTTGCGTTTAGTTTACGTATTAATTCAATTCAATTTCTTTTATTGTTCTATGTTGTGTACATTGGTCTTAAAATAATAATAAGATAAACGGGGCAATGCAACTGAAAAAAAATACATTCAAATTCAATTAGCTAAACTAAGAGTAAATTATAGAATAAATTAAATAACATTTGATTACATCAATATAAAATTAATCAATTTAAATGAATAACAAATATTTAAACAGTATTTTATCCTAACGTTTCGGTCTGTGTAACTAAGGTCTCATGTGCTAAGGTGTAATAAATTTTTAACATGCTAAAGTCATCTATTTTTTAATCGGGTGCGCTCCGAGACCCAAAAAAGGAGATTGCGTACGAGAGTACGTACCTTTTGATATTTCGTCTTGGATCCCAGGCAGGTGGAATTCCAACCTTTTTTAACCGAAATTTAGGCGCTTTTTAATCTAAACCTTTTTATAGGTACGAATCGTTACGTGTATTTGGGCTTTGTCGGATCTTATGTAATAGTTGGGTTCCATAAGAGCCCAGACAAATGCAAAACGACCGTACTTCGATATGAAAAAGGTCCATATAAATTAATTAAAAATCAATTAATTTTCTTAGTTATACATATAAACACATTGTTCCAGCTGTTTGTGTTATTAGAAATTGGGTACCTAACTTACCATTAAACGTTTTAATTCGATGTTATATAAAATACCATTTTAAAAAGCTTTCGGACAGACATATCTACCACCGGTTTAGACCCAGAGGTCCCGGGTTCGATTCCCAGCGGGGGGTAGATGTTTTTGTACTGGGTTTGGTTGGTGGTAGTGCATGTTTATCCGCCTGGCTAGCTACCACCATCTTATCTAAATATGTCGCCATAACATTAATGTTTGTAGCATTGTTGTGTTCCGGCAGCTAGAGATAAGAAAGCCAGTGCCTCACTTTTGAGGATTCCGGGTGAAGGAGATCAAGGCAACTGTGCTTACCCGTTAAATATTAAAAAAAATATCAAACATTTATACAAACTAAACATAGGTACAAATAGGTCGAGCCGTTTTAGAAATGGATGTTCAAAATACACACGTCCCTTTAGCTCAAAATTATATAATGACTCCTTTCTACGTTGATAATAATGGCATTTGCCTAGCGTTGGAATATGAATACAGGCTTATCCACCATAAAAAGCTTACGTTATCCGAATGGACTTCGCCCAGCTCCCGCTCTATGAGACATGACAGTACGTTAGGTACGGACAATACACTGTTATTCGTCGTCCAGGATATATTACCCATAAAAGCGCTCTCCGCTTTTGGCACCCAAACTATTCAGATTGTTTACAAAAGATATAAAATAATTCCTTACGTAAGTAAGTAATGTTTTGGTACAAGCAGGAGTCATTTTGCGTTTAGATCATTTGGCGTTCGTAAAATAGGTCATTGTGCGACGGATCGAGAGTAACTTGGCTCAAATATTTTTATGCACTTTTATAGATATTTTTTATCAATGGAAGTGTTCTTAGTCCGCCTAGCTAGCTGCCGTTATTCAATAGTACCCGGATGACCAAGCCTTGCTCGGTATTTTTTTAAGGATAAAACGACGTTTTCTAAAAATTAAACCTAGCTAGATCGATTTATCGCATACTAAATTTCATGAAAATCGTTGGAGCCGTTTCCGAGATTCAGATTATATATATACATATATCGTCAGCTTAGATCGAAAACCGCTTAACTCCATCGGACCTTATTTTCCAGAGGCCAAAAAATACTGTATTTTTTCTATTACTTGTTCCTAGACCTATTCACGTTTTTCTTGAATTTAAGTAAAAATGTGGTTGCGAATTTAAAAACACAATTAAAACGAAACGATGCGTTCAGAAATTCCGCGTCGAACGATACCAAAAAGTCGTTTTCGACCAAAAGTGGAGATAAAAAGTTTTCGATCTAAGCTGACGATATACAAGAATTGCTCGTTTAAAGGTATTAGATAAGACTATCGCCATAAAAACAACTGTTGTCATAGTCAAGTTATGTAAAAGTATTCAAAATTTTATGAAATAACTAATATCACTCAGATGAGTGATATAGATATATTTTTATATACCTATTAATTATTAAAAAAAAATTACATTGTAATTCTTTTAACGTTGCTGTTAGTGTCTACATACGTATATATTTCGTATTTTAATAGTTTTAATCCGACAAATGTTAAAATAAAATCATGTAGGTGACCTTTTTGTATTTAAAAACGCCAGAATAATGTAATGACAGTTCACTTTACGTTTAAGATAACAATTAAGAGCAAAGTTGAAGTATAAACCGTTTTCTTAATTTATCACGTAACAAGCAGCGGGAGGGGAAAGGTGGAACGACTCGAGGGCCGCGTCGTCGCCACGCTGTCATTAATTAGTTAATAAGCAACTCTAATTGTTGCAGGAAGGGTTGATTTTTTGCTTTTAGCCTTATTTAATCACTCACAAGCGAGCGAGCGAGCGTCTAAAAAGGTTGACATTTTCATGAACCATTTTGTATGATTACCTTTATTAGGGAAATTTCAGTGTAAACGGAGCGGGGTTCCAGAGATTTGGCATTTGACTTTGTGATTTTGATCTATAATTTAATTTTAAGTCATTGTAGATTAACGAGTTTGAACTAAAAATAACTCATAGTAATTTCATGTGTCGATCGCATTCTAGGCGTCTTAACTAATAAAAATATTGGTTTTATAATTTAAAATCATTGTATGCGGATAAGATATTGTAATATTATATAACTTTGTATTTGGTTAGCTTAGAACTATTTACCCTTTTTAAAATATGTTTAAAGTTTGTTAATTAAAAAAAATACCATAGTTAATAATTAATGCTACGATGCCAATATGAATGCCAATAATATGAGAGTTTGCAATCACTTGGTTACATTGTTTTGAAGTTATTTATTTTTGCTCTTTTCACAACGCAGCTTTCATATTAGTATAAAGTTTTAGTAAGTTCCATTGTCTATGAAATAATAATACATTCACGACAGTCATTTCATTGACTGGCTAGCTCGGTCAGAATTATACGGACAGACAAACGGTACGGACCTGTACGTATACTTTATAACAAGACACCGCAAGTACAAAATAAGGTGGCTGTAGAAGGTAAGCTTCATAAAAATATATGTACACAGTGGAAACAAAAAATGCGCTTGAGCAACATATAGGTAAGCTCTCCCGCACACGGAATCTCGCAACAGCTGCGCTCGGACTTAGTTTGAGATGGCCCGATATTCCGTGTCCGTGACAGTCCGAGTGTACGTTGCTCGAGTGCAGTATGTATTAAGCTTATCTTCTGGGGTCTCCTTATTTTGTGTTTGCAAATAAATAGTTTCAATACTGGTTGCGCCAGTTGGTGACTTAAATTTGCCGCGCAAAAGGTAGTTTGGCGCTATACTAGCTTTCTTTGCCCATCCTCCCCAATACCATTCTCGCATACAAGAAGATCGCAATATGGAACGCCGTACGCCAACTAGCGCTGCGGCTGCAGTCGCAAACTTAGTGCAATGACAACGTTGGAAAGAATCGGCCGCTTTCATTCGCGCTTAGAGGAGATCTCCATTTCGGTCATCTAGCTCTCACTGCGTTAGGAGTGTTAAAACTGTGAGAGGCCACGTGCTGGTGGTCCAGGTCTGTGCTCCAGCAAAGTGCATCCACCGGCCACCAATCTCGTGCCGGTTCCGACTGCTCGCCCGCCCGCCGCACACGTGGCGCCTGCCGTTCGCTGATCAAAGGTACGTCTTGCTTTCATCTCCTCGAACGGCTTACCTATTGACCTTGTAGCCAACCCTCGCCGTTCGATACGTTCTAGCCTAGTATAACACCAACAAAAAAAATACAGTCCACTATATAGCAGAACATCGCCCGCGCCACCATTTTGTAGTCCTTCTCGCCATACCAAATTCCATTCCATTACCATTTCACTAACTCATTCAATAATTGAGGGTTCATAATCAACGTCCTTTGACAAACTGAAACAGGAATCGCTCGTTTACTTAATTAAGTTCAAGCGTCGTGATGTATACGGGGGTTGATTGAAGTTTAGCGTGAAAACCGCTGGCTACTTTGTTGCGGCTTCTGGTACTTGTTTTAAGGAAGTTGGAGTAAGTTATTTATGCAATAAAATTGTGAACAATGATTAAGTTGTATGCCGCAAAAAGTTTGATTTGTCAAAGGTAATTGTTACATTTCAGGCTCTTTTTCTTTTTTTATATAAAATTAGCTGGTGAAGGTCACGGGTAGCCGCTAGATGCGAGCATTACAAAACCGGTCGTTGTGGAGATCCTTGGGAAGAGGCCTTTGTCTAGATGATGATGATGATGATACATTACATTTCCGTTAAAGATTTGATTTTATTTCATTATTTCTTATCGATTGTTGCAATAAAATTGCCAAACTCAGGAATCAAAGATACTTAAATGTGGAAACGTATAAGGTTATAAAATATGGAGTAAAAAACTAAGCCAACTATAATATTGTTTATTTCTTGGTTGGAATAAAGTTTTATTTATGATAATACCGTGCCATTTTTTGATACTAAACTTGCGCCGCTAATACTCTTAGATGGGGACCGCCATTTACTACCGATACTAACTTGCACTTGCATTTTTAGATAGTGGCCTCTAACATTATACGACAGCGTGACATTTTTCTCCGATCCACATTTTCCGAAAAATGAAAAATGAAATTTACTGAAAATTTAGTGCTCCTAAAGTTTCCGGTTAAAGGTACCGTAAGTAGATAGAAATAAAGTAGGCAGGTAAAATCTAGGCATAAACAGTACTATGATATACCTGTCTCCCCCATTTCTACAATATTTATAATGTACAAGAAAGCGACGTGCCGCATTTCAACTTAAACACTTGACGTTATTAGAAATAAAACGTGACAATATTTTTCTGACAAAAAATATTCCAATTTAGGAGTAAAACTGATACCTGCTGATGCCAAGCTCGTAGACTAACTGGAGCTGTCTCTACTGGACTTTCAATCATGTCAATAAGGCGCAAATTACCCCAAAGCGTTACATTTCCATATAGGTATTTCCATAGGTACATGTACATCGGATATAATGTGGTTTGCGAGGTATCGTAGTGCAATGCCGGCCTTACTTTCGTAGTAAACAACTTTACTACTTATGAGTTATGATGACATATAGGTACTATGTCATTCCACGTTAGGTAGTAAAATAAACGAGTGTGTCTCTACTCGCGTTTATTTTACTACGGACATCCGTACAAAGTGTTTCATTTCATTGTTTACCACCTATTTTATGTGTAAACTATAGAAAACGATAGCGTGATAGTTTCTTTATACGGTTAGTGGCTCCAATGTTTGACACTTTAAGGCCAGTGTTCGACATAGTTTTCGTTACATTAAAATTTTACGGGATGACAAATAAGTGGTCTGTACCCCATTTTAATGATTATAGCAAAACATTTTGAACACTGGTGCACTTACCTTACCCACTGCACCTACCTACAGTACGTACGTACGTACGTACGTACAAACAGTATGTACGTAGCTACCCAGCTACGTTAAACTCGGGCATGTTCCTTGTAGCTATCACACGTGCTCTACATGATTCTCAGGAGGGTAAAATGTTCCAGACTTCTCCACAGCAGATTTCGAGCCGCCAAAATATATGTTGAAGTGGACTGTATTCGTTGGTTGGTGGTGACTCAGTAAATGAAAAGTTATTTCAAGTCTTGAACTTCGTTTATTTATTAATTAAGGAATAAAATGTAGGCACACACAACATCAACTGTTATGCTGGGTGGCTCGAACAGGAAGGACACCCGAGATACGTAGCCAACATAAAACAAATTAGTAGTTTTGTTGGTCTTACATTATATTATGTGGTGAACGTGACATTGAATGCTTAGCAGTCGGCAGCCTGCTTCGAACTAACGGCACACAATAAATGCGGTTGGATTGTCTAGGTAAAGTCTAATGACAGGAACACAGTTTTTCCACCAGAGCTGTTCGAGTTAACAAAGCGGTGTGCGATGAAAGAGTCCACCAATAGCACAACTCCATTTTACACCGCAAGGGAAAGCAAGTTATCCTATTGGTGGATTTTTTGCATCGCGCACCTCTTGCCTGTCTCATACAATTTCAGTGGAAAAGCAGCCTAACGAGGACGATTAGCCAACGTTTTCCAGCTTGCAATAGGCGTTTTACGCGATTGTCAGCCCCTGTAGACATGTTGATCGACATCTGCCTGGTGGGTAGTGTGCGTCACGTTGTCCGCCATGGATTTAATCGCCCTATTTGGATAATACACGTGAGGAGTAAGTTTTAAACGTTTACGTTAGGTACTTTATTTAAAGGTACGAATTGTCAACTTACAAAACAAAATATGATTCCGAGTCGAGAGTCGAAATTTTTGACAATTTTGTCAATTTTTTTTTTATACGTAGCACGGCAAATGACTCCATCCCACTTGATGTTAAGTGGAAATGGAGTCCAGACGCGAAGATAACTGGTGCAGCATGAAAACAAACGTAGCATTAGTTAACCTCACTCTGCCGGCCTACAAGGTGCTTCTTCACGCCTCTTTTGAAGTACCCCATATCATAGGAAGGAGGGAAAACGTGTGCCGGTAGACTATTCCATCTTTTGGAGGTGTGACAAAGAAACGAGTCACACAATTTCTTTGTGCGCGATGGAATATTTGAGACAGTGAAGCGGTGACTCCGAAGAGCAGCACATGTACATACTCCTATGAAAGAAGGGAGAAGGTTGGATCAAAGAGCTCTTCAAAGCACTCGCCATGGTATAAGCGGTAAAACACGCTGAGTGACGCAACATCTCTACGCAATTGCAGAGATTGGATAGTATTTGCGACTTCTGCATTGCCGATAATGCGTTCAGCGCGACACTGCAATCTGTCCAAGGCATCGAGAAGGTACTTTGCGGAACCATCCCAAATGTGCGAGCAATACTCCACGCAAGACCGTACCTGTGTCTTGTACAAAAGGCACATGTGGACTTAAGATCTATTTTCTTCTCGCACCGAACGCCGTTATTTTAGGCTATTATAGCCTAGGTAATTTCGTTTTTGTTTACTAATAATGTTTCTGTATGAAGCCTCAATATGAAGAAGTAGAGAAACCCACAACCAAGAAACAACATCCAGCAATATTCTCTAAAAGAGTTTAGATAACAGTTGCTGATCTTCAGGAGAGAGGTGTTAAGCACACCTAGATATGCTTATTTTTGACATTTAAAATCAATTTGAGTGACTCGGACACTAGCAAATTGTATTTGATACACAACAATAAACTTACGGAACTTTCGGAAATTTCGGAAATTTTTCGGAACTTTCGGAATCTCGGAATTAGAATCGAAGCTCGTAACATCCCTGTTAAGAACCACTAATCAGCTTTAGCCCAGGGGTGGGTTGTGGCCCCAGAACAATATGAAAAGGTCTAAGCTCAGCAATGAAAAGTTGTAAAACATCTGATGGTAAATCAATAAAGGACCAGATTTACTGTTTTGAACATTCTTTAACACACCGGTGATCTAAATATATCTGTTACTTCGTAGTAGTTAAGGTTTATACATAATATCATTGGTTTAAGCTTGAAGAAGTTTGGGACCAAGGGAAATGACAGACCCTGCCGACACTAATGCGATAAACAGGGCAGAATTCAGTTACTCAAGTTAGTTTAGTTTTAGGCGAACTACTTAATTTAATAACGCCTCAGAGACTTAATAACTTAATTAGTACGTTCGTTAATATACTTTATATGGTAATTATGTTTATGTATTTTGGAGTGCTGTACATCTTAAGCGGGTTAAGCGTTATGACTGACGCTCAATTCCTTACGAATATAATTTAGTGTAGCAATTAAAAGTTATTTTATCAAATTACTAAATTTTTATAGTTACGGGTGGGAGGGAAAGAATGATCATTGTCTCATGTTTATTCATTTTTAGAAAGTTATTATATAATATTTATGAAGGTAGAAAAAGCTAAAATATATTATGTTTTTCACTCAAATATAGTGAAAAAAGAAACCAGACATTCCTTTGATACCTTATAAAGTCAATCCTATTCTACCACGGCACGTTATACGAACGTCGTCGCGCTTCGCGGAAACTTTATCACGGATACAGAGAATATACGAGTATTACGCAAAAATGCGGTGCACATAGGGTGTAATTTATGATACATAATGATGCATGAGAATAGTAGGAAATATTTTATCTCGCTTGGGAAAGGGCTTGAGTAAGTCATAATTTTGCAGCATTTCGCTCCAGCTAGACTAACAATAACTTGACAATATGAAGAAATTAAGTAAGTCATGTTTTTATCGTGCAATAAAGAGTTCATGATCCTGAAGGCTCGTGAATTGGTCAATAATTCCATAGATCTCTAGTGATTTGAAACTTTCTGCATCATTACTACTAGTCTCACAGCTGGGTTCTGTAGGGTATATGTCTGTACTTATTGTGTTCGCTTTATGAGTTACAACATACATAACTACACACATATATACATACTCTTACATCCCTCTCCCAAAAAGGGGTAGAAAGAGCATTAAAATCACCAATTTTGAGTAACTTGACGTTAGTGACCTCGCCGTCACATTCAGCATAAATTAAGTATGAGTTCTAAGAATCGAAAAAAAATATTTAGATTTTTTTTTATATTAAAAGGAGGCAAACGAGCAGGCAGGTCACCTGATGGGAAGCAATCACCGCAGCTCATGGACCCAAAAGACCAGAGAAGTCGCAGATGCGTTGCCGGCCTTTTTAGGGTTCCGTAGCCAAATGGCAAAAAACGGAACCCTTATGGATTCGTCATGTCTGTCTGTCTGTCTGTCTGTCCGCCCGTATGTCACAGCCACTTTTTTACGAAACAGTATAGCTGTTAGAACTTTGTAAATATATGTATTCTGTGAACCGAAATTTATTGTTTTTTTTTCTATTTTTCACACAAAAATAGAAAAAAAAAAAAATTTTGGTGGTTCCCCATACTTAGAAGTGAGACTGAATTTTTTTTTTTCATCATACCCATACGTGTGGGGTATCTATGAATAGGTCTTCAAAAATGATATTGAGGTTTTTAATATCATTTTTTTCTAAACTGAATAGTTTACGCGAGAGACACTTCCAAAGTGGTAAAATGTGTGTCCCCCCCCTGTAACTTCTAAAATAAGAGAATGATAAAACTAAAAAAAATATATGATGTATATTACTATGCAAACTTCCACCGAAAATTGGTTTGAACGAGATCTAGTAAGTAGTTTTTTTTTAATACGTCATAAAGTATGGAACCCTTCGTGCGCGAGTCCGACTCGCACTTGGCCGGTTTTTTAATTTTAATTATTCTCAACAACAATCGCACATGGTGTTGCGGCGGCAAACTTATTGTTCCTTAAACCGTAGCGACCGAATACTCCTCATAAGATTTCATCACGCATTCTCCTACCTAACCAGATTCTACGAGGCGTTAGAATCGGATGACGTAAGCAGAAAGCCCAAAGCCATCTAAAAACTTGGCCCTCAGCTCGGGTTGACCGTCTCGTGGGAGAGATCTCCAAGCTCCTTCGTAAGCAGGTACTTGTTACAGCTGTGTGGTTGTGTGATTTTGGAATTTTGGCATATTGTCATAAACTCGCCCCAAAGTCGAACTAAGAAGCGATGTATTCTACAATCGAGTTGGCAACGTTCTAAAATTTATCGAGTGACGTCACCGTTTTAATAGTTCAGCAACTAATCTTGCTTTCAGGATGATTGAGCGCATTCAGACAGCGAGTGCGAGTCGTTCATATCTTAGGTTAATCGCACATCAAACTGCTAACTGCGTGTTAACTCGCCTCTGATAGTTCACGGCTGCTCTAAGTACTAACGTTTATTTTCATCTGCGCATTGAACAATAAAGATTTTGCTTCGATCATTTGTTTTTATTACATGTTGAGTGTTTGAGATCGTTCTTTGATATTCAATTTTCTTTTGCAGTTATTGAATAACTTTGTAGGTATATTGTTACCGTGAGATTACCTACTGTTGTTTTTTTGTTTTGTTTTTTAGAGTCGAGTGGCGTGCTCTGAATTCATTCAGTTACGTAGAAGACATTTCAGAGGCCTTACTTTAACCAAATGTAGGCCCATTGAGAGTCTAATGCCCGTTTTCAACAACGACACCAACTTTTATGTTACCCTTAAGCCATTTTAGGTGACGCTTTTACTCCGACAACCGTCATCTAACATGGCTTAAGGGCTGTATAAAACTTAGCGCACGTTGATGTATACAGGCATAACTTTTCTTGAGTTACAAAAACATTCATATACTCGTTTTGGTGTGGATTTTATGAAGCGGATCCATTTTTTGCGCTGTGTTTTGGGTTACACTTGATGGAAACTTTTGTAGGACACGAGAAATTATACAATCTACCATGTAAGCGTAAAAAATGTGCATAAGAGAATAATGACGGTGTTTTTTAAATGCGAACCTCCATCTGCCAGTCTTTATGAATATGGATTTTGAGCCGAAATGTGTCATGTGTCGGCTGCTCCGGGATGAGCTACCAAACACCACACCGGTACTCGTCGTCAATTTCTTTACATGTAAAGTTGTACATTTTTATGCCTACCTATTAGGCTATAGTCTTGCCTCCCGTGGATTTCACGGCTATATTGATGATAATAAATTATAGATTAGGTTATTTTGTAATTATGAGCCATAGATACCTGGTTTAAACAATGTATTATTGCATTAGGTGCCTATTGTTAAATTTCTTGATTCGGAGACTTGATGGCACAGAGGTTTGTGCGATCTGGTTGGATCTTCTTATCTTGGATGATAAGCAACTTCCTTAAGCCCAGTCATCGGATGGATACTCAATTTAAAAAGTCTGTACTGTTGGCAGTACCCAACAATACTACTTTTTGCTTTTATGTTTTTGTACTTGCCCTTCATGTTCTAGTTGCCATACCAGTTAATTTTGTTTTTTTCCGTAATTAATGAATAAACGGGGTTCAATACTTATAGAAGCTTTTCATTAATTCAACCGTTACCAGCCAGCAGTAGTTGTTCAAAGCTTCAACATCTTCCTACATGGTCCTTCGAGCCGGATATCAACCAGTGACTTATTCCTGCGTGCTTCGTAATTTAACTTTAAGCCGTTGGTCCCGGTTTCTAACATAACATAGCTATCGTTACCACGCATTGGGCCAGCGAGTTAGGTTTTGGCTCAACATGTTCATCGCGTCATCGCCAGCTCATATACGTCCCCACTGCTGGGGCACGAGCCTTCCCTATGGATGGATAGGGAGAACGGGCCATAAACCACCACGCGGGCCCAGTGCGGATTGGTGGTTGTTAACGACTGTTAATGCAGCCGGGACTAACCGCTTTACGTGCCTTCCGAAGCACGGAGGAGCTCTAGATGATAAATTTTTGGTCACCCATCCGATGACCGGCCTTTGCGAAAGTTGCTTAACCTCAGCACTCGCAGACCGGGCGCGTTAACCACTGCGCCATCGAGCTCCTCCGTTAACCACTGCGCCATCAATGGTACAATTTACAGATTATGGCGGACCGATACCTCAACTAGGAAATTTCCCGTAAATACAGGTTATCGACCCTCTACCCCGAACAATGGTCAGGAACATAGGTATCTATGAATTATTGGTACAATTCTTTTGTGGAACGTTAATATTTTGATTACAATGATGATAATATTAAATGTGACTTTAGCTATCAGTTCGTATTAACTCTATTTCATGACTTCGCAAGTTTATCTTAATTTCAGTTCGGTTACAAAGTTAGATATACCAACAGTAAGCTCAAATTAGTATTCCAACTCATTGAATTTGTGATACTGAGGGCTATTATCACAACAACTATTTGAAGTAATGTGTAATAATTATTGTTGGTTCCATTGACGAGCTTTGAAGCGCGTTTATAACCTGCGTAAATTATTATATACTGTGAATACTAGGCACAGCCCGTACACTAAATATATTCTCCAAAGATATTAGAGCACTACGGGAATGCTATCGGCCGCAATCTTATCTGATGGTATGGCGGTAGAGTCAAAAGTGGAAGCGCTTTACCCGAAATCCTCAACAACTGACTAACTATCCCTTACGAACACGACGGACGGAACACAACAATGCTATTAACATTGCCATTTATTTATTTACTACCTGTCCCCCGCGGTTTCACCCGCGTTAATTAGCATGTTAATAAATGGACTATTCAACACAAAAAGAATTTTTCAATTCGAACCACTAAGTTCCTGAGATTAGCGCGTTCAGCCAAACAAACAAACAAACAAACAATTTCTTCAGCTTTTTTTTTTCTTTTTGTTGATGGCTTCGTGCGATTAGCACATTTAACCAGTGTCAACGTAATTTTTCTAACAAGTAATACATAAATAAACAATATTTCTTTTCTGTATGATGATGATAAATGATAATAGAAATGAGAAGTGAGAAATGATATACCCCCTAACCCCTCGAGTATCTCAGTAAAGATGGTGGGGACTTTACTAAGTCCTCGGGCGGACTTCTTGAGAGAATTTGAAAAGTGACGTTGCACTGTTTTGTTTCATTTGCCAACACTCATGCACACTCACGAACACTTAACGGTTAATAATCCACCATTATTTCACATTAATATTCGATATAACACAAATTTTCGAAAATAAAACAAAACCGCAGACATGACTCTTTACTTTCCCGCCAAGAAGTCTTCTTCAGCTTTATAACATTAGTATAGATTTGAGATTATTGTAGTTACCTAGGGTAGTGGCACCGGTGTTTGACAAGAACCAATTATCGATACTCTTTTTTTTAATCATTAAAAAAGGGTCAGCAAATGGTTTTTAATTTGAGATATAATTAACTACAGACTACTTCTCAGCTGTTATCCAGTAAAACTTCTAGAATGTGAATTCTAAAAATTCACTGGTTCTGCCACTCTCAAAACCAGTACAATATTGGCCCCCGTTGGGAATCAAACCCGAAACCTCCGGGTCTGAGAACGGTGGTGTTAGCGTGACTTTGGAAGCGGTCAATATAGTTCCAAAGTCAACCTTCACCGCACTTGTGGATACGAGCAAAAGCGCAGATTAGATTTGGCGTGTAATCGCAGAGCGATAATTATATTGACATGCAATTTCGCACACAAAATACCTACACTAGTTCGATCAACATTATTTGATAGTATTGTGTTAATTCATTTATTCATTGCGTTTGTTTCACTGCGTCGCAATCACACTCAATGAACATTATCTAATAGGTCAGCTTGAATAATACAGATCTACAGACGAGACATGATTAAACTGGATAGGAATATGAATTTCGTTTTGGTAGCCCGGAGGGTGTTATTGTTATAGCCCAAACACACAATTAACTGTACAACGGAAAGTATATAGACGACATTTTTTACCCGACTACGTCAGAAGGAGGTTTATGTTAACGTTCATTTGTTAAAGTTGCACTCGTTTTATAGTAAAGTAAATAATAAAGAAAAATTGAGTAAGTTCATTTATTGAAAAATGTACAAGTATAAAAAAGTTATTATTTTTATCGATATCGATAATATTTAACATCATTATAAACTTTTGGTACTTCCTACAATAAACACTCGATGGCGCTGCGGCTTAAGCGGTGGGGTTACGATCTTTGAAGTTCACTACCTTTCGCTGTATTTGACCGGGTTAAGTAAGGTTACGGTTAAGGTTAGGGGAGGGAATATAATTCATTACTCCATTTCCATTGTCATTAATTATCATCTATTAACAAAGAAAACATTGTTTATTTAAGTATACTAGTGGTCGCCCAGTGGTCGAAATTCGTCGTAATTTTATTAAGGCGGCACGGATTGTGTCCTAAGCAATGCAAAATTAAAGAAAATAGAATGTGAGTTTGGATTGGCATTGACAGATTTTGGCCGCTCCTCTTCCATTTTTGAATTTTTTGAAAAGAGTATGTATGCGTGTGTGTCACATACATGGTAGTGTGTGTAATGTTTGTTTTATTGATTTAATGTATTTTTTATGCATAATTAAAAAAAATTAACATTCTGCAATCCTTCTCTATTTATACTATAAGTGTGCGAAATTTCATACTCCTCCGTCCGCGCAATTTTCGTAGAAAGGGGTACAAAGTTTTTGCTTCACGTATTAATATATAGATAACTTGTGAGAAAAAATACTTTAATAATGAGCTGACCGCATGAAGCCATTAACTAAGCCAAAAACAGTTTAGTTTTACTTGATGCTGTCTGAATATAAAAATAATTCGAAAACTAATAATCTCTCACAATTTTTTTCGAACTCTCGTCACGTTCCAATTTTCGCAATTTAGTTAGCTAGGTATCTTCTAGTCAATTTTAGGATGCCGTAGGGAAATCAAGCCCCTAAGAGACATGCCGACATCCACACGGATAGGAACGTATTCGCTATTTATTTATTACATTCATTCAATATTCAGTGAATCGTGTGAGGTGGAATGCGATTTGGATGTTCATTGAAAATTGAGATATGACAGAAGACAGATGACAACCTCTTATCACAAGCATTAGCTTACTGATGCGTTACGGGCACTTAGTGCAGGTATATCATGATTTTTTGACCTGGCGTCACTAAGGTTTTATTCTACCTCAATGCAAGGGGTGTGATTTTTAATTAATTATTGCGATCTTCATATCAATCCAAAAAAATATGATATCAAAAAGTGCACGATGAAATAAAATCACTATTATTTGGAAATACCTTCCAACACTAGGCAAACATCTATTATTTAATAATTGTGCACTACTTTTAGGTTTGTTTTTATATTCATTCGCTAACACCAACAGTGGCCATTGTTTGTGAATAAATGCGATGGCCCGTTTTGTGAATAAACAACGAAACAAAAAGTAGTGCACAATTATTAAATAAATACTATGGATACTTTCCTGTTGTCGGACGGTACGCAATGTTTAAAAAAAGATCCGGTCCGTTAGTAATTGTCAAATTATCAATTGGTGTCGCTAGTGTGCCTTACTTTTCGCCTTAAATAGATACAAAAAAAAGTTTACTAAAAAAATCAGTCTCAGGAAGCTCGAGTGAAAATGGAACCCACGACCTTTGGACAACCGGTCCGATGCATGTATATGTTAAAGAGCCGATCTCAAGAATTCGTGTTAATTAAGATTAAATAAATTATGTTTATGCAGGGCCATTAGGTTTGGGACTTAATACTGTTTTTATAAAATCTTTGTACAACATGATGCAATAAATACCTATGACTATGCTCTGACCGCTGAGCTACTGAGACTAGTTGATTTTTTTAACAAAAATTTTATCTTATTAACCATTTGTTTTTTTTTATTATTCCACATCGGGTAAGCGCTTGGCATACATTGGTAAAATGTCACCTGATGATAAGTAACCATATGGCTGAACTCAGATAAAATAGTGGTTAGGAAGTCAGTAGTCAGTAGGTATCTCATGTCACCATCATCATCATCACCTGCTCATTTTGTGTCCCCACTGCCACTGCTGGGGCTCGAGCCTTCCCTATAGATGAAATGAAATACCACAGTGAGATCTCATTTAATTTGGTGAAATCTAGAATCGATCAAATATATACGCAATATACTCGTACTTCTTACTGAGATTGAAGAAAAATAAATGAAATACAAATGTTATATTTCAAATACGGCTTCTCATACGTGTTATTCGTTATATCGTAAATTTCCGAAGGATTAATGTTTTCCTTGGTTGAAATGTAGCTTGCTGTCCTATGGGATACTGGCTCTCCATTAGAGATAGAATTTATAGTCTCGCTTTAATAGTTGAAAATATTGCTTTAAACAAACAAACTAACAAATATATTAGTTCTTTAAATATTTTTTTTTCATTATAAAGAACTTACTTACTGACTTACAATATTAGCATAGACAAATGTTGTGACAAAGCGTTTTTGTACGGCAAATCTACGCAAAGGCTTCACAAACCTTGACATTGACTGAGAAGAGACCTTAAGAAACTCGACAAGGCCCTTTTCTTTCTTCTGTTCTATTTGTTTTTATTGTTATAATTCTTTAACAGGGAAGTGATAAACCTCCTTCAAGGCCTCATCCTTTTTTTTATACAAGAAAAAAAGCATTTGCTATACAGAGAAAAAAGCATTAGGATAGCCACTAAAAACCCCTGCATATACCCATGGAGCCGCCAGGATGACGAGGAGTTTTGATAATTTTACCTGATGGTAATTTATAATTAGATAGAACTGTCGGAACACAACAATGCTGGTTTGTTGTTGTGTTGGTGACAGACTTAGATAAGATGTTAGTAGTCGCTAGCGTACTTGTAGTGGCTAGTCGGTCTTATAACAAGAGCTGCCGTCAATCAATGTGTTACGATTAATATAAAAATATATTTTTATCAAAACTTTCCGGAAGGAATACAGACTGCGTACCATTTTTTTCTGTGTTGACTGGTAGAGAAAGCCTTTTTACAAAACAGTTCATTTTTGTTTTTATTTCAAATTGATCAATAAAGATTAAATTAACATAATTTATATAAGGAGAGCATGGACTAATACATAAGTAAGTATTCTACAATTACACTCATCTGTAAGCAAAAATCTATTGAAATGGATTGGCTTGCTTAGTGAAATGAATTTAAATCGGTATACTAGTAGAACATACCTTGAATTAACATATGGGATACGCTTTATCCTTAAAATTTACCACTTTATAACAAACTAAATTGCCTGAGACGAAGCCACGCGTGTAAGCTACTGTAGCAAATAGTGGTAATAAAAGTAAGCGTCTAAAATACAAACATCTTTTTCATACACTTTGCAAAGGTACCTATTAATAATAATCGTAATGTAAATTTGACAGATTCTAGAAAATAAATTTAACAGATTCTAGAAAAAATTAAAGTTCTGTGTTGAAGTACTGGATTTAAATAAGATATAGTTTATACCCTACTTTTAAAACAATAGATACATATCCTTTTATCTTCACTTAAGAGAACTATTAATAAAATACAACAAAGCAATTCAATCGTTAAAGAATAGCGAAATATTATATTTTTACTGCATAAAAAAATATCACGTTAACCAAAATAAATGGTTAACTTTTGTCTAAATTATTCTACGCCTTTATTAAGTAATTCTACAGTAAAGAAGTGTTCAATTTACGCAAGTTATATTAGATGTCAAGTTTTGTAGAAGATCAAGATGTTTTGTATTTTTTGCGATCTTAAATGTATTTGCTCCAGAGCGTAACTTTACAATGACGGTCGATGTCAGACGTGGTCTTTGTTTCATTCACAACATTGTGTCTAAAGGGTATTAAGAGTTTAGTTTTAGTATTACTATATTATAATAAAAATTTTGTCCGTAAATGGACGATATGAACAAATGAAGAAGTATTTAAATAAATTGTTTGTGTGATATAAGTAAAAAGAAATCTTTAAATAATAGTAACTAAGTTCTAGCGTACCTAAATATTACGTAGGCCCGGTGCATCGCCCAGTGGGAGAGTCTGCTGGTCTACTACGGTGGTACTACAATCCGTGGGTGTTAGACGGGCCGTTTACCCCGCCGGCAATAGTCATATCACTGACAGACGTAAACTACAGTCACAACAGAGGTCAGTTCACAACACCCTCGGGCCCGGTGGCGATATTGCACAGAGTTCGAGTTTAGAATGTTCGTCGGTGTCGCGCACCGATTTGTTTACTGACTGAGATAGGGCGGGCGCGGTCGTGGCGCCTTCACCGCGCGCGGCGCGCAACAGATAGTACCTACAGTTAGACGGCAGAGCGAGCGGCCGGGCTTCGGGCGGCGGCGCGCGCCTTTCTGCTCCCCCCACCCTAGCGCTCTGCCTCCACCATCTCAGCCCGACCCTCGTTGACGTCACGCGAAACCTCCGAAATTCTCGTATCGTACTGCAGCGGCCGGAGCGGGGGACCGATCGGCATAAAGTTTATATTCAATAATGTGCAAACCCTTATTCGCCAAGTCACGTTGCATTATTCATTGTATCCACGGATCCTCTCGGAATCAAATGATATTCAAAGTGGATTTGGAGACGCTCTCATTATCTCCCCCTCTATTGTAGCAACAACTTTGTTACGCCGTTAAATGTACAGGTAGGACTTTTTGTATCCTTTAGATGGATCCTGCGGTATAAACAACAACGCACAACTAAACAAAACTAGTACAAACTTTAATACTAATTGCGCTACCCCTCCATTAATCTCTATTTATTGAGAAGTTTAGCGTTCAAATTATAAGTTCGAGCTTAAATTATACAACACACGTTTAACTCCGAATTGATGAAAGTATTTCTAAATGTAGACGGATTATATTTTCGAACGTTTTCAGGAAATGTAATGTTTCAGCAAATCCCATCACGTACAAGTGCGATCTCGTGCTAATAACTTCGCAAAAGTTCCCCGCTGCCTCCGAAGGCAACTCGGCGGAGACAATGAAAGGAAGTTTGTGTCGTAATAACTTGGTGATCAACGCACTAACCAACTTCGTTATTGTGACATAAAAGTGACGTCATAAAAGTAACGAGGTGGGTTTATGGCGAATTTATCACTTGATTTGATTCGTCAAGTATCCGTAGACTTCTTCGGAAGCATTAGTAAAGATGGCAGTTTTTTTTAGCTTTCATCTTTAGTTAAGTACTTCCTTTAATTATGTTGCAACGTACGGACGCGTTTCGGACACCAGCCACGACGACAAAAATTTAGGAAGTTATTCCTAGAATCGAACTCAACCCAGACTGTGTATATTTAAAACCGATACGGGTTTTATTTATAAATAGAAGCGTTTGGCTAAATAAAAGTCACACGGGCATAGTTGTCATTTCACGTAAACTGAAGGCAGATTAACGTTTTTGATGGCAAACAAAAACGTTAATATTGTTGTTCAACCACCTAAATCAGTTAGTCTGTACGAGTTAAACCTTACGTGGAAACAGAAAATCTATTCGGTCCAAATCCGTTATTGGAATTTAAATTCCTCTATTTCTTTTAAAACAATTGAAATGAACAAAATTATCTAATTTAAGGTGCGACGCCGGCGAGCGTTAAACCCTTCCATCTGTTTAACAATTCCCGGCCGCAAGTCTAAAAATATACATAAGTGTACGAAGTGAGCGGGACAAACAATATTCCTGTATTAGGGTTGTCCGAAATAAATTATACATAGAAATTCGCAAGCTTTTGTTATGAATGGTGCAAACTGGCTTTTGTCACCGACGATATTACAGTTTGCTATCGAACCGATAGCCTTTATTCGGTTGTCGTCAATGCTTTTTACCGTTGTTTTTAGAAGCGATCATTACCAAATAGGTACAAGCGTTGTTTCATTGATAGTTAAAGCTGACGAATGCTATAAGTCTAACGGATTGTAGACACGCATGACATGCGATAGCACCTTACGTTTTTACTTTTATTTTTTAAGTGTTAATTGCTACACTTAAGCTGAATTAAATATTTATATAAAATACAGTGAAAAAATTAAACGCCCACCCGCCCCAGCCAGGAATCGAACCTGGGTCTTCCGCAATCCGGGTGACTGCACTGACCATTATGCTACCGGGAAGGCGTACGTAAGCGCTGAATTTTGTCACTGCTTTTTGATTTTTGAAATGCATTAGATTAGAGTGACATGGGTCGGGTGGACGTTTAATTTTTTCACTGTATTTTATATAAATATTTGATATAAATACCTTACGTTTTGTTAGCGAGCTAGGAATTGCTTCGGTGAAACCTGTTCGAAAACCCAGGATATCGAGGTTGGGTACCAAGCGATGCCTAAAGCTCGTGTATGGAATGTATGGGAATCGCCAAGATCAACTTCCAATGGGTGGGCGGCTTTAAGATTATCAGAAACTAGTTTTAATGCCTCGAGCTCATTGGAAATCCATCGTCATAATATCTGCGGCTAATTGTGCTCATTATTGCAACAGTTTAATTAAAATGACATACAAAACATATAGTCTCCTCTACTCTTCTTTTATATAACTGTCTAAGTTTCGTTGATGCCCTGAGCATCACAGTGCTGCGTAAAGTGCCTGGCAAGATACGATACGTCTTCGGCTCAGGCGCTTTCGATGCGTTTTCGTACGAATTTGACTCATACACACACACATCCTAGCCCTTAGGTCGACTGGTAGATAATGCCATTTGGCATTAAGTCCACTTTTTATACTTATTTTTATATAGTGCAATAAAGATTAAATAAATAAATCCTCCGACTTCCATGCTGTCACGCATAATAGCTGCGAGCTAGTCGTTCGTGTTGCATAAAAATCCACACAAGTTGGGGTTGATTTGGGACGTCCACGTCGGTACTATACGCACGATTAGCTTGCACTGAGTACGAGGTATTAGTAGTCGGTAGATCGGGATGTATCTTGCGTATTCGTATTGTCACGAGCATCAACACATAAGCACTTTTGACTAATTGTAACTCTTATTCCATTGTATTAAGAGCTACATTGTTTTCATGCCAATACTCGTGACTATACGATTCCAATTCTTTCGAAAACGCATGCAAGTGTGACTGGCCTCACAGTCGAGTCAGCCGTCACGTATGGGCAACCCTTGAAGGTCTGCGTGCTCGTGACGGGCAACCAGAGCGAGCAATGGTCCGCTATTGTTCAGCATTTAATCCACTTAAGAGTTCTGGCTTGTGTTTGAAGAGGTTGACCAGCCGCGTCTATTATGCTTGCAAAATATTGCTTCCGACGACGCCACATTGGAAAATGGATTTTTGTGCCAGAAACGTTGAAACACATAATAAAAATATATAAGTAAAATGTTTAAAATGTTGTGTAAATGTGTAAAATGTTGTTTATGTACATATCAAGTATATGTACATACCAGTTAAACATTTTACTTGTTGAATTGAAACGATTATCAAAGTCAAAATATCATTATTCAAAGCACTACCGAATGAAATGATAGTGATAAAATGTTTGTGTTTTAATTTTTACGTAGCTATTTACAAGAATGAAATCAAGATTACTTAAGCAGCCCTATTAAAACTAATGTTATTTTTTTGTCTCAGATTCACCGAACGGAGACAGAAACTAGAGACCGGGATCGATGGAGACGGATCATTAACTGCATCGAGAGGCCCTGTCCGTTATAGATGGTGCGTGGAAGATATTTGTTATAATCCTCATTACGCTCTTCGGAAATGAACCGGAACAGCCGCTGCGGACGCTTCCACATTAGGCGACTAAACGCGTCAGAATGCATTCACATTTATACAATACATTTATCATACCAAAAGCAACTTCAGCTTAGCTTATGGAGGTTTGTACTGTGTTACTAGTTGTAGGTATGTAAGTGTTAGTTGTTGGTATGTGGTACAAATGGCATTATGATTTAATCTTCATTATTATCAGACTTTTTTTTAAACCATTTTTGGAAAACTTACAGCTATATTTTAAAAATAAATTAATGTATAAATACTTTTAGGTTCAGAAGTGGTAATTATTTAAAAAAAAACAAATTACAACAAGAAACCGGTTTATTAATTTAACAATCTACAATCTCAAGAAAATCACTTTCAATTAACACAAAACAGAGCTTTTCTAAACAAACAAAACAATTGCACACCTCATAAATAATAGAAAATACTTTTATAAGCAAAAAATGGCTCACGTGACCTTAAAGCAATCGACAGCGATTCAGGAAGTCTTCCGTCCACCATAAGCGCCAAGAAGCAAATGAGTTTGCCGGCGTAGGCACTCGAATTATATAGGCTGCGGTGGGTAGTCCGGTGGCATGGAGGGGGCGTTCCTTACACGGCCTCTCCTGACTGTGTGTCGTCCTCGACGCAAACTTTTCCAGTGGTGCCACTGGGTCCTGCGACATCTAGTTTCGAAGGTCCAGCATCCATGTCTGCATCCAACAAGGGCATAGACGGGTCGACTGCAGGTGGAGCGTCAACAGACGCACTCTCGTCGTCTTCCGCATTTTCATCTGGAAAAACCATTCATTAAAAAAAAAATCAACAGACTGATAATTACGTTCAACCTTATATACCTTCCACTCTCTTAACATCCAGTCAATTCAAGCGTCTAACTTTCAAATAGTTCATACATCTTTCATACATCCATCGTTCTAAAAAGATAACCAGAGACGTCTCTTTAAAAAAAATTTACCAAACCCAGCCAAGGCTTTCGTTCAGAGAAATGCAGCTCGTCTCTCGCCCGAAGAGACTTTCTCGCCACGCTGTCCACTGCCATCGGTGTGCAGCAGTGACCATCTGTAACATGACTTGACGCAGACCGTATTCATACGTCAAGCCGCTTACACGCAGACCGTATTCGTACGTGTAAGCCTACTCAGCACGCAGACCGTATTCATACGTGTGAGCCGTCCATCACATGGACTATACATAACCTGGCCACTCATTGACCAACCCATGCAGCCACTAGGACCTCTCCAAGCGATTTCACGACGAACACCCAGGTGTAGCGACAAACGCCAAGCAATAGACGCCTGAGCGACTGGTACAACAGTGACCAGCACTTACACTATGTCCATGAAGTATAACTCACTCTCGAAAAACGCAGCACACGTCTCTGGGCACCACTCGCCTCGCCACGGCACCATGTATTGTGCCGCAGCCTGCGTGGTTTTTCCGTAGCCACCGCTCAGCAAGCGGAGTGCGTAGCGTCCACTTGGTAGCACCTCTACCACTTTGTAAGGGCCACGCATGCCGGGATCTAGCTTTCCTGTCGACTGAGAAAACTTAATAACGAACACACAATCGTTAAGGTTGAACTGACGAGGTTGATGTCTTCGTCGGTTAACTTGTTCATCTTGCCTGGTCTGATTAGCCTTTAACAGTTGACGAGCTCTGCTCCTGGTGATTTCCCTTAAAGCCTCACGGTTAGGTGAAAAACCTTCAATGGCCACATCCCGCACTAATGCACGAACAACTGGAGTTGTAGCTTCTGTGCCGATCAACAAATTTAGTGGGGAAACTTGGGTAGTTTTCTGCTTCGTAATATTTAGCACCAGTTGAAGCTTCCACAGCGTCTCTGACCAAGATACGTTCCTATGATTCGCCTGGATGCGTAACATGTTGAGAACGGTCCGCATATACCGCTCAGCTTGGCCATTAGCGTGATGCATCTCTGGTGTTATATAGTGGAGATTGCAGCCGAGTTCACTTATCCACGCAACAAACTCTGTGGACTCAAACATACGCCCTTTGTCAGTGATCATAAGCTTGGGCACCCCAAACAAAGAAATCGCCTGCGTAATAACACGCTTTAACTCTTTAGCATCTTGTTTGTAAATGGGACACAAGAGAGAGTACTTAGTAAAAGCATCTACTATGAGAAGAACAAACTTGTATCCCTCTGACACAGGCAGGGGGCCTAGAGCATCGACATGCACGGTATGAAATGGGGTGTCTGGTTTCTCCCATGAAGTGATATTCTGGAGTGGAGCACGAGGAACCCTCTTTTGTGAAATACATACTATGCAATGAGCTACATATTTACCGACAAACTGTTTGAGTCCAGGGAACCAGAAATGTCTAAGAATAAGATCAAGAGTTTTTTCAGCACCAATGTGTTCGTGTTCATCGTGGAACACTCTAAGGAGGCTTAGTCTATGACCCTTGGGAATATAACAAAGCAGTCGTGGTTGCTCGCCTACTGGAACATATTTATAGTACAAGATGTCATTTTGAACTGAGTAGCGGTTGGCATCTAGACTACCATCTTGAACTTTTTGGATGAGGTCTTGAGTCTCGCTATCAGCCGACTGCGCTATTTGGGCCCAGTTACGGGGTCTCGAAATTTGATTTACACTAGCAACGGGGTTACGACTTAGGTAGTCCGCGTGAGGCATCATTACACCTTTACGATATTCGATAGTGAACTCGAAATCTTGAAGATATATCCACCAGCGCGCGACTCGGGGTAATAAGTCTTTCTTGCGTTCGGTCGATTTTAAAGCGTTACAGTCAGTGACAACTATAAATTTCAATCCTACTAGATAGTGGCGGAAGTTTTGAAGAGCTTTGACGACAGCTAAAGTTTCGAGTTCGTAGGAATGATATTTGCTTTCAGCTCCTTGAGTGGACCTACTGAAATATGCTACAACATGCTTTTTTGAGTCTAGGTGTGTTTGTAGGAGAACAGCGCCATAACCTGCGCTGCTAGCGTCCGTATGAACCTCAGTGGAAAGGTTTGGATCGAAAATGGCGAGGACTGGCTCACTAGTCAGTTGTTGGATAAGATCTTGACGAATGACTTCACATTCAGGAGACCAGAAAAATTTGACATCCTTACGAGTCAGGTGAGCAATAGGAGCTGTCTTGGTGGCGTAATTTTTTATATACCGCCTAAAATAACCCGCTAAACCAAGGAGTTGACGGACCTGCTTAACGTTTTCTGGTGATTTGGTATTAGCTAAAGCCTCTACTTTTCTTGGACTCGGCCTAACCTGACCTTGGCTTATAACTTTTCCCAAATACTCTACCTCGGTGGCAAGAAAAGAGCATTTTCGGAGATTGATTGAAAAGCCGGCTTTGGTAAGAGTCTTTAGCACTTTGCGTAATAAGTTGATTCCGTCACACACACTATTGCTCATAAGGAGCACATCATCAACATAAACCAGGACATGGCCCTCGTTAATATGATCGCGCAACGTGTCATTTATAATACGCTGGTATACGATAGGTGAGTTGGCCAACCCGTATGGCATTTTAATGTACTCAAAATGCTCCTCTGGTGTAACGAACGCAGTTAGGTGAATACATTCTTCCTTCAAAGGGATCTGGTGAAAACCAGTAGCCATATCTAGACTTGAAAAGAATTTGTAACCACCTAACCTATCAATGTGGTCATCAATTAGAGGAAGAGGGTACCGATCTTTTACCGTGATTCGATTGAGTGCTCTATAATCAACACAAAGCCGATCAGAGCCATCGCGCTTCTTTACTAGAATTATAGGGCTTGCAAATTCTGATTTAGAACGTCTGATTACCCCCTTATCTAAAAGATCGTTGGTAATTTCCCGAACTTTAAGTTTCTCTTGATACGAGAGTTTGTATGGTCGATACACTACTGGTGTGGACTTAGTAAGCTTAATTTCCATCTCGCCTGTTGTGACCGTAGACGCGGCGGTGCCCGTTATTAAAAAATTCGAGAACTCACTGATGACTGACATAAGACGTTCCAATTCTTTGCCCTGAAGGGGCGTGTTCACATCCACCTGATCTTTTGACCTAACAGTATTGACATGAACACATGTGTCGTTACTATGTGTTAGGTACTGCCTGTCTTTAGTTCGCATGTAAGTTATTCCGTCACGATTCAGTACGTCGGTGCCTATTATGATGGGTGTTCCCATGTAAGACGAAGGAACAACTACCAAGTCTACCTCAATGGATATGTCGCTAAATTCTACCGTGACCGTAACATAAGATTCGGCGATAAATTCTTTTTCGCCTATACCCTTCAATACGCAGCGCCTCGGTTTAGGTTGGCAAGAAATGTGCTTCAGAACGTCCGAAGAAATAAGGGATACGTCGAGGGCACCACTATCAATCAGTACGTCCACCGGTAGTCCATCTATTACCGCGGAAGTTACGTCACTACCTTGAGAGCTATTAGACCGTTGACGACAAAGATTTATATTCCGCTGATTCCGTGGTTCGGATCGAGCTTTTGCAAAACAGTTGTCCTCAGTATGTCCCTGTTTCTTACAGAATGTGCATAGGATACTTGTATTTGGCTGCGTGCTAAAAGTTACATTTGACTTTGGGCGTTTGCAATCTCGACTGACATGTCCACGTTGATTGCATGAGAAACATTTCGGACCAAAGACCGGTTTATTCGGTTTTGACTGAGCGTGTCTCTTAGGGCCGCCTAAATTATTTCGTTTTGTGAAACTGGATTTCGTATAGATTGAAAGAAATGAGACAATAGTATCGGGAGTCAAATCCGCATTGGCAGCGGCTGCGCGTACTTGAGGGCTATCTATCCCACGTATAACGATAAGCGTCCTCAACTCGTCACTTAAACCTTGAACTATTCTTAGACGCAACAAGGCGCGACGCGCGTATTCCGCAAATGTCGAAAATTTATCGGAAGTTGTATTCATGGCATCATATAAAATATTAGCGTAGTCTAGTTTACTAGGGCAAAGAGACTTAAATTCCTTTTTGAAATTAGACCACGTTCTATCGTTGGTGACCCATTCGCTTAGCCAAACTTTAGCGTCACCCTTTAAACATGTGGCTACACGTGACAGACACTCGTGGTCGGTCCAGCCGTTTGCGTCCTTGGCGCGATCTACCTCTTCACACCACGCTTCAATATTATTTATTGAGGGGTCGAAATTGGACACATAGTAATGCTGTGACTTCGCGGGTTGCATGGTCTTGATTGCTTGCATCAAAGCGTGGGCGAGGGTAGACGCCTCAGAACATACTGGGCCCGATTCGACAGATATCTGTCGTCGCGGTGTGAGCGAAATTACAGGACTCGACCTCCTAGGCGTGGGCTCAACACGTGACTGTTCCACCTGACCATGCAATACATCACGCGAACGAGATCGCGATATATTACGCACACGAGATCGCGATATATTACGCGCACGAGATCGCGATATATTACGCACACGAGATCGCGATATATTACGCGCACGAGATCGCGATATATTACGCACACGAGATCGCGATATATTACGCGCACGAGATCGCGATATATTACGAGAACGCGACTGCGACGACCTATCACTAGCGTTACTCCTCGAACGATTCCTACGTCGATTACGTAAACCGCTACGTGATCGATGCTTAGTCCTACTGCGCGAATAGCTTCCTTCGGTACTACGTGAATCACGCCGATCTCGGACACGAGAGCCATACCGCGGATCACGTTGTTTATCACTCGAGTTACGTCGCGAATCACTGCTATTACGATTAATCGACCTGCTTTGCGAAACTCGCTTGTTTTGAATATTACGCCGTTCTCGATTACGCGACCTAGCTCGAGTATTTTGCCGTTCACGGCTACGTGATTCGCTACGCATCATTTTAAATCAATCAAATCACAAGAACAATACGCAACACACTTCAATTATTTCAATTTAAAAACAAGGCGGGCAACTGTCACACTTTAAATAAAACTTTTTAAACGAGAGAAAAGTAACAACGGTTTTCTTGTTTTCAAAAATTTTAGCTAATCATCTTATTTTTCTTCAAGTGGGCGTCAACAAGTCCTTTATCCCACTTCTGATTTTAGGTTCAGAAGTGGTAATTATTAAAAAAAAAACAAATTACAACAAGAAACCGGTTTATTAATTTAACAATCTACAATCTCAAGAAAATCACTTTCAATTAACACAAAACAGAGCTTTTCTAAACAAACGAAACAATTGCACACCTCATAAATAATAGAAAATACTTTTATAAGCAAAAAATGGCTCACGTGACCTTAAAGCAATCGACAGCGATTCAGGAAGTCTTCCGTCCACCATAAGCGCCAAGAAGCAAATGAGTTTGCCGGCGTAGGCACTCGAATTATATAGGCTGCGGTGGGTAGTCCGGTGGCATGGAGGGGGTGTTCCTTACAATACAATAAGGCCAATTACAAGGTTTCACCTATATACAAAATATGTAGATATTTGGCAAATCGTTGTTAATAATACTTTATTTTTAAGAGCCGTGCGTGACGCTTAATAGATAAATAACTTTCATGATCTAACAGACATAAAGAAGACATCATTGTATATTTTTTTAACCTAGATACGTTGGTGTTGAATAAGTCTTAAGTCCATATTTCGACACATTGAGTTAAAAAGCTCAGGCGCCCTGTTAATGAACGCGTTGGATCGATAATTACTCGTAGTTCCTGACAAAGGTACATGCAGTAAAGTGTGTCGCGTTGTTTTCCTGGATGTAATAGATTTAAAAGACTAGATTTCAAACCGAGTAATGTCTTTTTGCAACTTTAAACAATCAAACAACTTGGTGATTTGGCAAAGAATTTTAAGGTCATCAGCGTACAATAAGATTTAACTATGTATAAAAGAAGAACTAATATCATTTATGTAGATTGTAAAGATCCCGATGGGTCGAAGTGCAACTGCAAGAGGGAAACCTCGGCAGGCCCCACTAAGATAAGATAAGATGTAGATTGTAAATAATAATGGGCCCAAGAGTGAGCCTTGTGGTATACCTGAGGGTATGGGCAGCTTGCGGGAGGTGTAGCCATGTGGTGCTATCGTTTGGCTGCGGTTTTCTACATATGAGCTGAGCCATCTAAAGAGGTTGCCCCGGATACCTACCAGTTGCAGCTTATTCAATAGAAGCCTGTGATCAATACGGTCAAAACACTTACTGAAATCAGGATAGACTATAGCAACCTGAGTCTGTGTATGTGACATATGTTCTGTAATAAAGTCTTGACATAACAGCAGGTTAGTAGTTGTCGATCTGCCATGTAAAAAACTATGTTGAGATTCATTGAGGACATGACGCAGTGAAGAATAGACCTGTTCTTACACTATATACATAGTTTAGAAATAGGCTTAAATAGGGTTTAGTAATTTTCAACCATATTTTTTTGTTCTTTTTTGTGCACCGGGGTTACAAGAGTCGATTTCCAGATAGCAGGGACGACGTTGGAGTTTAAAGAGTAGGTATATAGATATGTAAGAGGGAACACCAGACAACCTGCACAGCGGACATAAATGTGGGGGCAACATTATCAGGACCAGCGGTTTTATTTTCGTCATTTTTTTTAAGTAACTTTAGTAAGCTATGTTATGAGTTATGGTTTTCAGAAAGTGAAAGCGGACTACAAGAAGTATCTGTTTGAAAAGTGGAGTAGAAATAGTTAGCAAAAAGGTTACAGATTTCACCAGCCAAGCTGGAAGATATGTCACCGTAAGTCAATGTTGACAGATATGAATGAGAAGCTCGCTTGCTTTTTACATAAGTCCAAAATGCTTTAGGGTTGTATTTAATGTTGTTTTCCATTTTTGCAATATATTTTTTGTAACATGTCTCTTCTAAAGCCTTAGCCCGATTTCTAATAATCGAAAACGACAGGTAGTCTAAATAATTTTAATTAAGGCACTGCTATACCATTGTGGATAGTTGTGACCTAGTGAATTTTGCTTTTGAGGGATAAATTCATCACGAAGAGAATATAATAAGTTATAAAACTTATTGATGCTATCCTCCAATGACAACCCTAGAAAATAATGTGACCAGTTAATGTTATCTAACTTTTTACATATTGACTCATAATCACCCTCGTTATATAAATATAATAAACGTGTAGGCTTAACTAATGTTTTCTCTTTTTCGATCTGAACATTAACACAAATAGTTGGGTGATAGTCATCGTTCGTTACTAGAGAGCATCCGCTTTTTGATACTTGTATGTTAGTGTTACTGTACTCGTATACTAAGTCAAGTAACCTGCTGTGTGTATTACGTACATCGTAAAACTATAAGCGTTTCGTTGCTGGGCTCATTTATATGGGTAGGTACTAGGTAGGTAGATTGTTTATATGGGTAGGCACCCATATAATCAATAAAATATGGTGAGACCGAGAATAACGACATAGTATAATTTAATATTTTTTTAAGAAAAATTTACGCGAACATCAGTGAAATAAAGTATGGATGGATCATATGGGTACTTCAAATAGATTTTCTCACGCGGTACAATCTTAATCTCTGTAAGTAAGTAAGATATTTAAGTAAAAAAGTAAGAGTTTGAAATTTCAGAATATAAAATAAACACGAGTAAATCCGTAAGCAGTAATTATTTTCAATTATGGTGTAGCTTAATCTGTCGTAAATGTTTTTTTATCGATTTTTTTGTTTCTGTTATTAGTAACTACATATATTTTTAGTTAGAGATAAATAGTTCCTGGGTGGTTATCTAGACCGGAAGAAAATAATATTATAAATGTGAAAATGAGTTTGTTTGTTACGCTTTCACGCAGAAACTACTCAACCGATCATCATAAAACTTTGTACGCATATTCTCAAATGTATTGGGAAGGATATAGGATACTTTTTTTATTAAAAATATTATATATATATATATATATATATATATATATAAAATACTAAAAACGACAATTTAATTTTCCAATACAAAATGATTTGTTCGTTTTCTTGTCACGGAAACTGTCAAAGCGGTACAAAAGTCCGCCGGTGGGTAATAAATAAAGATTTTAAAAAAACATAAAATAACTAGGTAAACTCTCGATTGCCGGTGCATCGATATGGACATAGCATACCAATCCAATCAGTATTTCTTTCACGGATCGTGACCATCACGTCTGGTGGTGGAGACAACCGCTCTCCATCTGGCCCTGTGACATATTAGGTTGGGTAAAAAGTCTTTTCGCATATAGCATGTATCTAGCTGGTTTTGGTATTATTAAAAGTTTAAATTTTAAAGAAGATAATTCCAAATTCAAATTAGGAAAATGTGTGATTTTCATTTCTTTTTCTTACTGTCAAGAAGAGAATTCGATACATTTTAAAATTTTACTACCAAAAAGATAAAAATGCAACGCAAGCCGCGAAAAAAATTTGCGATGTTTATGGACCTAGTGCAGTGTCTGTGAGAGTAGCACAAATTTGGTTTAAGCGTTTTCAATCCGGAAATTTTGATGTCAAAGATGCACGTCGCTCTGGTCGCCCTATTGCGGATAAATAGGATGCCATTTTTGAAAAAGTGGAGCAAGATCGGCATATCAGTAGTTACGACGTAGCTGAAGAACTGGGAATTGATCACAAAACGGTTTTGGCGCATTTAAAAAAAACTGGGTACACAAAAAAGCTCGATATTTGGGTACCTCACGAGCTCACTGAAAGAAACCTAATGAACCGTGTACTCATTTGTGATTTTTTATTACGAAGTAATGAAACCGAACCATTTTTGAAGAAGCTGATAACTGGTGATGAAAAGTGGATCACGTACAACAAGAACGTGCGAAAAAAGTCATGGTCAAAGGCCGGTCAGGCTTCACAGACTGTGGCGAAACCCGGGTTAATTCGCACCAAGGTGATGCTGTGTGTGTGGTGGGATTGGAAGGGCATTATTCATTATGAGCTGTTACCACCAAGCAGGACCATCAATTCTGAACTCTACTGCGTTGAGAGAAAGCGACCGGAATTTATTAACAGAAGGGGTGTGGTTTTTCATCATGATAAAGCTAGACCTCACACATCTTTAGCCACTCAGCAAAAATTAAGAGAGTTTGGCTGGGAGGTGTTAATGCATCCGCCGTATAGTCCTGACCTTGCACCTTCAGATTTCCACCTGTTTCGGTCTCTTCAGAATTCTTTAGGCAGTGTCAGGTTAACATCACGAAAGGACTGCTAAAACCACTTGTCGCGGTATTTTGATCAAAAGCCCCAAAATTTATATAGCAATGGGATCATGTCCCTACCTACAAGATGGCGAAAAGTTATCGAAAAAAATGGCACCTACATACTTTAGTTAAATGTTAATTAACTATATTAAAAAATGTTTTGAATTTTCTTAAAAAATACGAAGAAACTTTTCCCCAACCTATTATAACACACACGACACACAATTTCGTCTGACTACGACAGACGCTATTCACGCTACGGCGATCACCGCCGTCGGCGAATGAAAATCACCTAATGTAATGTGGCGGATCGCTTTAAAAGTTCTTACTGCGGCTTGAAAATATTGACCTCGACGCGATGTCAGCCCCGATTCTATTGTGGCCGAAAGATATTGCTTCCGTTACTTTCCATAGGAGTTGGAAAGGGCTGAAATGGTATAAAGGTTTTATAATACTAGTGGTCGCCCAGTGATCGAAATTCGACCGTAATTTTATTAAGGCTGCACGGATTGTATCCTAAGCAATGAAAAATTAAAAAAGATAGAATGTGAGTTTGGATTGGCATTGACAGCTGATGTCGGCCGCATTAAAGACAAACAATACGTGTGTGTCAAATACATATGCGTGTGTGTCAAATTCATGGTAGTGTATGTAATGTTGTTTTTGTTGTATTATAAATTTTGTTGATTTATAAAAATACATTTACTAGATGTTAAAATGGTAGCCGATTGGTGGATGCAAATATTTAATAACTTTGAATGCTATTTTAGTATTGACCTATTTATTTTACTCTCTCTTTATAACAGTAATGGTCCTGTGTATTGACAACTCATTCGAGAATTTTAATTCAAGCCACATTATTAAGGAAATACACCTTAATTGGCGATTTTTTAAAGTTTTCGCGGTAAAAGCTTGAACGTGCTAATTGACTGATAATTATTTAATTCCAATCTGCAATGCAGCACCACTTTTTAATATGCAGCTACAGAAGCCGGTCGGTAGGCTTATTGCTACAGCGGTTCGGAATATGATTTTGAAAGCTAAGGCAACTTTCACAATGCCAGGTTTCTGGATGGGTTACCGATTTTTCAATACAAACAATTGAAAGAAACAAAACATGGTATTGAAAAAAACTGCTTATTAAAATAAGCAGTTTCTAAAATTGTATCATAGAGGATGAATTTTTTTAGCTATCGTTTCATAAATAATGTTAGAACTACTGCGCACTAGCCAATGCGATACAGGCTAAACTAATCATACCGTAACATTTAAAGCGTACGTTCATGCATAATTACTTACAAATATATTGAACATTATCCAAACTAGAATAAATCTAAAAATTTAAGAAATTTTATTTTAATATTGTAATTATGTCTATATAATATTGTCCATTTAATTTTATATCTATTTATTAATCCGAAGTTTTAATTTTATAATTTTAATTTTATTTTAATTTAATTTTAATTTTATAATTATTTTGTTTTTAATAATTGTATTTTGTTTTTAATTTTAATTTTATTTTATTGATTATTGTAATGTAATATTGGTTATGGATTGTTTATCCGCAATAAACTATTATTATTATTATTATTTTATACTTACTGAAAAAATTTACTTGAGTTACGAGTAGGTTACTGTTGTTAATATTATTATTAATTTTAATGAAAGCCCTTATTGAAAGTTGCGGCTCAGTATCGTATTTATTTCAAGTTTATGTGAACCACGGCTCGACGCATCCAACCCGAGCATCTCCTGCTCGACTACCGACCGACACTTGGAATTATTAAATTAACTTGAGCTCCTCAGTGCTTCGGAAGGCACGTTCAGCCGTAACTCCTCGCTTGTTGTCGTAATAAGGTAGCGGTTAGTGCTGGCTTGTTTATATTTATTAAATATAACAAATAATACATATATAGAAATGAAATAAAAACAAAATAACAAAATATGATAGAAATTAAATAAATACAAAATAGCGTTATGTATAATAATTTGTTTAATATGCTGTAACAAACTTTTAATAATAACAAAACGAAAACAAACAGTATTCATATTATATATTTATTATATAATTAGTTTGAATAGTAAACTTACTATTCAAACTTGGTTTTCTACAATAATCAATCAAGTCCTTTATTCATAGACAAAACAACGTTTAGATGTTTTCGAACTTTAAAACTTCAGGTAATTTTTCCAAGTATTTTTTACATAAAACCTAATTCGGATTTTTTTTTATTACCAAATCGGTCTAGCTCTTCTCAAGTGATGCGCTTACCAACGAACAGCATTTCATTTTTGTTTTTATAGATGTATGTTTATATTGTTTATTTTCGTGGTATACATACATTTTTAAATATTTCATATAAATTTGGCTACAGTATACATAATCAGCCTATAAACGTGTCATCGCTGAGCTTTCATTCTCTTGATCGTGTAAAACAAGTTGAGGTTTTATTTTATCGAGTCGAGATTTATTCTTTGATCTCAGAGTTAATACTTATGTAATATAATATATTTATACTAGCTTTTGTTCGCGGCTTTGCTCACGTGGGCTACACGACTTGTGATTATTCGTAATAAAAGCCAAACTTATTAAAGGTAAATGTCATAAGGGTATAAGTAAAAAGTGTCTAACACAAAACAACTTAATAAAGATCACTCTGTATAATAAGTAATTTTGGTCCGTTTTGAAACCTCCTGTACAAATTGTCGTCCCCTTCTTAAGAGATCATTTTCCAAAAATTCTGAAACACTTTACAATTTCTTACCAGGCCCAATACCGAAATTTAAGGAATGACAGATTTCCATAAAACTTTCTACCCTTATTTCACCTCTCTAGGGGAGGTTTTTCGGAAAATGCTAAAACACGTCATTCTTTATTTTTATTGAAAAATCTATAGATCGATTAAATTATTCATTTTGATAGTTATTACTTTAAAAATAACGATTTCACAAAAAAAAAACCTTCTTCCCTTTTTTACTCCTTTAAAAGAAAATAAACAAAAAATCCTAAGACATGTCATTCTTTATTTCTTTTTAAGAAGCCAAATACCATTTTTCATGTATTTTACTTCAAAACTGACGGACTTTTATACAAACTTTCATCCCCTATTTGACCCCCTTAGGGTGTCATTTTCGTAAAATCCTTTCTTAGTGGCTACTGTACTATAGGTATTAGTGGTTACGTCACTCAATTAACCTACAGTCCAAATTTCATCTAATTAGCTTCAGCGGTTTAGGCTCGGCGATGATCAATCAGTCAGGACAAGTCATAATATGTATATATTTATATATACATATATTTATATTTTATATATTATATGCTAATTTACAAACAGCAGTAGCCGAAAAACACCTCGACAACTACATTTTGAACACAAATACTTTGGCTTTGTAGCGAAAAAGTTATCTTATCATTTTGTAATATCTGTCGTAGATGCAATATTCAATATTAGCATAATACTTTACAGGTATTAGTGCGGTTGGCAGATAATAGTAATATTGCTTTCACGTTAGCAATCAGTTTAACCTCCGTGGTTTAGTGGTTAGACTACCGGTGTGTAACCCAGAGGTCCCAGTATCGATTCCCAGCAGCACACATTACTCGGTAGAGCTTGTGTTAAGTTTGTCTTGCTAGAAACATAATTTTTTCTCTGTCTGTCTATATAACAACAATATTGATAACATTGTTGTTTTTCAAAATTTTTAAGGAAACTAGCTCATCATCATCATCACCAGCTCATTTATGTCCTCACTGCTGGAGCACGAGCCTTCCCTATGGATGGATAGGGAGAACGGGCCATAAACCACCACGCGGGCCTAATGCAGATTGGTGGTTGTTAACGACTGCTAATGCAGCCAGGACCAATGGCGTAACGTGCCTTTCGAAGCACGTAAGAGCTCGAGATGATTAATTTTTTTTGGTCACCTATCCGATGACCGGCCTTTGCGAAAGTTGCTTAACCTTAGCACTCGCAGACCGGGCGCGTTAACCACTGCGCCATCGAGCTAGCTCATTGCTCAGTAATTGAATGTAAAAATTGATAATTAATATAAATAATAAATTTGCCCGGTTTGGGAAGCGCTATCACGATTGCTTCTTTGCAGCCGGCCGTAAAGTAGCATTGATCAAAACAGGCTTTGAAGATAAGGGCTAGCAAGCTAAGCGCTTGGTTGGGAAAGTACTTGAGCGCCTTTTTAGAGATGTTATTCGACTCAATGAGGCAAACTAGCAATGCCCATAGCATGCCTGCCTGGTGGGAGTCGTTGAGTGATGTCTGATGTGCGAGCGAGAGAGATCTATATGGTAGATAAAAAGGCAAAGAGCCAAGAAACAGATAGGAGCCTATCGCATATAATAACGTTTTAAGTGATTTCATAAGCGTTTTATTTACAGCAAAACGCTGCTATTATTTCACATTAATATTCGACATAACACAAATTTTAGGAAATAAAACAAAACCGCAGACATGACTCACTTTCCCGCCAAGAAGCCCTCCCAGAGCGTTTTAATTGTAATGTACTAATTACTTTTTTTAACTAACTCTATGTTACTTGGAAGCTAATGAGATATCGCATTAAGTCTCAGGCTGCCCTTTGTACGACTTAAAAGTAATTTTATACTCAAAAGTAATTTTAACAATGTGTCAGTATTTTATGCACGATAAATAATATTCTCTTCAACTCTAATCTAATACGTAATGTTGTACTCTTAAACTTTTCAATTTACAAAGTTCACAATAATCCCTTTACTTTATATAAGTAAGACGGCTTAAATATACTTAATTAAACTGAATTAAGGCGAGACATTTACATCAAACTTTCCAATAAGGCACATTTAATCTCTCAATGGCACAGCAAGAAAACTAAACTTAACGATATATTTACAAGACATCCCAAACAACATCTTTCTGAACTGAAAAGTGACATAAATGTCTTAAAACATTTTTCGAAGGCTTCGTGGCTCTTAGCTGAACGTAGCTCTTACCTCGTAACTTAAAGTAGTGTATTTATATAATACCTACTAATATTATAAACCTGAAGAGTTTGTTGGTTTGGTTGAACGAGCTAATCTCAGGAACTACTGGTCCGAATTGAAAAATTATTTTAGTGTTGAATAGTTCATTTATTGAGGAAGGCTTTAGGCTATATTTAAAAAAAATGTTTAAAAATAAAAGTACAATATACCTATTGTACAAGCCTACCTACTTATAAGTAGGTAGGCTTTTCCTTTTTTTATGTATTTAACCGACGAAATAAGAGAAGCACGATAGCGCAGTGGTTAATACGCCCAGGTTGCGATTGCTAAGGTTAAGTAATTTTCGCAAAGGCCGGTCATCAGATGGGTGACCAAAAATGTATCATCTCGAGCTCCTCCGTGCTTCGGAAGACACGTAAAGCCGTTGGTCCCGGCATTAGCAGTCGTCAACAACCACCAATTCGCATAGGGCCCACGTGGTGGTTTATGGTCCGTTCTCCCTATCCATCCATAGGGAAGGCTCGTGCCCCAGCAGTGGGGACATAAGATGAGCTGGCGATGGTGATGATGGTTACCGACAAACATACTGATGGAAAGCGGCCACCGCAGCCCATCGATGCTTGTACAGTCACAAGCATTAATATGTACTAGTGGTCGCCCAGTGGTCGAAATTCGCCGTATTTTTATTAGGGCACGGATGGTATCCTAAGCAATGAAAAATTAAAAAAGATAGAATGTGAGTTTGGATTGGCATTGACAGATTTCGGCCGCTCCTCTTCCATATGCGTGTGTGTCTCGTGTCACGTGTAGTGTGTGTAATGTTGTGTTGATTTAATGTGTTTTTTATGCATAATTTAAAAAATATTAACATTCGGATAACCTTCTCTATATAAACTATAAGTGTGCGAAATTTCATACTCCTCCGTCCGCGCAATTTTCGTAAAAAGGGGTACAAAGTTTTTGCTTCACGTATAAATAATAGATAACAGTAATATATAGATAACACTTTTGACTTGTTTTGACTATTATTTCATTGTATTACGAGTTATTGTTTACATGTTACTGCTCGTGACTGTACGTGTATTCTTACGTAATTTTTTGTCAAATGTTTAGTTTTTGTGTTTTTGGTGTGTAAAGTACCTATATTTATCTTATCTTATCTTGCAACAACAAAGGTATCATCCGCGCGTTGCTTACTCTGAAGCGTCTGTTTTTATAGCTCAATGCCCTGTAATTTTACTGGAGCTAGTGCCCTTCAAAGCGGTATATCGCTGTAATAATAATATTAACTATCCACAATAGGATATGTGAAAATAATTGAAATGATATATAATTGACATGAGGATCATAATGTTAATGCAGTTTAATGGAATATTAGTTCATTATCTAATCCATTGCATACTACTGTCCAATTTTCTCTTTAAGTATAAGTTAGTGTGGGATTATTGTATGCTTGAAAATGAGTTTGTGATTTGTTGCGAAACGTTTGTAAGCACTACTGTTACATCGCCACCATTTTATAGTTACATGCACTTTGCTTGCAATTTTTTAAAGTTTATATTTTATATTGAAGATTTGTTGATGATTTTGTTGCTGATCGTGTTGGAGTTTTTAGTGATAACGCTGTTGGTGATGTTTAGTAATGGACTTAATGATATTGCTGACCCAGCACCCGAAAGTTTTTACTCTGAAAGCTTTTATTCTATTGAAAGCTTTTATTCTATTTCAAAGCTTGACAGTAAGGAAAAAATAATAATAATTGATACGCCTTATTATAATTTTTGTTTTTTGCTTGAATGCTACCTATTGTGTTTGTTGATTTTATATAATTGTTTGTGTGCTTTGCAATGCCCTGTTACGTGGAACATGATTATTTTAACACTTTACTTGCATAATCCACCTTTAATAGCGGTTTCATATAAAAATCATTTTGATGTTGGTTTATGGTGCTGTAATGTTTGTACGAGGTTCAAAATGTTAATGCAGTACAATGAAATATTAGTATATTACCTAAACCATTGTGTACTATTGAACTGTTTTCTTTTTAAGTATAAGTTAATGTGGAATTATTGTATGCTAGAAATTGAGTTTGTGACTTATTGTGAAACGTTTATAAGCACTGCTACGTCGCCACCTTTTTATAGTTACTTTACTTCCATTTTTTTGTTGTTTATATTTTATATTGTAGATTCATTGATGATTTTGTTGCACACAGATTTCCTTGACCATAATACTATTGCTATACATGCCTTTCATACCGGTACAGTTTGTGTAGTTAAATATTCCCCTTCATTTTATTTACAATATCTTGTAACTTTGAGTCTGTTCCTTAATATGCGTCATGTGACAATAATAAGAATACATTTGAATAACTCTAAATTAATACTCATTTCATATACTTTCGTTTTTCAATTTATCAAAAATAAAAACTTAACACTTGGATTCCTAAATCCTGGTTCCCTAGGCACGCGTCACGAAGAATTTGTGGTTGCATTAGAAAGTCGGTCAGTGGATATCATGGCTGTCAATGAGACGTGGCTTAGAGCGGGTGAAGAAAAACGTGCACCAGCTCCGCCTGGCTACAGACTGCGGCACATACCGCGTCCCCCAAGCGTGCGCGAGCGTGGTGGAGGTGTTGGCTTTTATGTAAGGGATAGTATCAGTGTCCGGCAAATAAAACCCCCATGTATAAATTCAGTAGAGCAAATGTGGCTAAGCACTACATTAAGTGGCGTTAAACTTGCCATAGGAACAGCTTATCGCCCGCCGTGGCTAAGCGTAGACACTTTTATTGACGCACTAACTCAGTCTATTGGCACTCTCTCTGCGTTCGATCATATTGTTCTAGTTGGGGACTTCAATATAAATCTGCTTGCTACTAGTGACCCTAACACCAGGAAACTTACAGAATTCATTAATTGTTTAAATTTTGAGCAATGTGTCACGCTACCAACTCATTTCACAGATCACTCTCAAACATTAATAGACCTTGTTTGTAGTTCCTGTAACATACCTAATATCGCTGTTGATTATATCCCTGATTTAAGTCACCATGCTTTTATATCATTCCAATTACGTCTTAACAAACCTAAATCACCTACGAAGTGGATCGATTATAGGCCACTTAAAGATATCAAATTAGAGGAATTTAATACCTTCGTAAATAGCTTTCCCTGGGAAGGGTTGACTGGTGGGGATGTGAATGAGTTGGTACTGGCTTTTACAAATTTTGTTTTACAAATTTTTGATGTCCACGCCCCCATGGCGCAAACCTACATTAGGCGGCGGAGCTACCCTTGGATAACGCCAACCATCAAGCAAATGATGAGTTTAAGAGATGAAGCCCATGTTAAATGCCGTGTTTCAGGACAGGATTCTGATGGCAAATATTATAAAGAGCTAAAGTCTATCGTAAATAAAGCTATATACCGTGAAAAAGTAGCATTTTTCAGTCAAGATATCAATCAACACATTAAGAATTCTAAATTGTTGTGGAAAAATATCAAAAGAAATGTAGTAGATTTTAAAAGTAAGCAATCTTCAATACCCTCTCATATTAACGACCCAGATATGATCAACGGACATTTTCTCCACGTTCCTGGTAATGATAGCGTCGTCATTTCTGATCTTACATATTTTGAGCACCACCGGTTTAATTCTTCGTCTTTTGGCCTTTACACTGTTGATGAATCATACATTTTAAAAATAGTTTCAAATATTTCGACTAACGCAATGGGTGTCGATGGAATCACCCGCGATATGATCCTCTTAATTTTGCCACGGACACTTAAAGTTATTACTGCAATAATCAATAATTCTATCCAAACTGGAATTTTTCCTAACATCTGGAAAAAGGCTCTTGTCAAACCCATACCGAAAAATACCACGCCAAACGAACTTAAAGATCTCAGACCTATCAGTATACTCCCTTTTCTTTCTAAAATCGTTGAGAAAGTTGTATGTCAGCAGTTAATGGCTTATTTGAATTCTAACAACATTTTACCCTTGAAACAGTCTGGATTTCGTGCTGGTCGAAGCACAGCCACAGCCCTATTGGACGTTGTTGATGATATTTTGGCAGGACAAGATAAAGGATGCGGATCTATCTTAACCCTTCTTGATTTTTCGCGGGCGTTTGAGACCATAAACCATAATCTTTTACTGTCTAAATTGGCATTTTATGGCTTTGACTGTATTGCACTTAAATGGTTCTCCAGCTATCTTAGTGGGCGATCGCAGCAAGTGGAGGTGGTTGCTGTGGATGGTACTAAATCTTATTCAGAACCCTCCCCTTTAGGCCGGGGTGTGCCGCAGGGATCTGTACTGGGTCCGATATTATTTATGCTTTATATCACTGACTTGACTGCTTGTATTAAAAACTGTAATTATCATATGTATGCTGATGATTTACAAATTTATCTGCACTTTAAACCAAATGAAACTAATAATGCTGTCAATAAAATCAATGATGACTTGGATTTTATTGAAAAATGGGCCAATAAAAATTGCTTGGTTTTAAATCCGCTTAAATCTAAGTTTCTCGTGCTGGGTTCCGCCAATCAAATTTGCAACATAAATAAATTCAATCCTGTTATTAAGATAGGTAATTCACATATCGAACAAGTAGCCGAAGCTCGCAATCTTGGAGTTCTAATGGACAGCAGGCTACGGTTTCATAATCATGTCTTGGAGACTGTGAAAAACTGCTACTATAGGCTTAGGGTGCTGTATCAAATAAGGATCTTTTTGGATGTCAATTTAAGAATCAAGCTTTGTGAAACACTTATACTATCAAAACTCAATTATGCTGATACAGTCATAGGTGAGTGCCTGTATGGATACACAAAAAAATTAATTCAGCGGGTTCAAAATTCGTGTGCACGTTTTTGCTTCACTATACCACGCAGAGCCCATATTACTCCGTTTCTAAACCAAAGTAATTTATTAAATATGCAGTCACGGCGTTCGCTCCATTATGCGTGTCTCTTATTTAGTATAAGTCCAAACTAAATCACCCTCGTATTTGTATGATAAGTTGTTATTTTCTAATCGTATTAGAACTGCCTCTCATCTTGGTTGTCCGAGTCACAGCACAGCTGCCTTTCGTGGCAGTTTTCGGTACTCTGCCACGAAATGCTGGAATAACATCCCTCCACCTTTTAAAAAATGTTCCACATTATGCAGTTTTAAGTACAAATATAGGAATTTTCTTCTAAATTTGCAAAAGGACTCATTGTAGTATATCTAAAAATTTAACAATTTAGCTGTGGAGGTATTGATATGCATATTTATATTTAATTGTATTTGTATAATTTATAAGACATAGATAAGAAATAGTTTGCCATGTAACAGTAAATAATTAACTACACAATTATGAACCAAAGTGTATGAGCTTTCATTTGGGTGGTGTGAGTGAAATAAAACATAAAGCACCGCTTGGTGTTTTATGTTTTATCATATTACTACTACTATTACTATTCTTAGTTTTAGTTTAAGCCATGTAACGGTAAATAATTAACTACACAATTGTAACCAGGGTGTATGAGCTATCATTTGGGTGGTGTGAGTGAAATGAAACATAAAACACCGCTTGGTGTTTTATGTTTTGTTTTATTACTATTACTATTACTATTCTTAGTTTTAGTTTAAGCCATGTGACAGTAAATAATTAACTACACAAGTGTAACCAGGGTGTATGAGCTATCATTTGGGTGGTGTGAGTGAAATGAAACATAAAACACCGCTTGGTGTTTTATGTTTTATTTTATTACTATTACTATTCTTAGTTTTAGTTTAAGCCATGTAACAGTAAATAATTAACTACACAATTGTAACCAAGGTGTATGAGCTATCATTTGGGTGGTGTGAGTGAAATGAAACATAAAACAACGCTTGGTGTTTTGTGTTTTATTTTATTCTATTCTTTTCTTAGTTTAAGTTTAGCTCTAGTCTGGGCATCTTCGGAAGACCAGCGTTGTAGCATTATTGAAGTGCTATAACACATGCTGAGAAGATGCCTTTTCAGTATCATATACCATGTATATTAAGTTATGAATACTTATGGTTAAAGAACTTTATTACTTCTCATTAGAATTACAATAGGTATTCACTTATTTGCCTGAATGTTGTTTTGTGATACTGAATAAATGTTTTTCTATTCTATTCTATTCTAAATATAACCGCAATATCATTCAAAATATGAATTTATTAAAACACATTTTAATATTAAGTACAAATGTAGAATTTGAATGCATTGCATTAGTCAGTTAAAAAAAAACATAATACACTTTATATTGCATGTATAAAATTTAAAAAAACCGCTCTGCGATCTAACTAATCATAAAATTTATCAGCAATATTGGTCCAATCAACAGCCGACCAATACCAGCGTGGCGCAGCTATATGTGTCAAATCAGATTTAGCTGTAAAGTTCACACGTGCCGGATAAATTAGGTTTTGTTCACAACCTTTTCATATAACAGACTCTATTTTGGTTTAATTAGAGTCTATTTTACGCCTCAAGCCACATCCTGTGCAGGCACTTCTCTCGTTAATATGGAAAACAAGTAATTGATCCACTTCTTCAGTTTCTTTTTATTTTACAGTAGAAAAGCGCTTTGCCTTCATGATATGTCTATATTGAAGGTATCTGTATCTTCATTCCGATGTACGATGTCAGAAGGGAAATAAACTAGCTAACACACGACGGTTGTTTTATTGCATGAAAACCCTACACTTCATCTCACCTGATGATAAATGACAATACGGCTGAAAATTAAAGCGCATCTCGAAATCCTTTCTAAATTCAAAATCTCATTGATTCTAATTTCGCCTGTTTCATCTCCGAACCTTCCTTCATCATCTATGTAAAACTGTTGCCATAACAATAATGTTAGTAGCATTATTGTGTTCCGATAGTTAGAGATAAGATAACCTGTTCCTTGTTAATTTCGGTAAAGTGCGCTTCCAGCTACAATAAAGCCGAAGCTGTCACTTACCATCACAAGTGCGTTGAATTCCCCGTTGTCGAAACAATTTCGACTTTTACAAAACTGTAGGAAATCGCTAGTCTTCTACATTTGCTTTCAAATTCTTTTTGTTGGTTCAGCTGAGAAATGACTGAGTAAGCTGAGCAGGGCCCTATTAATTTTGTTTTAGACAGCCACTCTTCCTGCGAACATTATCCTTTAGCCGTGGGCTTTATTTTACATTTTCGTTTTTGTCGAAACATATCCGACGGAGATCGGGCTTTTTTCAAATCCCCTCCATTTATATTGCGCTTTTCCCGTTGCGGTTAGTACACCGCACAACGGGTTGTCACCTACGGGTTGTTTGATAGCACTGTCATTAAGCTGACTTTAATAAAATGTTTATTCTATTTGTTATACTTACTTGTTTGTCGTCAACTCGACCGACAGTGAAAACTGAGGTAGGTCTTTATTATTATTTTTTTGTTATATTAAGAGGAGGCAAACGAGTAGACGGGTCACCTGATGGGAAACAATCACCGCCGCTCATGGATACCCTCAAGACCAGAGGAATCGCAGATGCGTTGCCAGCCTTTAAGGAAGGAAGGCTCGTTTCTTGAAGATTCCTAAGTCGTAATGGTCTGGTTATTCCTTTAACTATTAAAAATAGAGGTAAGCAACTGTATTTAGCAACAACTGAATACAGACCACGGCTTCGTTAGCTGTCATCCATAATTTTTTAATGAATTCTATATTATGTTTTGGCGAATAAAACTGGTGTCGTACACTGGGCTTATAGTGACATAACTGGTGCCACTATGTGTCACGTGCCACTACGATAGTTATGTACAGTTAACTACAAAAAGTATTTTGTGTAATTATCTAAAGTTTAAATAAAAAAATGTTTTTTTGCATGCCAGTTTTATTCAACTGTCATAATTTGAGTATGTTTTTTTAATGATTTTTATTGAATTACTTAATTAATTTAATTTTTTTCAACACTTTGTCTTTTTTCAATTTGTAATTTGTTCGCAACTATATTTGCGCAAAATTATATCGTGGGTGGTAAGGGAAAACAGCTAAAGCGCCAAAAATCATTAGGTGAGAAATTAATTTTAAAGTTTCAACCCTAAAATTGATTTCCCACTAAAATGAGCTTTTAGTGTAATGAACTTAACTTATTTGAAATAATGTAACATGTCATATTTTTTCGTACATAGTTTTTCGGGCAGTCTGGTGCACATCACGTACTACGTGGCTTTAGAATTGCGTTTGGGCTTTGTAAAGTTTCTATAGCCTGTCCCGATAAGCGTACAAGCAACCGATCAAGTAGTAAATCACATTTTTCAATAATCTGCGAATGATGGATTCCCGATAGCGACGGAGGGCGCATTTAAAAAAGTTAGAAAAGTTGATTTCTCTGCAAAGGAGGCTGGGTGACCTTTGGCATTCCGCCGATTTGCGCTCACCGCTCACAGTTAAAATTAAAAAGTAAACTAGGTACATATTATTTGCTTCGGAATTCAAATTTAAAAATGGAAACCACCTTTTCTATGTATGTATTGCAAAACACTTGTCCTAGTGAGGTATTATATCATAATATACTAACTCCACTAGCGCAAGTGTTGTACACAACTGTTACTTAATAGAGTACAGCACTCATATTTTGATAGGAAAAATATCAGTTTCTAAATAATTTTAAAAAGAATCAATAATTATACTCACACGTCCTGTTTCATGACTAAATCATGTCAGTCCTATCGTCCTCTTAAGCTATTCACACATCACAAAAGATACTTTTAAGTATGTAATTATAACAAATCTGGCCTAAACCTTTAACTCAAAAAAAACAACTTTAAAAAAAGACAAATTTAAAAAGTGTTGGTTTGATGTAAATTGCAATATAACAATTTGTATTCTATTATTGTACCAATAATAATACAATAAATAAATAAATAAATTAATAAAAAAAGGAGATTTTTGTTAAATTTTAGTACACGCACAGCTTATTGTACAAAAGCCTACAATGGTGGTTTTAGTATCTATAGATGGTGTTAAACTTTCTGTATTTATTTGAGAGACACTTTGGCTTTTGAACGTTTATTAGTTTTTTAAACACATTAGGTGTGTAGGTGTGTAGATAACTGTAAACTTCTATTTAAAAAAAAACAAATTCCCTTACTAACAAGTGCCCAGTTTAGCTACTGATTCTATCTTGTCTGTACAAAAGCTTCGTCGCATTTGCTACCTCTGAATAATTTAATATATGCGTACGGTATGTTCTACTTAGCCCTTACATGTATATGTACTTATTTGTGTTTCTGTTATATTATATTTTTATACTGGCAGATTTACAATAAGCTATAACGAGGTTTTTTTATATTGGTACATACATCGTTAATATTTTTGAGAAACTAATATTGAATTTTTAAAATATTTAACGTTTAATTGTTCAATGCAGTATTTTAGATTCACATAACCAACATTACCTATAGGCGTACTCTAAGCGTGGTTATTGCCTTAAAGTTGTCTTATCATCATCATCACCTGCTAAGGCACGAGCCTTCCCTATGGATGGATAGGGAGAACGGGTCATGAACCACCACGCAGGCCGAGTGCGGATTGGTGGTTGTCAACAACTGCTAATTCAGCTGGGATGATAAAATTTTGGTCGCCCATCCGATGACCAGCCTTTGCGAAAGTGGCTTAACTTCAGCAATCGCAGACCGGGTGCGTTGACCACTGCGGCATCGTGCTCTTCATAAATATGTTTATAAATATCTCAAAACAAATAAAAAGTAACAATAATCAAAATTTTACAATTTTACTTCATTGACTTACAATTTACGCACCATTACGAGGTTTAAAGAAACTTTATTCTCATAAGAATAGAGAATTCACTTACAACGCTATCTAAAATATACAGGGTGGAAAGATCGAATGCCACATGGATGGCAACTACCTTAAATATTGGAAATAGCACATTGTATGTAAAGGAGACTTTCCTTTATTTTTAGAAACAATCAATTCTGCATTTATGGATTTTTGAAAAATCGCTTGTCTTAGTCAAATGCGACAAAATATAACATGCCTTATTTTATGATGCAGATCGAAAGGGTTACTGATAAAGTTCATTTTTCTCTAAATAACAAACACAATCAAAATAACGGAATGCCATGAAAACTAACATTTTAACTTTTAGTTTTGTTTTCACCCGTCACGTGAAATGCACCGCAACGACTTAAATTATTAGAAATAGCAAATTGTACGCAATGGAGACTTACATTTATTTTAGAGAATAATAAATAGGTACTGAAATTATGGATTTTTGAAAAATTGTTTGCTTAGACAGACGATTTTCGTTCTGTTAAGACGTCGAATTTTCCGACAAGACGGGTGCACCAGCACATAACAGCAAATTATCGACTACATATTTAAATAACCATTTCCAGATATGGATTTGTACAAACGGGAGTCAAAGATCTCCGGATCTAACACCGTTAGATTACTTTTATGGGGTTATGTGAAGGACGTTATTTATAAAAGAACCCACGAAAGTGTAGGCGAATTAAAAGCTGAAGTCCATGCAGCTATTACTAATATTCACCACTATTCACTGCGAACAGCTACAAAAAGTCAATTCCTCAAAAGAATAAATTTATGCATACGAGAAAATGGAGCTCATTTTGAACAACTGATTTGATTAGTTAGCAAGATTTTAGTAAGTTTATTAAATGTATAGGTACTGTTTTCTTTTGTGTGTTTTAATTAGTTCTCACGGTCTTTATTTAATTCATGGTACTTAGGTATGTGTTGTAAACGATCAATATGAAAGACCCTTTCGATCTGCATAATAAAATACGGCATGTTATTTTTACCAAATTTGATCGGTTTGATTCCCGGGTAAGACAGATGATTTTTCAAAAATCCATAATTGCAGTATTTATTATTCTCTAAAATAAAAGTAAGTCTCCATTGCGTACAATTTGCTATTTCCAATAATTTAAAGTAATTGCGGTTCATTTCACGTGACGGGTGAAAACAAAACTGAAAGGCAATTGTTAGTTTTCATGGTCTTCCGTTATTTTGATTGTGTTTGTTATTTAGAGAAAAATGAACCTTATCAGTAACCCTTTCGATCTGCATCATAAAATACGGCATGTAATTTTTTGTCGCGTTTGACTGGTTCGAGTCCCGTCTAAGCCAAGCGATTTTTCAAAAATCCGTAAATGCAGAATTTATTGTTTCTAAAAATAAAGGAAAGTCTCCTTTACACAGAATGTGCTATTTCCAATATTTAAGGTAGTTGCCATCCATGTGGCATTCGATCTTTCCACCCTGTATACACATTTATGAAGATTTGTTGTACTAGCAGATTTTCCCTTTAGCCTTCCTCCTCTTCGGTTACTGCTGTCAAAGTGACAGGGCACAACATTCTCGCCAATTCTCGTTACCCATCTTACTACCGCTTCCCCTTAAATTGAATCGTTTCTGTCTATGGTTAACGTTTGTTTGGTGTTGCCATATCTAAATATTGACAGATATTTATAAATGAAACAATGCCACAATCGATATAAATAATACTAAGTACGACAAATTACTAAAATCATGAAACATTTTAAAAGCTTTATAAATGGCGTCATAAATTGTGTCTAAATATGGCGTCATAACAGGCGAAAGTAGTGGTCATTTAATAGGTCCATAGGATTGAGTTGTTACAGCAAGATTAAAGCCATTCTCAAATATTGCGTCAGCTTGATTGACGTATAGGTACATATTAAGTACAAAACATAGAAAAACATGTAGAATGAGAAAACATTTCATTAAATTTGACTTTTATGCTGCTCCGATTTTTTTCCGATACCATGCAATGATTCTAACAAGAAGCAGAGAATAGATCAATTTTAAACTTATTTTGATGTACTTACAACTCACACTTACTCTTAGAAACCATAAAAAAGGTGTAATGGTTCCTAAGACAGTTTCTCTGTATCTCTTATGGTTTAAGACTTCCCCATACTGTCCCAGTTAAGAAAAACACACTGTAAATTTACCTACTGCGGACAGCTAGACAACGCCAAAGTACAAGTAAAATCAATAAAACCACTTTAACTACTCGGTGTTAGTAATAGTTCCGATAATTACACTTTCTTTAATTTTTGTGACCATGAAAATTACAAGGCTATTTTTAGGATAAAGTTACGCGATAGACCGTCTCCCTACATTTACTCCGGCCCAACGTTCGATTAGATAATGTCAGCTATTAAAACGGGCTTATCGTTTTAAAAATGGCTTCGGTCTGATGCGATTCGGTATCTGTCTCTAATAAAACGAATTCATTGGCTCTCTAAGGGCGGCCCAGATCGGCTTTTGATCATCGACATTTTCATCTCTCCTCCTTACAATCTTAATATTAGCATTGACATTTATTATTCCGATGAAATGTTTGTTACAAAGTTGAAGTTTCTTAAGGAAGAATTTATTGTTGCGATGACATTGGCAATTTTGTTATTATGAGTCACATCAAATTGATATTTGATGTGACGTGATCGTCACCAGTTCATTTTAAGTCCCCACCGCTGGGGCACGAGCCTTCGCTAAGGATTGAAAGACAGGAAGGGCCATACACCACCACGCGCGCTCTGTGGGGATTAGTGGTTGTTCATCATCATCATCATCAGCTCATTTAATGTCCCCACTGCTGGGGCACGAGCTTTCCCTATGGATGGATAGAGAGAACGGGCCATAAATCACCACGCGGGCCCAGTACGGATTGGTGGTTGTTAACGACTGCTAATGCAGCCGGAACCAACGGCTTTACGTGCCTTCCGAAGCACGGAAGAACTCGAGATGATAAATTTTTGGTCACCCATCCGATGACCGGCCTTTGCGAAAGTTGCTTAACCTCAACACTCGCAGACCGGGCGCGTTAACCACTGCGCCATCGAGCTCTTCTGGTGGTTGTTAAGTGATTGTTAACGATTGCTAATGCAGTCGAGACCAAATGCTTTACGTGCCCTCCGAAGCACGGAGGAGCTCGTGATGATAAATATTTGGTTATTTATTATGAGTATCAGCATTCAAACGTATCAATGAATGGCTTAGACCCCTCCCCTTATATACTAATTTGGGCCACATTATTATGATGGGAACCACATTGCCTCGAGTGAGTTGGTGTACCTATAATAACGACTGCCATTCTACGACATCTGCCGGGACCAAGTAGCTCAAGTTAATAAATGAGGCATCATAATTAAGGCAAGTTATTATATTCTGAGGAGCTCGATGGCGCATTGGTTAACGCGCCCGGTCTGCGAGTGCTGAGGTTAAGCAACTTTCGCAAAGGCCGGTCATCGGGTGGGTGACCAAAAATTTATCATCTCGAGCTTCTCCGTGTTTCGGAAGGCACGTTAAGCTGTTGGTCCCGGCTGCATTAGCAGTCGTTAACAACCACCAACCCGCACTGGGTCCGTGTGGTGGTTTATGGCCCGTTTCCCCTATCCATCCATAGTGAAGGCTCGTGCCCCAACAGTGGGGACATAAAATGTGCTGATGATGATGATGATGATGATTATATTCTATTTTTTGTAGAAGTGGTTATGACTCTGTCCGATCTGATATTAAGTAAAAGCGGAGTCTAGATGGGAAGACAGCTAGCGCAGCAAGATTGTGTCTCACTAGCCTTTAAATGCACCTTGTCTAGCAGGAAGGAGGGGAATACGTGTTCTGGGAATGCATTCCATTTTTGGTGGTGGGACGAAGAAATGGTTTACCAAATCTCTTTGTTCACGACGAAATAGTGACCACGGCTGATTAATTAAATTAATTAATTTATGAATTATGAATGTTGTGTAGATATACTACCCATAAGACTACCACAAATTGTCAAATATCGTCAAAAGACTTAAATTTTTTTAATCTATGGCATATGATTGGAAAGCTTAATGTACAACCGTCGTTCATATCTAAAAGTATTCAATATTGTATTATGTGTCATGTTTTTCTGTAAGCGTACGTTTATAAATAAATAAAATATTAATAAGGTTCGGGGTCCGCTACGCGCGCGTTACGCACTCGTCAATGCGCTACGGCGATCGCTTGCCATCAGGCTTAATGCCTGTTTGACGATGCAGACGAATAAAAAACAAATGAGGTTAGCTGTACAGGTATATATTTATTTACGTAGGTTTATGTACACACGCCTGGACATCAGACTACAACAACCTCAATAGATTATTTACATATAATTTTACGCAAATATTGTTGCGAACAAATTACAATTTGAAAAAAGACAAAGTGTTGAAAGTGTCTTTTTTCCTCAATAGACTTTGAACTTTATGTATATGGAATATGGTTGTACATTTATTGAATAAATTTGACAGTTTTGGATAGGTTCATGTGCAGGCGTATGTACGTGGGGTAAAAGGCCAAACTATTGACACGTAGCAGTTCCGCAGACGGATCAACTTAATTTGCAGAATCTTATCAACTTAGTTGAAGAAACTAATTTTTAAAAGTTTTCGTTGAAGGTTGCCAGTTGCAGCAACGTTACGGCTGCCGCAATCTATACTATATATTATAAAGAGGAAACCTTTGTATTTTTGTATGTATGTATGTATGTATGTATTTATGTTTGCAACAAATAAACTCAAAAACTGCTAAACCGATTTAAAAAAATATTTCACCGTTAGAATGCTATGTACATTAGCGCTGAGTAGCATAGGCTATGTTAAAAAAATGTCCACCCGTACGAAGCAGGGACGGGCCGCTAGTTCTAAACCTTTCAAATCCATAGTCAACAGTCAGTGTTTGACAGTTGGGGAAACCAGCAACTTGACACAATTAGTACACATTTGACAGTTGCTAGTTGCGGCAATTTAAAACTGATTCAATCATCGTTTGCACCATATAAAAAATGTTGTTGATTATCGAAACTCGCAACTAAAGTTGATATGTCTTAGCAGTTTTTTTGGGTTAATGGAAACAGCTAGTTGTGAGTTACCTGTTGCCGCAATACGGAGATCAAAGTTGCTCTTTAATAGGAGCGCCTTAAAGGATTACTTGTGCAATTTAATAAAAGTATGTAAACTGCCAAATTGTTATGCCATGGACTGCCATGAACGAATAAACTTTTGTAGGAGAAAAGCTACACAAAAGATAATGTTACCAATTATGATTTTTATTTAATCACGATTTAGACAAAAAAGTTACCTAACTATTGACATTGTAATATTGACACTTATATACCTACGTATAACGGCAGACAGTTTATTTACCCTATAATGTCTATAATTTTAAATAATACGTAGGTAAAAGGTTAACATTTTTAATGCCTTGACTGAATTGTGGAATTTAACTGAGGAAAGGTGGAGCGCTTCGGTCACTTGTTCCATTACAGCACTGAGATTTATTAGTGTAATGCAACATTAAGTGTATTAATGTTTTCAGGTCGTAGTGCTTTCTGCAACATTAATGTTTCCTATGTCCGGTGTTTCTGATTTAACTAGTCACTTTTGAAATATAGACTACACTGTTCTTTTAAATATTTTAAAATAGTATTTATCATATCATTTCTCATTTCATTCATTATCATATCAAAAATAGCCCATCAGATCAGCAAGTTGAAGTGGCAATGGGTCGGTCATATTAACCGCAGAACCGACAACCGTTGGGGTAAACGAGTTCTCGAGTGGAGAACGTAGTGTAGGACGCCCTCAGACTAGGTGGAGCGACGATCTTCGCAAGGTGGCTGGCAAGAGCTGGATGAGAGTAGCCGCGGATCGTGCTCGGTGGCGTGCACTTGGAGAGGCCTATGTCCAGCAGTGGACTAGTATAGGTTGATGATGATGATGATATCAAAAATTTAAATTACACTTGAAACATTGCGCTTGGATGTAAGTTTAAATCCCAATTAAGTCAGTCGTCTTTTTTAGTCTCTTAAACCATTATATTTCTATAAACCTCAGTATAATTTGCTGCCAAAGATGCTGATTTTGATCATAAACTAGTTAGAAAACAACAACCATAATAAACAAGTTAGACAACAAAAATAAACCAAGAAATATTAACACATAAAAAGTAGGTATGTATACTCCTTCGTTGAGTCAAAAAATAAAATAGTATTTTCAAATATTTTATTATAAGAGATATTTTATTCGCTGAATCAGTATAAATCCGGACGAAAACATATCTATCGAGTCCAATCATACAAGAAAAGGGTGTTCGCCCTTTGAACGATTTATTTGTGTAATCGCGCTCCGACCTCATTCTTTTAACACTGTTTTTGTGGATAACGCCGCCGTGAACACTTTTATCTGGTCGTGATCGGGAGGTAACTTTTTAGCTTCCATTCAGCAATATATCATTTTTGGAAAACAATTTATAATAACTTTATCGTAGTAAGGCTATGCACATACGCCCATTTTTCATGGTTTTGTCCCTACAAAAAGATGGTGCCCACACCATCCTCATGTTCACTCATGGTCGATGCTGAATACTATCTACTGATACTGATACTATGATAAATACTACGCTGAGCTACGACCGTTTTGGGGTGCTGCGGCACACATACATTTTTGTGTTTGTGACAAATGTATAATGAATAAAAGAACAAAAATCCTATTTTTTTAATGTTGTGGTATCTACTGAACAAATATATTTCAATTCTATTCTTTATTATATATACTTCATATATAAATCAACAAAATAAAAGCTTAACAATTCCATAAAATTATCTCTTATTCCAAAAAGAGGAAAAATTAAGAAGGTACTTTTAACATTTCGAAAAGAGATGTACCTAGAGTTACATCCAAAATAGAATTCTTTTTCCTTTGGCGTTCTAAATCGCTATTCCGATCCTCGTTCATGACTTCAAGTATAGAGTGCCATTTAAAACGTGGATATGCATAACTGACCTTACACCTTTGACGATCCATGTATCCTAGCACCTGTGATAATTTTGCAGGCGAAGCTTCCATATATTCTCTTGATGGGGTATAATGGAAATGCATTAGTACAAATATAGAGGTTTCAATCTTGTGCATTAGTTATTTCATTATGTAACCATAACCGCAAGCTCTGTACGTATGAATTACTATGTAGGTGAAGTCGAGTTCAATAATATCTTAACGCTTTGTGCGAAATGAGCTGATTCGGCTTGGAGAGCTTTTATCATGACAATTATATTTTACAGTTTCTTCATTCACGAAGTACCATAGAATGGGAATACTCTACATATCAGTAAGTATAACCTGCTTAAATAATAATTGATATTTATTTCAGGCAACAAACAATGTACATTACAGTACAATGTGTATAATTAAAAAATACAATAAATGATAATGATAGTAAATTAGAAAGATGCCCATATAATAGATACCTAACAGGTTAGCCTGTTAGGTATATTCACACTATATAAATTAAAATTATGAATAATATTAACTTAATTTGGGATTCCTATAGGTCTAGGCGTCTCTAGTGCCACTGGCATCATAATAATGCCGTAGGTCTGCATGCCGAAGACAGTTTCAAAAAAAGAGCTGTGTTTAATGTTACACTTGATTCAAAAGATTTTCACTTTCGACGGTATTATAAAACACGCGTGAAGCATGCTTTTTATATACAGGTTTAACCACTTATCAGATGACCCAAAAACTTGTCAACCCGATCTATTTTATATAAAAATAAAGTCTAACTTTTTAATTAAAGAAATTCGATCTTCAAAGACAAAGGCTCATCCTTCGCCAGAAAGAATATGCATGACAATAGTTCATCGGTTAATATTTAATCAAGATTATTTCTCGGCAGAGCAGTTCTATCTCGAATTTTATAGGTCAGGCAATTCAAAAACTAGCCACATGGCGTCGGAAACGTTTATAGAGCTTAATGGCCTGAAGTCAGCGCTGCAGTATGTGGGGGAAATTGTCTATATATTTTTCTGTTCAAGTTTTATTACTGCGCGGTAGGTAAGTTATTATATTCTTAAGGGTAAGTAACATTGGATTATAGGAGAATAGGAGATTTTTTATAGTTGTATAAGAGTAACCGCGGATTGTGCTGAGTGGCGTGCACTTGGAGAGTGCTATGTCCAGCAGTGGACTAGTATAGTTTAATGATCACAGGAGATTATCAGTTTCATCGACGATCCCTGATCTGAGGTGACGGTTCCATAAGTAAAGCCGTCACCTAACATGAGTGAGGGGATCCGTCACCGACTAATTCGCATCTAGTGCCCCAATCAAAAAAGGTGGCTGGTGTAACCAATACGTGTATTCTTCGCTTACTCTCTGAATTGTATCCCATAAAAAGCCGTAGACAAGGTACTCTCCGGCGTTGAACGATCTCTCTTTTTATTTTGGCTCCGCAAATTAAATATGCAAATGAATCGATGCAGCACGTTTCTGAAACTTTACTCCCTGCTACATGAGCATGAATACGAATGGCCCATTCCGCGTTACAAACGCTCGTTCGTCTTACAGTACGTAGAGTGGCTTTTATATTTCAAGCATTCCAATATCAGTTTTATTGAAACTAAATTCGTACATGGAAGTATTGTTTCAATAGTTTTGATGTAGTTTTGTATCGTGGAAGCTACTTTATAATTGACTAGGTGACCCGGCGGACTTCGTACCGCTTTGACAATTTCCATGACAACAAAACAAACAAATCATTTTGTATTGGAAAATTAAACTGTCGTTTTTAGTATTTTTAATATATATTTTTAGTATAAAAAGTATCCTATATCCTTCCCAATAGCTTTGAGAATATGTGTACAAAGTTTCATGATGATCGGTAGAGTAGTTTCTGCGTGAAAGCGTTACAAACAAACTCACATTCACATATTTTATAATATTAACAGTAAGGATTACGAGAGCGAGAGAATTTACTTGTACAGGTAGCGGCGAATAGCTGATCTCACTTTGTTAAATTATCTAAATAGTCTGACAGGCGCTTGTCAACTTTTATATTGTAAAGCTATTTCGACATGGTACTAAAGTGGTCAGCGACTTCTGTCGATGCTTTTGAGCCGACTCAATCGAATAAAAATGTAATAAAAGTGAGTTCAAAGACCGGAAAATGTAGAGAAAGTGTGACCTTTGCCCAGGACAAATATGCCTAGTTAAATAAAAACAAGGTAAAGTACTTTGTAAAAGTGAAATATTGTTCAAAAGTACCTACCATAAGAAAATTCTGTTGCTCCAGAGAGATGGTTTCGTTATTACCCACAACAAAGTAAGATTAAAGAAAAGTATCCTATCCAGTATACAGAATTCTAATAACGTCGTTATATTAGCATAGGGCACATTAGCGGAACGAGCCGCGACGACTATTAGGAGCACCTGCGGCTGCAATCACATCCATCGCTGTAACGATATGCTCACCTGGCTCTTGATCGATGACATAGCGTAGGAGGAGCTTGGTAGGGAGACTTAAGAAAGTGAAAGCAGAGTAAACTTACGCTGTGTCCGATCACTGGTCTGTGTCACTGGTTACCTAGTGTTAAAGCGTAACAAATAACAAAGAAACAAACAAACAAATAAACTCCCTTTCGCATATTAAGTTAGGATTCTATTAGTTAGGATAGTTAGGGTATAAACTCTGATTTAGACTCACATCTGCTTATAACGTACATTACTATTGTAACCCTGTAAAGGCCATCCCAATACTATCCAAACTACTCGGAAAATCTAGTAGAGTGCGGGAGCACGCTTGCGTGATGCCATTCCCTCTAGAAACCTTCTGACGTTGTTTTCGTGATCAAGCAGTGTAGCTTGAGAAACGCTGAAAGTTTCTCGCCGCCGCCAAAGAAGTCCGTGACGCTGTGAAGGCCGTTTACGTTAGACCAATATAGTCTAAGCAGTTTACAGATAACAGCAAACTCTCTCCTAAAAATGTTTGAGCTTATCAGCAAAATCAATCTTTATTTTATATATTGATTCAACCTTTTTTGAATAAAATCGGATTGAGTTTTCAAACATGTGTCAAAATAAAATGTAATTTAAATCAAAAGCACTAAGGAGTATTGATATCAACCTCGAAGCAAATCACAGCCAAAATAACTTTTTACCCCTTTATACCCCTTTAGGGGATGAATTTCAATAAAATACGAAACACGTCTTCCATCAAAAAGATTGGACTAAGGAATCACATTGTCCCATACAAACTTTGCCCCCCTTTTTCACCCCCTAAGGGGTAGAATTTCGGAAAATCCTTTCTTATCGGATGCTTACGTCATACAAAGAATACACCCTCCAAGTTTCAGGTCTCTACGATCAGCGGTTTAGGCTGTGCGTTGATCCGTCAGTCAGTCATTCAGGACAAAGCATTTTATATGTATAGATTCAGCATAAAAACGTCCCAGTGTTGGGCTCGGTCTTTCTACAATGGGGAGGTTGGGTAACCCACCATCCTGGCCCATTGTATATTGGTAGGTATATTTAACAGCCAGGAAAAAAAACAGCCAGTTTGTAAAAATCGTTAAAAATAATAACTTCATTCTGTTTTAGGTACCATCTTATCTTCTGTTCAATAAAATTGCATATTATAATAAGCAGATAATTATAGGATTTAAAAAACAATATAAGCAAATTTTTAATAATTTATTTATTTATTTTTATGTATTACTTACTGTAAAAAAAATGAATCGACCACTTTCATCACCAGCTCCTTTTATGTACCAGCTGCTGGAGCACGAAGTAAAATACATGAAAAATGGTATTTGGCTTTTTGAAAAGAAATAAAGAATGACGTGTCTCAAGAATTTTGTTTATTTTCCCTTAAAGGAGTAAAAAAAGGGAAAAGGTTTTTTTGGGGAAATCTTAATTTTCAAAGTAATAACTAAAAAAATGAATAATTTAATCGATTTACAGATATTTCAATAAAAATAAAGAATGACGCGTTTTAGTATTTCTAGAAAAACCTCCCTTAGAGAGTAGAAATGAGGGTGGAAAGTTTGTGTGGAAATCTGTCATTTTAAAAGTTAAATTCGGTATTTGGCCTGGTTAGAAATTGGAAAACGATCCTTTAAGTAGGGCATGACAATTTGTACAGGAGGTTCTAAAACGGACCAAAATTACTTATACAGAGAGATATATTACATTGTTTTGTGTTAGAAACTTTTTACTAATTCTTGCTCACATGGATAGGTTTTTTAATGATAAAAAATAAAAATCTTAATGAAATGACGTGACATGTTACGAATAAACACAAATCGTGTAGCCCACGTGAGCAAAGCCACGACCAAAAGCTACTAATAATATAAGATAGGCCGATGATGATGACGAATTACGAAATCAAAGTTAGTGTTTATTCTGATGTAGGTATAAACAATATATTTCAATCAACCAGATAAACGAAACGTACCTATCATCAGCCTATAGAAATCCAATATATAGATACACCCACCCGCATGGGGAGAATCAGATTGGAAATACAACGAACAATGAATTGATTGCGAGTCCTTGTAATGGAACAACAGATTACCAATAATGTAAAGGTATAATAGTAAATTGCTGTTAAATTACAGTAACAGAGGTCAGTCATGATTATTGAGCTTACAGCTATGTAGTGGCACCAGTATTCAACACTTTAGGCCCAATGTTCGACACTGTTTTTGTCGCCAAAAAATAACACAGATTTTCATTGTAATTTTATGAGACGACAGGTAGGAAGCAGACTAATGGTCTGTGACTAAAATCAGTTTATTTATTAGTTACTGACCCCTATCTTTAATGGTTACAGAATAAAACTGTCGATCACTGGTTCCTGTCGGACATTAGAGCCACTACTCTTCGTCATGAATAGATAGATAAATAGTTAGATAATACTTTTATTGCGACACTAGCTGACCCGGCGGATTTCGTACCGCATATCTTTTTTTTTTTTATATAGCCTATGTTACTCAGCGCTAATGTAGCATTCTAATGGTGAAAGAATTTTTTAAATCGGTCCAGTAGTTTTTGAGTTTATTCGTTGCAAACATACATTCATACAAAAATACAAAGCTTTCCTTTTTATAATATTAGTGTAGACTATAAAACAAAAACATAAACAAAAAATAAATAATTTACAAAGTTACAATTTGTCTGATAGAGAAACCTAATAAACTGTAAATTAAAGAAACTATTAAAACATACTAGAATAATCTGTATTTTATAAATGAAGCAAAATAATAATAATAATATTGATAATCATTATAATAATGATAAATATATAAATACCATAAAAAAATACAATATAAATTTATAAAAATCAATAACTTCAAAAGTAATAAAGATAGAGTTTTAAGGTATTTTCTCGATAATTTTTTACGTATTTTCAAAATATTTCGGGCGGTCACTTGCACCCGGGCGACATTGTATATAAATAAACCTACTTAAACATCGTCTACTTAAACATAGTCTCAGGTAGGAAAATAGTGGATATGGCAGTTTTGCAGCAGGACTAATAACTAATAGGGTTAATCGGAAAGGTAGAATTTTTTCACGAGCTCTTTAAATGTGTGAATGGATTTCGCACGCCTGATCGCAACTAGAATAAGTAGTGAGGAAAATTCTACGCCTTAGTTTGCGGTTCATTCGTTATCAAGGTTACTCGTATCGACCTTCGGAGCTCAGCTCTTGACCTGCGGCTGTGAACTTCAACTTATTAGTTTTATTAGACTTGGGTCACACTCGAGTCGAATAGCCAATCTATAAGTATCCGTTTTTATGTGATATTTCGAAAGTTTGCAGGCGGCCAAGTAAGTCGTAATCCTTATGTTCGGCTGCACGTCTGGCGTAAAACGATAGTCTGTTTTTAAATAAATTGTTGTCTGTTTGACGATTCTATAAATAAAAAAAACCAGCCAAGTGCGTGTCGGGCCACGCGCAGTGTAGGGTTTCGTAGCCCATCTCAATGACTCATGAATGACCATCCACTTGACTCTAATAAAATTTTGCACTTTCAAGCTTAATAGTTCACAAACAGATGCCTCAATCAAAAAACTGTTTTTATAAACCCACAATATTTATGAAATTGCTTTCCAACGACGCCCCACACTATGGAGTAGCCAAGAAAAAAATTACATCCTCACTTCACGTGTAGGGGAGGTAACCTAAAAAAGATATTTTTCAAAATTTTACTTCACCACTTTGTCGGCGTGATTAATATGTATACCCATGCCAAATTACAGCTTTATAGTACTAAGAGTCTATGAGCTAGGCTGGGGATTGACAGACAGACAGACGGACATGGCGAAACTATAAGGGTTTCTTGTTGACTACGAAACCCTAAAAAGATACAATTGACAGCTGCTTTCGAATGGGAGCCCGGATCGTTGACCGAAGTAAGCGTGAAACTTCTGCAAGGAATAATAAGGACCCTATTAAAATGTCCTTTTTAATTAATTAGTTCAATCTTGCGCTAGTGTAGAATTCTGGGTGCAGATACAAGTTGTAGACTTAAGCTTTAAATGCACTGCAGTTTAATTATTTTAATTGTTTTAGAAAGGGTAATCCAAAACTGTATGTTTTATAGCCCTTGTTCCAATTTCGTCTGTAGCTTCGAACGTGTACAGTCACGAGCATTAACATGTAAACAATGTATGTAACTCTTAATACAATAAAATAAAAATGTCAAAGTGTACTTATTCATGTTAATAAAATAAAATAAAATTCGTTTATTTTCAGACCAAAGAGTCCATAGATTAACACAAACTAATAAGTACACAAATTAATGCTCGTGACTGTACCTGTAGCTTCTGTTTATATTTTTTATCGTGTAAATAGCAAACAGTATTAAATACAATACTCTGTTGCGTACTCTTTAGAGGTAGCAGTAGCTTTTTTCAGTAATTTTTTGTTTTCTTTTTGTGTTTATTTTTGTTTTTGATACTTCATAAGTATATTTTTGAGTACACGAGTTTTTGCTAAACAAACTAGCATTATTATTAAGTATTAAACTATACAGTTTTCTATAGTATCTATCGATTACATACTCTAAAACTTATAAATTTGCACAAAGATTCCAAAGCATTGGATGAGTTTAGGGAAGGCGACCCAGCAGTGCGATGAAACAGGCTGATTTAATAATTCCAATTTAAGGGTGGGTCGTGGAGTGTGGCCTGACCATTGAGGAGGTTTAGATTTAAAAAACATTACTTTCAAAGTACATAAAGCTATAGGTACTTTAAAAGTTACGACTGTAATATATCAATTTACACATAACACTGTTCTTAAAGAACTATAAAAGTGTACTCAACAACTTAAAGCATTTTGATGTAGGTATACTTAGTGTGGAGAGAGTATGTGAAATAAAAAACTGTGGTAAAATATGAACAAGTTAAAGTAAGTAACTTAAAAATATTAAAATATAAACCAAAAAGCGTTGCTGTCGATAGCCAAAACAGAAGAACATCACCTTGGTCGTCGTGACTCACAGACTAAAAAAACCCCCGTATTTATAAACGAGTAAAAGCTCATACTGAAACAAAGTAAAAGCTTAAGTAAAATTTCATATTCTTAAGTAAACCGATGAAGTTAGAAACGCCAAAAGCTAGAATTCTTAGCTAAGCAAAGTCACCAATATCTTTACTCAAGCAATCTAGTTAGGTTACTCAAAGAATTCATAGTGCAAAGCTTGTGACAAGCTAGAATTGAGGTTAAATTCCGTGTGACGTTTGTAATATGTCTAAAATAATATGAAATTGATGAATTTGATAATAACAATAATACTTTTATTTAATTGAATAAGAAAACTTCTATTCTAATTTAAACGTTACTTGTATATAAAATGAAATTAGATCTTAGTGACATTTCTAAGAATATACCCATAGTCATTGTTCTGAGGGAACAACCACAACCACACAGACAAATTTTCGATTTTTTTTTATAAGGTTGTCAATTAATCGCTCTGTTTTTAAGACATATCGTACGAATAGTTATGACGACCTAATTTAGGTTTATTTGTAAGAAATTATTTTCTCTTTAATCTTACCTTACACAGATCATAACTATACTCAGTACAACTATGGAATAAGCTCAGTGTATTGAGTTTTTATTTGTAAGACGGATAGAAAATACGTAACAGAATATAATATAAGCACAAAATCGGTTGTTGTAGAGATCCTTAAGGACTTTTGTCCGATGAGTCCAGTGGACGTCTTTTGGCTGAGATGATGATGATGAAGTGACAGAAAATCTCAATTAAAATGCCGAAACCATGAGTGAAGGTATAAAGAAAACTATTTCGATTGTTTATCACTCTTGTTTGAAATAAAAGTCTGTATGTAGTTATAGCTAACAACTAACAAGTTTTCGCTACAAAAGACGTTCCACACATTCACATAAAACCAAAAAGCTAGCAGCTAGTACCCTATAAATTAAGGGCTTACAATTTGGAAGCCATAACGTGAGCCGATCGCCGTTTTACGGTCGATGTTAAAAAGCTTTCGGTGTACTACGAAACAACGCTATCCGGAGACTTAACGTAGGTACAATATATGCTATCGCTATATTTCTTTTTCACGCGCCTCTCTAGAGAGCGTTATTTATATTCTCTTTGAAAATAGCCACTCTTGTTTGTTTTAGTACCTTTAGTTTTATTGAAATAAGAAAGGTTCGTTAGGTTATTTATTACAAATCACCCACGATTTTTGACTCATAAAGTAATAAAAGAGAAGTAGAAAAAATCTTTAAAAAAATGGTGTATTTGAATATGAGACCGTAATTTTTTTATATTATTTTTCTTATTTCGTTACTTGTTAGTAAGTATATTAGTTATTATATTTCGCTATAGTCAACCTAGTTTAATACTATCCGGCCAAAATGATCTGCTGAAAGAAATCAAGCTTATTTTAGTAATAATTTCAATTCTGTTTTAGATACGAATGTATACCTAATATAAATAAGTTGTATATGTACCGGATTTCCAGAAAAAGAAAATAATTCTTTAGTAATTATTTCTACTTTAATTAAGGTTTCTTTTAACTTTTCTTAACCCTTTTCTTAAACTTCCTTTATTAACCCTTAAGCTATTTCAGAGCTCTTCAACCAATATTTTATGAGTGGTATATATAAAAACTAGCTATTGCTCGCGGCTTTGCTCACGTGGAATAGTGATTGTTTGTAATAAAAGTCAAAACCCGGCAATATCTATTGGGATAATCCTGAAACTCTTCAGAATTTCTTTAAAAATAACACTTTTTCCGACATAATCTAGAAGAAAAAGAAGAAGAAGAGACTTCTACCAGCTCAGCTCCATCCCCACGACAATCGTATCGTGGCAACGCCATCAACATCTGCTCAAGTGAGTCCCATATATCATCATCCACCCCTCCTCAGCTCCCTAATCCTTCAGCTCCCATTGCTGTACCGGCGATGCCTGCTTTAGGCAGCCGATACAAATCTTAAAACTGTAAAATCTCTAAAAAAACTACTTCAGTTGTTAAAATGAGTATTGGCGCAATATTAAAACCTATCACATTTGTCATTAATACCTTGATGTTTGAAGGTATTTTTTCCGAAAATTTTAAGAAATCTGTAGTAAGGCCAATTTTCATAAAAGATTAATACATTACCTTAATACTTAACCTAACTAATACTAATAACCAGATAAACCGACCAATAACACTGATACCCATTTTTTCAAAGTTATTAGAAAAGTTAATGTATAATAGATTAGTACATTTTTTAGGAAAAAATAGATTTAGAAAATGTAGAAGTACGTCTTTAGCTACCTTTTAACTAATAAGAACTGTGACGAATTGTCTGAATGAAAACATTCCAGTCTCAGTCCTCTTTCTAGATATGACCAAGGCCTTTGATTTTGTATGTCATGAACTTGTACTGGAAAAACTTAACAAGTATGGTATTCGTGGACCTTGTTCTAACTGGATTCAAAGTTATTTGAGCCAAATAGAACAGTACATGGCAATTAGGAAATACGGTTCTGTAAATAAAAATGTTGATTACGTTAAATCGTCTTTTAAAATTAATAACTTTGATGTGCCTCAAGGCAGTATTCTTGGCCCATTATTGTATTCTACTGTATATAAATGACCTGCCCAATAGCATATTATTATCTCATGACTGTATACTGTTTGTAGATGACACAACCATTATAGTTAAAGGTGATAAAAATAAAACCGTATCTGTGGTCTAGTGGCTAAGACCACGGGTTTAGACTCAGAGGTCTCGTTTTCGACTCCCAGCGGGGGTACATGTTTGTGTACTCGGTTTGATTGGTGGTAGGGCTTGTTGGTTCGCCTGGCTAGCTACCACCATCTTATCTAAATATGTCGCCATAAGATCAATGTTTGTAGCATTATCGTGTTCCGGCAGCTAGAGATAGGATAGCCAGTGCCTCACTAATTGAGGATCCCGGGTGAAGTGTGCTTCCATCGGTTACCTATTGAAACGCATAACGTTTTTAGGCATAAACTGAAAATGCATAATGTTCATGGTCATAATCGTCACTTGCCATAAGTCTTTATAGCATAATTTCATAATGCATAACATCATATGGCCGAAATCTGTAAGGCATAATCATGGAAAGGCATAATTGCAATAACCATAACTAACAAAAGGCATAATTTAAATTTGCCATAACATTTAAAAGGCATAATATTCAAAAGGCATACATTTGATTTAAAATGTTGTTTTATTTACTACACCTTATCATGCATGCATGCAGCAAGCATGCAGCAAGCAAGCAGCAAGCAAGCTTCAGCAAGCATGCGGCATGCAAGCAGCATGCAAGCAGCATGCAAGCAAGCAAGCAGCATGCAAGCAAGCTAGCAGCATGCAAGCAAGCATGAACCATGCAAGCAAGCATGCAACATGCAGCAGGCATGGTTTCTGTCACGGCTCCGGCGCTGCGGGGCTCCGGCGGTCCCACTCGGCCGGGCCGCCTCGCCCCTCCGCACCTACGCGCTTCTAAATTACACTCTAGCGTAGGGCAGACAAGACTACGTGGAGTCGGATTTGTAGCGATTCGTTTCTGTCACTGACTTTTGTAGCACAACATTACTAAAAACACAACGTATTAACTTTTAAGACTATATTTTATATCAAATTAAGGTTTAAATGATATTTATATTAAAAATAACATAATTTAACTTAGTAAAATTATAGCAAGTGAATAATATACGTAATGTTTTTGTAAGAAGTGTATTTAGACCAAGTAAAAATTATATGCAATGAACGTTATATCCTTTGAAATTAGTTCATTTGTAATTGTATGAAATGAAATAACCCCTTAAAACAACTTAAAATTATGTCAAAACAAAATTATGAATGTTAACAGTTATGTATAGTAAAATTATGCGTTTTAAAGTATGCTTAATAAAATTATGTCAAACAAAAATATAGATTTTAACGTTTATGATTTTTTACATTATGCCTTTCAAAAATTCTGCGTTATTATGTTTATGCATAATAAAATATTATGCCAAATAATATTATGCTTTTTGATATTTATGCCATATGATGTATGTCAATCGAAATTATGACAATAAACAGTATGCGTTTTAAAGTGTCACCGCTTCCATCATTTGCCTTATTATCACTTAACATCAGGTAAGATCAAGGTACTGTGCTTACTCGTAAAATATAAAAAATAAAACTGTTAAAGAATATGAAGATGATATTAATCTAAGTCTGTATAATATCGTAGAGTGGCTTATTAATAGTAACTTGCAATTAAATGTAAAAAAAACTAAAAACATACAATTTGGCAAACTTAATATTATATTACAATGGAGAAATAATAGAAGAAAAAACACATACAAGCAATTACTCTCACGACTATGGATCGATCAAAGCCGTATAAAAGCAGTTTTCTAGATTTTTTAGCATTCAACGCTTTTTGGCTCTATAAACAAATCTAGTTAACGTGGACTCAACGAATTCATATCTACTTTTTGTTAGCAATAAGACCTGTATACCTTTTTCTTTAAACAATAAAGTACTTACTTACTTACTTAAGATGGCACACAAAGTTCTTTGTATCGTCTCCTCTTGTTAGCGTGCGATATTGCAGTTTCCTTTTCGCAATCAAGATGATACTCGGGTGGCAATAATGCTACCCTTATTGTCTTTGGCGAGGCGAAGTGAAAGGAGAAGTGTTGCGACAATAAACGGCGGTGCATTCCGAGCTCGGAAGCTTAGCGAAGCAATGTAACGCTATTGGGGGCATTAATACTATTTGAATTGTTTCGCCTTCCATAAAACTACAAGCATAAAGAAAGAACTTTTATATTGTTTGTTTTTTAATTAAACACAAAGAAAAGTAAGTATTTTTGTAACCCACTAATCCCTAATGATCCAATGTGGTTAGTTATGGCCTTATCTTTCTATATAAGACCTAAGCCTAGCAGTGGTAAATATACAGTTACCGTATATTATCTTTCTATGGGTGACCTGAACCGAGCGGTGGGATATTTATAGATACTAGTGGTCGCCCAGTAGTCGAAATTCGACCGTAATTTTATTAAGGCTGCACGGATTGTATCCTAAGCAATGAAAAATTTAAAAAGATGGAATGTGAGTTTGGATTGGCATTGACAGATGTCGGCCGCATTAAAGACTATAAAGACAAACAATACGTGTGTTTCAAATACATGGTAGTGTGTGTAATTTTGTTTTTGTTGATTTAATGTATTTTTTATGCATAAATTAAAAAAATATTGACATTCGGATAACCTTCTCTATATAAACTATAAGTGTGCGAAATTTCATACTCCTCCGTCCGCGCAATTTTCGTAAAAACGAGTACAAAGTTTTTGCTTCACGTATTAATATATAGATAGTTACTGTGGTTGGTAACGCGAAGTGAAAGGAGATGTGTAGCGACAATGAACGATGTTGCATTCCGAGCTCGGTAGCTTACCGAAGCAATGTAACATGCATGCATGCATAGTAAACGATTCCATTAATACCATTTAAATTGTTTCCCCTTCCGAAAGTCGTTTAATTTCATAATACTATCGTTTGCTTTTAATTTATTTCTATTATAACTTACACAAAATTATTATTTTTAAAATCACTAACCCCTCCTGATCTAACGTGGTGCATTATAGCCTAATCTTTTCTATGTTTGGCGTAAGCCCAGCTTTGGGATATTTATACTCTTATTGTCATTGGTAACGCGAAGTGTTAGATGAAGTGTTGCGACAAGAAACGGCGGTGCATTCTGAGCTCGGAAGCTTAGTAAAGCAATAACGCTAATGCAGGCATCTAAACGAATCTTTAACCATTTAAATTGTCATGCTTTTCAGGAAAACTTTGAGCTCGGAGAGAAAGTTTTCATAACGAAATCATTCACTTTTTAATTTCATCATCATCTTAGCCAAAAGACGTCCACTGCTGGGCAAAGGCCTCCCCCAAGGATTTCCACAACGACCGGTTTTGTGCTGCTCGCATCCAGCGGCTTCCCGCGACCTTCGCCAGATCCACCTTGTCCACCTTGTTGGAGGCTTTCCCACACTGCACTTTCCGGTACGCGGTCGCCACTCGAGCTCTGTTCCGCCCCAGCGGCCATCAGTCCTGGGAGCAATGTGCCCTGCCCACTAGCTATCTATTAAGCAATTTGTGGGAGTGATTTCGTGAAATGGGACGAAAGTATGTGTAACAGTGTAACAGGAAGTCGGGGAAGCAGGCAAGCGCGCGCCATTTTGTAAATTTAAAATTGGTATTATGAACATGACATATTATTATTATATGTGACAACTGTGAAATGTACTTTAATCAGCGAAATATTCTTTAATGTTCAGAATTATCTTTCGAGATTCTTTTGAACAAAATTAAAAAAATTCAAAATTCAAAATCATTTATTCAGTTTAGGCTACAAATAGCTCTAATGAACGTCATTATGCCATCGGTTCGTAAGTCTACTCTGGGCGGGAGATCTTGTACTGAGAAGAACCGGCAAGAAACTCAGCAAGTATCCAGATCTTTTCTCCCTTACATCGTCAATAATATTGGAAAATGCCCTATCATAAAAGGACATTTTCCATCACAAATAAAAAAACACATAATATAAAGGACAATCACATGAGAAAAAAAAAATAGTTTGCAAAAACACCATTTACCAGTTAAATTTTTTACAATGTCATACAGTACTAGAAAAAGTCAAAACCTGTCTAAGAAAAAACAAAGTTAAACTATAGTTGATAATAATAAAAATAAGACAAGTATGCAAGAGCAGACCAGCCTCCACAGGCGGCACCCGTTCACGAGTATGACATAATGAATCAGCCATCGCTTCGCTAACAAATAACTATTATACGTGGACGCTTCAACAAGGAGATCAGACTAGGTACAAACAATAAATACATAACTACAATAATTATTATTACCGTCAGGTCACGTCAGCTTCACATTAGAGATAAAGATGAAATCAATTATGTACTAGTAGGTAGGTGTACATAGTTTTAATATCAAGTATATTATTATACATTCAAAAGCACAGCACTAATTGAGCTGAGGGTGCCACGGGTCCTAATCCAAGTTCCCATGGCACCCCCAGGCGTTTCTTCCAGGGGTGCCTTGGGTCCAGAATGAAAATTGCTTATTACTAAGGTGAAATATCAAATGTTACACATCATATACAACTACTGTAAGGCTCGCTCTTTTTTTTATACAAGATCATTACTGCACTAGGTGTAACGAATGATGGACGATACATGAATACCAAAAAAGACAATGCTTTCTTATATTTCAAATAAAAAGTGCTATTAGATATTACTTTCGCATTTACTATGATTGAAAACGTGTACGTGATCTTGTGATTCTAAGACCTTGTAGAATAATTGTAGGTAAGCTCAGAATATCGAAAGCTCGATCTTAGGCACATTTAAGGTAGGGGGCCTAAATCGTCCTAATCCGATATTTCGATGACACAGCGAGCCTAATACATTTTTTTAATTTTTTTAATGTGTTTCTTGTAAAGTTATCAAAATTAATTTTGATGCTGTTTTCGGATAAATGCATCTTGACACTAAACAATCTAATTTAATATTTTATGTAATACTTGTGAGATATATGATACATTGTGTTTTCATGTGATGGCCAAGTCAATCTATTTATTTAAAACATAAAAGATTTTTAATATTGATATAGTCACTAAAGAATTGCACCACCTCATCTCTTCCCGTGGGTGTCGTAGAAGGCGACTATGGGATCATTCCAGAGGATGGGCAGCAGCGTCTCTCTGTGATTATTTTCACCTTACTGCGATCGCCAACCCGCCTGCCAAGCGTGGCGATTATGGCAAATTCCCCTCAAAATGATTTATCCTTGAGAGAGGCCTTTGTCCAGCAGTGGACGTCTTTTTGGCTGAGATGATGATGATGATAGTCACTATAAGATGTTGTTAGGTTAGCTAATTACGTGATAATTTAAGACAGAAGGTCCCTTAAGTAGACTGTATAAATTAACCGACCTGGTATTACATGGATCTCACAACTTTTTACGGTAGAAGAACTGAGTTGCGAGACTTGGTTTTTTTTTACAAGTTATGTTTTTGATGGCATCTTATATACTTGATTACAATATTGGTAAAACACCTATTCAGTGTTATAGTTCCTAGCTCTATGAGACAGGTTTCTGGTTCCAAATTCCAATTGCGATAAAATTGCCCAATAAATGTCAGTTGGAAACACCATGAGCCCAGCGAGCGGCGAATCAGCTTGTTAACATATTTTTTACGGAGGCGTGTCAGCTCTAAATGTGTCAGGGCAAGCCGTCTCAAGCTTGGAGTGACGAAGGTCTGGCCGATGTCATGCCAAGCTTTTTATAAGAGAAATTACCAGGTACTTTTCGTGAACAAATTTGTTGTTGTAGCTTGGGATAGATTATTGTACTTTTAACCTTACAATTTCTTTTTTTATCTTGATGCGACACTAGAAAAGTTTATGACAATGTTTGATGACTAAGGTTATTAACTAGACTAGAAAAAACTAGCAATTTTTTTTATGAAAACAGTTTTTTTTTAGACAACGGGACTCCTTCGCTTCACCTGCTTGTAAGAGACCTGCGGTAAAAAGCACATAATTACAAAGGTCATCCTGTAAATGTCCGAACTCAACAATGCTACTACAATTGCGACTCTATTGCGACAGACTTAGATACTTAATTATGGTGGTAGATAGCCAGGCAGACTTACATCAAGACCTGTTTACTTAAATATGAACTCCCCGCTGGGAATCAAACCTGGATCGTAAGTAATATCAAACTTACTTAGCAACGTTGAAATAAACTGAATGTGTCTCAAAGCCTTTCTCAACAGAAACAATTTGTCAAAACTTAAACTTCGATTAGTTTATTCTCCCATTTGTTTGTCATTATTTTCTACTTCGTTAACTAAATAGTACAGAGGCGCAGAATAAAAATACGTTTAAGAAATAATATGAGTAGGTACATACAACAATACCGCCTACCCACTGCTAACTCGAACGGTTGGTTCTCTAATGAGACCCCAGCAAGAACTTGGTAGCTAATATTTTCAAACTACGGTTGAATACTTTCCATGTGGGAGCGAAACAAAGATCTTTCTCCATTTCTTAATATTAAATACACAGTTCTTAACCGTGGAATGAGAAAGGTGAACTGGATTATGTACAATATCGCCGGTGGCAGCCCTGACGGGGGTCACACCTGACCGGCAGCTCTACCACGAGTCTAAGAACTTCACTCGCAGATTACCTTAGAAATTTTGTCTAATGCGATTGATAGTTAGCGAAAAGTCCTGAAAACGACACAATAAGTACTTACTGTAACATCTCGTTGGTTATTTTGTTTTTTAAATTTAATATTACTTATCTTTAAGGATAATGTTGCAACGCTTTGAATTGTCTAATTCCTCCTCTGCGATTGTGTGGTGCAGAGCTCAACAGAGTGAGTCGGTTTAAGTACCTGGGCCACTGGGTCTTGGCTGGTCTCACAGACGCTGACGATGTCGAGAGGGAGCGGAGGGCGTTGGCTGTAAGATGCAACATGTTGGCCCGTAGATTTGCCCGTTGCAGTAAACAAGTTAAAATAACTCTTTTTAAAGCCTACTGCCAGAATTTGTATACGTGCAGTCTATGGGTCAACTATACGCAGAAGGCATACAACGCCCTTCGCGTTCAGTATAATAACGGCTTTAGAATGTTGTTGGGGCTGCCGAGGTGGTGTAGCGCATCCGGGATGTTCGCGGTGGCGCGCACGGACGGGTTCCCGGCCTTAATGAGGAAGCGAGTGGCTTCCCTGCTCCATCGAGTGCGCGGCAGCACCAACAGCATTCTAAGAGTTCTGGCTGGTCGAGTCGACTGCCCTATGCTGAAGCATTGGATCCGCCTTCATGTTCTTTGTGCATAAAGTAATTATGTTGCCTTATATTCCATCTTACTAACATAGTCCTTAAGTGCATTGTTACTAACAAATTCTATGGACATAATATGTCTGCATTGCATTGCATGCATTGGAGGATGTGTTTAAAACGCTGGACTGGAAAGGACGTGGCATTAACATCAATGGCGAACACATCTCACACTTGCGATTCGCGGACGACATCGTCATCGTGGCCGAAACGTTGCAGGATTTACGGTACATGCTGAACGGCCTAGCTGATTCTTCTCAACGCATCGGTCTCCGGATGAACTTGGACAAAACCAAGGTTATGTTCAACGAACATGTTGTTCCGGGACCGATTGCAGTACAAGGCGGTGTTCTCGAAGTTGTTAAGGAATACGTCTACCTCGGGCAGATTTTGCAATTGGGTAGAAACAACTTCGAGAAAGAGGCTAACAGAAGGATACAGCTAGGCTGGGCAGCATATGGAAAATTACGTCGGGTTTTTACGTCGCCTATTCCACAAAGTCTAAAGACGAAAGTCTTTAATCGGTGCGTCCTACCCGTCATGACATACGGAGCCGAAACGTGGACAATCACGGTAGGGCTGGTCCACAAATTTAAAGTCGCTCAGCGAGCTATGGAAAGGGCTATGCTCGGAGTTTCTCTGAAGGATCGACTTCGGAATGAGGTGATCCGACAGAGAACGAAAGTTTTTTTTTTTTTTTTATACGTAGCACGGCAAATGACTCCATTTCACCTGATGTTAAGTGAATATGGAATCCAGATGCGATGACAACTGGTGCAGCGTGAAAATACCGCAGCATCAGTTACCCTCACTCTGCCGGCCCACAAGGTGCCTCTTCACGCCTCGTTTGAAGGACCCCATATCATAGGAAGGAGGGAAAACGTGTGCAGGCAAACTATTCCATGTTTTGGAAGTGCGACAAATAAATGAGTCACCAAATTTCTTAGTGCGTAATGGAATATTTGAGACAGTGAAGCGGTGACTCCGGAGAGCAGCACGCGTACTCCTATGGAGGAAGGGAGAAGGAGGGATGAGGTCAAAGAGTTCTTCAGAGCACTCGCCATGGTATAAGCGGTAAAACACGCTGAGTGACGCAATATCTCTACGCAATTGCAGAGTTTCGAGAGTATTTGTGACTTCTGCGTTGCCGATAATGCGTACAGCGCGACGCTGCAATCTGTCCAAAGCATCGAGAAGGTACTTTGCGGAACCGTCCCAGATGTGCGAGCAATACTCCACGCAAGACCGTACCTATGTCTTGTACAAAAGGCACAACTGGTCAGGCGTAAAGAATCGCCGCACCCTGTTCAGAATACCGAGTTTTCGTGAGGCTGTTTTGATCACGGCTTCGATGTAGTCTCTTTGGTTTAGATCGCAGCGAATCGTCATACCGAGCATGTTGATACTGCTCTGCAGGCTTAGAGTTGTACCCTGAAGAGTTGGAAGGGGAAGGAATGGTGACTTTTTTGCCGTGAACGCACACACCTGTGTTTTCTTGGCATTGAACTCAACAAGATTATTGGAGCCCCATTTAGATATGAGGTCCAATACCCGATTGAGCTCAATGACAAGATTCACTCGGTTAACTTCGGTTTCGACCCGCCCGGCCGCTGGGTGACCGTTATATCCCCCATGCACTGTGCTATCATCTGCATAGCAATGAATATTTCCAAGTGGAAGCATATCATTGATATGCAGAAGGAACAGCGTGGGGGACAGAACGGAACCTTGAGGGACACCAGCGTTCACTGACATGAACCGCGAAGCGCATCCATCAGACAGGACACGGATTCTCCGCTCATGTAGGAAGCCAGCGACCCAGTTGCAGAACTGAGCAGGCAGACCGTATGCCGGGAGCTTGGAGAGAAGAGCTTTGTGCCAGACCCGATCAAAAGCCTTGGCTATGTCAAGGCTAACAGCCATTGACTCACCACGCTTGTCAATAGCCTCACCCCAGAGATGTGCAACGTACGCTAGAAGATCACCCGTTGATCGTTTCGGCCGAAACCCGTATTGGCGATCATGAATTATGGAGTGTTCTTCCAGGTAGTGTATAAGTTGTTTATTTAAAATATGTTTCATGATTTTGCACAAAACTGAAGTAACGGCTATGGGGCGGTAATTAGATGGGTCTGACCGATCTCCTTTTTTGGGGACCGGTTGCACATTAGCTTCTCTCCAAGATTCCGGCACACAACCAGAAGAGAGCGAGAGAGAAGAGAACGGTAAAGGCGCGTTAACACGGGGGACAACTCCGCTGCACACATTTTCAGGACTATTGCTGGAATGCCATCAGGGCCATTAGCTTTCCGGACATCGATTGACTGCAGCTCCGCACGGTAATCGACATAGCCCATCGGATCAGCAAGCTGAAGTGGCAGTGGGCCGGTCAAATTAGCCGCAGAACCGACAACCGTTGGGGTAAACGAGTTCTCGAGTGGAGACCGCGCATCGGCAAACGTAGTGTAGGACGCCCTCAGACTAGGTGGAGCGACGATCTTCGCAAGGTGGCTGGCAAGAGCTGGATGAGAGTAGCCGCGGATCGTGCTCGGTGGCGTGCACTTGGAGAGGCCTATGTCCAACAGTGGACTAGTATAGGCTGATGATGATGATGATGAATATGTCTGAATTAAATAAATAAATAAATAAAAATAATTAATTGCTCGAATTAGCATTAGCAGTAGTAGCAGTCTCTCGAACGCAAGGTTGAATTTCTCCGTGCAAAACATTCACGGTGACGCGCAAAAAGAATAGCTTTGGTGGTCACACAAGCTCACAATTAATTTGGTTATAAGTACAGACATTTGTCCGTAGCTAGCGGGTAACATATAGGCGTATGACGTACCATTAATTTATTCACTTAATCCTGTTTTTGTTGTAATTCTTTTGTGTCCCAAATAAATACAGATGGTTACATATATGTATTACAACGGGCGCGGCGCTGCCTTCGAAAACAAATTCATAAAAGTTGTCAGTCAATATGAGCCTCGATTCTGCACTTTTAAAACGTCCACGTTTGTGTATCTGTGTTTTAATCGTCTAAAGGTCTTACAAATAAACAAAGAATAAGCTCCAAATAGTTTTTCCGTGTTTTGTCTCTTTTACTCTAATTTGAAATGACGTTCACATGACAGGAACAAAACACAGAATAACTATTCAGACCTTATTCTTTGTTTATTTGTAAGACACCTAATGTCAAAGTCAGGCTACCGACACACTATTGAGACGTTATTGAATTAAAAGACTTGAGGACAGTATCCGCTCTTAATGAAACCATGGTAGGCCTGCTGAGGGCGCTCCGTGTAAGGTCGGCTACGTTCAAGGAAACATTAAACCTTCGCTAGGAATTTAATACTTCCCTGTCAGGACATACTTACCGTTACCTATAGGTACTATTTGGATAGAATGTTTAACGAAGCGCCTTGTAATTACGAGTATTACAATATTAATACGCCTGCTATGCCGACAAAATTTTTTGAATTTGAATTTGATTTTTTTTAATTACCAATACACGCGGTAGTGGTTAGTACAGTGTTCTCAGAGGCACCTGACCAAGATTATGGTGCATTACCAAACCACCAATCAAGCCACTGGCGGAGTAGCAAATAATACCAATATATTTTACAGAACTCGGTGATTTTCTGATATAAATTAAACACACTTAAACAATATATTGTCGCATAAGCTTGCTTACTTAATTTGTACTAAACCCGAGTATTTATTTTTTACTTGGGTATGTTTATTGTTCTTATATTTGCAAATTACCAGATTCAAACCCTGTAACCTTCACAATCAGTGTCACTGACTGCTATACTCGTATAGATCGACTGACCGTGTCGTGTCATGCGAAATAGTTTTGTTTGTCTGTGAAAAAAACCTATATATGTGCAATTGGGCATGAGCAAGGGTTAGACGTTAATAATTAGTAAAATCTTGCTGTAAAGAACTAACATACATAATAACTAAACTTATAAACCAATCCTTTGAAGAAAACACTTTGTCAGATAAACTTAAAATAGCTAAAATCAAACCTATTTTGAAAAATTAAATCATATAAAAATACAAAAAAGAAATTTAAGAAAAAAATTTAAATTACTTACGAGACAAACAATACGCAGTAGGCTTATTTTTGGACATGACTAAGGTATCACATTAATTCACTATAAAGTATCACATTCAATTTTATTGTCCAAATTAAGTGGAATGGGTGTCCGTGGCGGCGCACTCGAATGGCTACGATCTTACCTACACTCGAGAGCAATAAATCCGGGTCACTTAAAGAAACCTATAAATCTCGGAAACTAAGAATGCTAGCTTAATGAAATAAATTGTGTTTAATAGACAATTAAATACTCCTTAAATGCAAGTACAAAAATTGATGAGTCACTACATTTTATTTACAAAAAAAGACATAAAGAAAAAAACCTGCTGATTTCGCCTTAAAACAATAAATGTATAAAAATAGTCCCAACTATAGATCCATGCATATCTTTAACAAAATACCAAAAAATATTAAAGCCGAAATTTTTTTAACTTATTTAGAAAATATTAAAGCAGTTTAGCAAAAAAATGCTACTACTCAATACTAGAGTTGATGTCAGACAATATAAATAAGTTCATAAACATGTCTACGGAAAGCTCACGCTCTGGCAACATTTTTATTTTTTATTTTATTTTTTGTTTATATTTACCATTAATAATAAGAATAGTTATAATTTTGCGATGCCCTAACAGGCTTTATATAAGGTCATCATATACTATTATAATACTAAATTACTGTATACATAAGTGCAATAAATAAATAAATAAATAAATAATTAAAATTGTATTCAACGTTAGCATTTGATCACTGTAGGCGAAATCGTACGAGTATTGAATAGTCACGTTAGAGTGCTTTAGTAGCTGATATGTGGTAGTTGTTTTTTCACTATGCTTAAATATATAGGTATAAAAAATCATACACGTCTAATAAAATAAATAAAAGGAAAAAGATTGTTCTTTTCTTAAAAAAATTAAAGCACAAATGAGTCGAATAGTAAAACAAAAAACTTCACCAAATAGATATAATTCCAAATTATTAGATAGCGTGCCTATCGAAGGTTATATTATTAAAATTATAGCTCCGTAGTAGATGTGATTTGCTTACGTGCAATACGAATTGTGAGAAGACAGATATTTAGCAGCAGAACGTGTTGCCGCTAGCACGCGAAACCTACATTTGCCATTTCAAAGGTTTTGGTTTCCCGTTTGTTGCTTTGAGCGGAATATTCGGTGTGTGTGATTTCCAAATATTTTGTTGAAATAAATCGCTACATTTTATAGGCATTGGCTATAGCACCACGCTTACCAAATGCGGATTGGTGTTCACAAACCCAGGATTTGTATCGAAAAATCCGAAACACACTTTGTCCAACTTGAGAATTGAACCCAGGAACTCGCCACCGAGACATATCAACTTGAATCCAACAAAACAGGTAAAAAAAACTCTTTTTTTTAGTTAGTGTTACGGGTACCTAAGCACTTGGCCTTTATACAACGCGCCCAATGCAAAACGGATGACGCCGCGAATGCCGCATAAACGAACCGAGATTTTTTTTATTGTTAGGTTGAAATAAGCCGATAACCGATAATCAGGGTGACTAGTGAGGGTTTTGTTTACTATTCGTATTCATTCAAATAATCATCTCACGCGACACCGGTGCAGTGTTAGCTTAGTGCCCTATATTTTTAGAAACGAGGACACATCATGTTTGTTTCGAAACGTAAACATTTTAGCACGTCATTAAAAACAAATTCATAGCACTTTCTTAGTGTCACGAAACATTAGTTTTATTTATCTGCGACTTCTATGAGCATCTGTACAATTAAAATTTAAATAACAACATATTTTATTCAAATACTGATCTTTCAAAACATGTTAAGAACATCAGATGTCTCAAACATCAAAAAGAGATTACAGTATATTTTTTTACTTTGTCGTAATAGAATTGCAAACAATTTTTAATAGACCCGTAATTATGATGTAAGTGCTACGAATTTGTAATCTTAAAGTATTGTGTTCATTAATTACACATCATTTGTTAACTAGTAAAAACCAAACTTGGTCATAATTCTTCAATAGCTAGTTGGTAAATGATCTGGGATATATTCCACGATTATTTAGCTAGCGTTTAATCATTGCATAGGATCCGTTGGAATAATTTTGTTAATATTTTATCGTTTTTAGTTTTTAAATTTTTATTGTTTTTTATTTATTAAATTGTAGCTTAAAACTTAAATTATATCGAAAATCTCGTTTGTTTTAAAAGTGATAATGGCAAATGTTGTGCGTACGTTTTATGGGTGTAATGTAATAATAATATGTAATTTGTAAGTATGTCTAATAAATAAATAAATAAATAAATAAACTTTCCGATACCATAGGCCACTCATAAGTTCTCGTAGTTACGTGTATTAGAAAGCGAGTATTTTTAGAATCACCTCTCAGATGATCAAACGATTTCAGAAGAGCCTAGTAGCTTAATTCCCAACCAAGGTTTGATTAGCCACTCATCGTCTTTCAGACGATGTGCGACTCTATTGTTAATGCAGGAACGACATTTTTTATTCAGAAGGTTTTAACGATATTTACTGAGGCGCTAAGCATCTATTATTAGCTCTCTATTTGGAAATAATTTCGTTCAAAATTCACGCACACGTAGTTTGTGTTCGAAAATCAACAAAAGACTGGATGAATTCTAATTCGAATGAATTTCCGATTAGCTAAAGTTTTATCAAACATTAGAATTACACTTTAGAAGATCGATGACGTCACAAGTGTGTTTGGATAAAGAAAAAAAGAAAAAGGAAAATGTAAATGCCGGAGAACTTTCGGAGGCTTGGCGTTACATTAGTCAGGAAAAATTGATACTTCCTAGGTTATGACGCATCAGAACTTTTTTTTCAAGGTATTCAAAATGCATATACAATGACACACGGACATGCACGCATGCACAATACATATTTTTTTGTTCAAAAATATATTTTATCAAAGTTTTTTTCTTTCCCTTTGTTCCTAGAATCCATTCAAGTTGCATTACAGAGTGACAGATACGAGATTGTACTATTATTTTGTTACGATAAAACGATGATTACTATAACTTGAGAACTAAATAACAAAACATGTTTTGTTATTTAGTTTTTGTTTGAACGTTATCGTAACGTTTGAATAGATTTCAATGAAAAGCAAATAACCAGCTTACGATCAACGTTAACGTATTTTTACGCTTCTCTTATCCTAGAATTCTATTTGAATTGAACGAGACGGCAGCACTTTTACACCCAACTTTACAACCACCTTTTACAACTACCGAGAGCAGCGGCCTGTAAGCTGATTTCCTAAGCACGAATGGGTTTGCGGTCATATATTCAGGGACCATAGACTATAAAAATTAAAACGGATCTACTCGCTTTTATTTGATTTTGACGTATGTACAGACGCCTGTACTATCCAAAACTGTCATATTTCTTCAATAAATGTTCAACCATAATCCATATATATAAAGTTCAATGTCTATTGAGGAAATTTGACAGTTTGTTGTAGTCTAATGTGCACGCGTGTGTACATCGTAGTTCAATTCAAACATAATTTGCATTTAAACGGACAAATATTGGTGAAAAATAAAAAAAATATTAAAAGCTTACTACTTATTACACGCCTAGCCGAGCCGGGTGCCAAATCGCTCAGCACGTATTCCAGAGGTTCTGGGTCCAATCTACAGATCAGACATTTTTCGATTGATAGTTCGAGGTGCATAGTACATAATTACCACCAGCTCTGGTGATCGAACTAAGACCCATTAATTGTAGCGATGACTCGATTTCAATGATAAAAGCCGTGGGACAGCATGTGTATAGCTGAGACCACGGCCATAGCAACTCGGTCGAAACGTCGTATATAAAAACACCTATTAAACATACTAATCAGTTTGCGTTAATCACCGTTTAAAAACTTTGTTTGAATAATTAATGGAACGCCAAAATTTAAAAGAGTAGGTTTAGAGGCTTATTACTACCACAACTATTTTTTTATTATCTTAACCCGAATACGCTAGCTATAACGCCATATACCTCCTGAAATAATAAAGGGTACCATTTGAGTTACGCTTGCAGTATAGACATCAGGGTGGACAAATAAATGAGTAAATACGGGAGAGGCAGGCATGTGCGTCATCGCGGCGTTGTGGTCTTAATTAATTGCACACAGCTCACCGCCGAGGACTATTTGAAGTGCTTAGACTGGCCGCACACGGGCCACTGGGGACAGAGATGGGTACGTATACTTTTTTTATATTACTAAGCCGGCAAACGAGCAGTCGTGCATTCGCCAATTCGCAATGGGCCTCTATGAAGGTTTTTTTTTTTATATATTTATATAAACAAACGAGCAGGCGGGTCACCTAATGGAAAGTAATCGCCGCCGCCCATGGACATCCGCAAAACCAAAGTAATTGCAGATGCGTTACCGTCCTTGAGAAAAGAGATGGATCTTGAGGAGGAAGTAGGATTGGGAGAGGGGAGGTGTGAGCCTCCGGTACTTTCACTCACCAGACGAAACACAACAGCAACGAGTGCCATTGTTTCACGCCGATATTCTGTGAGAGGCTGGTGTTATTGCCCTTTCTCCCTCTGATGATTCATTCCGTAGAGAAAGCTCGTGCCCCTGCAGTAGAGACATAAAATGAGCTGGTGATAAAACGATCATACATTACGAGCATAGATTATGTGCTGATATGAAGACAACCCAACTCCACACGACTTTAAAGTTTATCCTGAAACCCCCTACCAACCATAAGGTTATAAAGTTAAAGGTGTCAGACATCCTTGCGCAAGCACAAGGGTCCATCTACGTCAGGTCATAACTCCAGATTAGAACCCGGCGAAGCGCATTCTTCATTCGGTATACTTTTAAGACTAGTTGCCCCGTGGACACGTATAGTCCACTACCTAATATCCGGATAGGTTACCGGAGCTGTAAGCTCGCTCACTTCTCGTTGCACTAAGAGCACAACTCGCAGTTCCACTGCTCGGGTCGCCAACTCTAAAGTCGACTACCAAATGTCCTCTTTAATGGCGGAGTTGTAAGCCCACTCATTTCTCAGTACCCATCCTATGCTGATATGAAGAGTAGAGAGAGAGAGGAGCTCGATGGCGCAGTGGTTAACGCGCCCGGTCTGCGAGTGCTGTAGTTAAGCACGGCCCTTTCGCAAAGGCCGGTCATCGGATGGGTGACAAAAAATTTTTCATCTCGAGCTTCTCCGTGCTTCGGAAGGCACGTAAAGCCGTTGGTCCCGGCTGAATTAGTAATCGTTAATAACCACCAATCCGCACCGAGCCCGTGTGGTGGTTTATGGCCCGTTCGTCTTATCTATCCATAGATTCTGGGCAAAATTCTATATTCAGGATAGTAAGTAATTTGTAAAAAACAAGGAAGTATTGCTAAGTGTGGATGGATATTACGCTTCCTTTTTTTTTTATACGGACAAGTGTATCTATGTTTTTTTCTAAATGAAGAGGATCGCTACGCTAGTAGCCGGATACCATTCCAGTGGCTCGTGAGCAGAGAGCCTAAATGCGAATACCGTTGCACGTTCACTCGTAATTCGCATATGAAATGTTTTTTTTAGTAGGTACAATTAGTATTGTGACTATCAATTTGCTTTGTAATAAAAACAATAAGATAATAAATATGTTGTTGTTGTTGTACTGTTTACAACAGAAAGTCTATGAAATTAAATCACACTTACAAGTTTTTCTGAAGCAATAGCGTAAAACTTTACTTTAGGATTTACTAAGGGTTTATTTAGGGTTATTTTAGGATCAAGGTCAAATGATAGTAGCTCTAGATGTCTAAGGGCGATTTTTAAATATCACCGGTAATCTCAAATGTGAAATGAAAAACACTATGAAGTACCTACGTAGCGTTCGAGAATGTTCGGTGTCAAAATAAGTTACCAGTGATTTGTAAATTATCATCATCATCATCAGCTCTATATGTCCCCGCTGCTGGGGCACGAGCCTTCCCTATTGATGGATAGGGAGAACGGTCCATAAACCACCACGCGGGCCCAGTGCGGATTGGTGGATGCTAACGAATGCTAATGCAGCCGGGACCAACGGCTTTACGTACCTTCCGAAGCACGGAGGAGCTCGAGATGATACATTTTTGGTCATCCATCCGATAATCAGCCTTTGCGAAAGTTGCTTAGCCTCAGCTCTCGCAAGCCGGACGCGTTAATAACTGCGATATCAAGCTCCTCGACTTGTAAAATGAGTACTCGTAATTAATACCATACTGTGACAATTAGTCACTGTTTCAAAAATCGCCCCCCCGGATGTCAGTAGTCTGACTTACTCTGAAATTAAACCGTAGTTTTACGTGATGAAAATCAAATTAAAGATCAGAGTGCCTAGTGCTTGTTTTGTCTGCCGTTCGATCACGTTAACGGTTGTCAAAGTTATAATAGATGGATGGACGAAAAGAAACCCCGGTTTATCGTATTCGTCCAATCCCGGGGGCTTCCATCATCCATCAAAAATAGGTTCATTATTTGACAGTTACAAATAAGGATTGAGTGTGTTTTATACCTAAATACGTACTTGTTCAAAATATGGAAAAGCTACATATTTAAACTATCATGGTCATTTGTAATAGCGTAATTATTAACGGGATTCTTGTTTATTGTTTGTGAGTATCCGATATTTCGGCACAGTTGCTTGCGCCATGACCACGGATTTTTTTATGAGCAGACAAAACGATATACCCTTTCCTTAAACGTTTTTTGCGCTCGATGGCCGTACCACCGGTTTCTAGGTTGAAATTGCTCACGACACACTACACTCACAGTATCTGAACGCGAAATGGCTTTATAGTTGTTTTTGCGGTTTTTAACAAGACTAATCACTGGATTCCAGACACGCGACATTTTGAATCCATCTTCACGATTGAAATTTTCGTATTTCGTAATTTCAATCGCTTCTCTCACCAATCTAGGTACGTAGTGGCGTTCGGTCGAAATTATCTGAGGGTTGTAAAACTCAATCCAGTGATTAGAACCCGACTGGATCAGATGTTCAGCAGCAATGGCTGATTTTTGCGTATCGTTGTTCTTGACAGCTTTGATGTGCTCCTTAATTCGGCAGGCGACTGTACGTTCCGCTTGGTCAATATAGGAACTGCAAGCATCGATCTTGTATACACCAGGCTTTTCTAAACATTGTACGACTTTATTAAAAGGAGTGAAGCTAGTATTGATTGAGTACTTATTAAGTTTTTTTTTTATGTTAAAAGGAGGCAAACGAGCAGGCGGGTCACCTGATCGAAAGTAATCACCGCCGCCCATGGACACCCGCAAAACCAAAGTAATCGCAGATGCGTTGCCGACCTTGACGAAGGAGTTGGATCCGTAGAAATTGGAAAGGGGGAGGGGTGATAGATGGGCCTCCGGTTTTTTTTTGCTTGAGACCATACCTGTCACTCCCTTCATATACGGCAAATATACTGGCTGCCTGTCTACCTTGTACTTATGGTGTTTGAGTTTGTGTCTAGATGGTACTACCTTCTCTTTGTATCCATTCTTCTGTAGAACATGCCGGACATGGACTAATTCATCGTGCAAAGTTTCATCATCGCACAAGTCGTATGTACGGTTAGTCAAGCATGATACTACAGAGTCAAGATGTCTTAGGTGGTGATGTGAGGTTGCGTTAAAGCGATCAGTGTGTGTAGCTTTCCTGTATACAGAGTGGCCAAGAGAACCGTCATCCGCACTCGCACCATGACGTCGAGAAATGCCAAGCTCCTGTTTTCTTCCATCTCAAAAGTGAAATTTATTTTCGGATGTATACCATTCAGACTAGCCAAATAAACCTCGACATCGCGCCGACCACCAACTAAACCGGGTACACAAACATGTACCCCCCGCTGGGAATTGAACCTGGGACCTCTGGGTCTAAACCAGTGGTCTTGACCACTTGACCAAAGAAGCAATTTAGCAATTTTTTTCTCGATTGTAAAGTTTTCACACCTACTACTAATTGCGTATTTGTGAATTCTTCTGTACATTTTCGAAAGGTTAAACCTATTATTAGTGTTATTCAGACGGCAAACAAGCAAGCGAGCTATCTGATAGGAAGTTATCATCACCTCCTATGGACATCTGCAGCATCCGTGGAGCTGGCTATACTATACTATAGCGTATGCTACCAACTTTTTGAAGAACCTCATGCTATATACTGGTAACAAATCTAAAAGGAGCCCATTCTAGTTCCCTTTCAGAACAACCAAAAAATAAATAAATAAACAAATGAAGCATTGCACGCCACATCTGTAAAAAACGAAAAAAGAGAACTTTACTAAATAATGAAGTAACAAAATATGAAACATCAAGCAATTCTCCGTGACGATTGTATCGACATTACGAGAGGATTTATTTGCGAAATTCCACAATAATGTTCGCTCGAGTCGCCAAAACAACCGCCAGATAAGATTACTAAATTAATTAATACGAAAATCTTTCCTTATTTGATTTTAATGTTTTAATGAATATAAACCAGCAGCTAATGTGTTATTGTTTTCGTACTGGCGGATGCGGATGCGTAGAAACAACCGTAAAATTAATAACACTACTTGACAGCGGTTACCTTAAACAAGCCAAGCGCCTGTGATATTATTTAGTGTCTTTGTCAAAGTACATCATTGTTACGGGAATAGTAGAATAATATATTTAATTTCAATTTAATTTACAAAATAGTATTTTTTTCTTCCATCTGACTAAAAGTTGTAACAGGCTTGTTTTTATGAAACGTCACAAAAATAAATTAATAACCATTGTTTATAATTGAAGCTGTGATTTCTCAAACTCAAGCTTCAAAGAAAATTGAATGAATGACCCACTAACATTTAAAAGTCAACCTTTTGAAATAGAATCGGATAGAATCAGTATAAAGTGGAGGAAACGATAAAGTGGCTTGAACTCTGTTAGACAGTAATGAATAGAAGAGCAGTTGGCAATAGCACTGCGATCTAGCTGATCTAGACAGGTACTGTCTTTTTGCGACCAATAAACTGCATTCGCCATTCGATCACAATAACGAAAACGAGAATGCGTATGGTAAAATTTTAACTCTGCTCGTTTTCCGCCAAGAGGCCACACTAATTTTCGTTTTCGTTATCATGATCGAATGGCATGATAAAATTCGTATGGTAAAATTTTAACTTTACTCGTTTTCCGCCAAGAGGCCACACAAATTTTCGTTTTCGTTATCATGATCGAATGGCATGATAAAATTCGTATGGTAAAATTTTAACTCTACTCGTTTTCCGCCAAGTGGCCTCATAAATTTTCGTTTTCGTTATCATGATCATTAAGTTTAGCATAAAAAACGCCCAAGGCACTATCCACTGTAACCTCTGTGCTATAACTGAGCCCAGTCGACTTTGAGTAAGAAATTACAAACCCTTTCGTAATCACATTTAAAAAAGTTAAAATGACTTGGACGCGCTTCATGGAAAGGCTTTAGAAACAAATCCAGCACCTCAAATAGCGGGATGATGTCAGTCCTCCTTAATCAATGGGAGCGTGTTACTGATTGCTAATGGAAGGTCACAAAAACACAGATCCCAGATCACAGATGGTGAATGAAACTGGTACTAGCAGAAAGGTGGCGTTTTAGGAATGTAATCTCTTCATTAATGAAATAAAGCTGGTTATAGCCTCCTCAAATAATTTAATTGAAATCAAATATCTGTCCCATTTTTCTAAGTTAAGTTTTGTTTGAGTTAAGTTTTGGTTACAAATATCTTTTCAAGCTTTTTATGTGATCTAAATATAGCTTGGAGCATTGGCTTGTACCCTACCTATATACCTATTATATATAAGTAAAGGTTGTGATGCAAAGTGATACGTCAATTGGCACTCAACTGGGGGCCGGGTACACAATTTCATTAGAATATAGGTACATAAAAGCCCATTAGTCGTCCGTGGCGTCAGCATATAATGCTACAGGTCAAACTTGTCTTCGTAGATCCATTGAAACGCCGATGTGTTTGCAATTTCAATTTTAAATTGTTCGTTTCAAGTTAAGGTTTAATTTAAAAATAACATGAATACCAATAAAAGAAAAGAATTGTAGTACGAGTAGGCAGCACGTTGAAGATCAGAAATTATCATATTTTATTTTTATTTTATTTTATTTTAATCGGTACATAAACAGCCCAACTAGCAAAATCAGTACTTGAAGTGTCCTTTAAGTCTACTTTTTTAGTACTTATAAGATTCTTGCAGTTTGTTACAAAGCTGGGTTTGGGCGCAGTTATAAGAGCATTAGTTTCTAATAACGATCTTATAATCAACTCGCAGAATGTCACTAAGCATTTTAAGACACTTACGGAAGCGCAATTGCTTTTATAATGTTCTGAGGCTATACATTTTTAAACACAAATATTCTTAGAAGTATTTGACTTAAGTATCTTACTAACGCAATCTTGTTTATAATGCACTACTAATGTACTTAGTTATTAGTTATAGGTACGTTTTCTGAACATCTATTTGAGTTTCGGCCGGTTGGTTGGTGCGGTTGTTTTGTGTAATAGAAATATTTAAAAACGATACGTAAGTATATGTATTGCCTACTGATTAGACTATTATAATTTGTATTATTGTAGCACACTGTAAGTATTGTAAAATATTGTATTTATAATGTGTGAACTCGCCGGGGAAGTCATTTTTATTGTAAATGTCTCTCAAAATGTAGTTAATTTCACAACGCCCTTTCAAAAATAGCACGTAGCATATTTATTGTTAAAATAATATTTCGACAATAATTACGAACATTCGCCATGTTTTAAAATTCTTTGCATTGAGTATGTTATAGAACAATTATAGGTAAATTTGTACTTATAGCAGTTTCAATCTATATAACTTGCCTCCATATTAAAACATATTAGGGTTCCTCGCGAAATCTGCCTACTAATCTATAAACCAAATTTGCTAGGATTAAATTAAAAGACGCATAAATCACTAGATTACAGCTTATTCTCGTCATCCATGCATGACAAAGTTTAAGGGTTATTCTATCACACTTTTAAATAATAAATTATTTTGTCTTTTCAGTTCCTTTTGCAATGGTGGTATTTTTAGACGTTGACTGTTTTTTAAGTAAAGATAACTTTATGAAACTCAACGAATATGAATGGCCATGGGCCATAACACATTTTATCCTATCTGAAAAGTGTTATAGGTGTGACGATTCACTGATTCAAGATTGCACTGCCACTTTATGTTTTCCATTAAAATTTTTGACACCTGTAAAACAAGTATTTTATTAACAGTAGAGTTAAGCAAATTATTAATTCTTATCATGATTTGTAAACCTAAGATGATTTATAAATGCGAATTTCGTTTCGTATTCGATTTCCCGACAGCAAATACCTACTTTAATTTAGATAATAAATTAAATAAAGTTGAAATTGTGATAAAGTTTTTGAATTTCATATTTATGATCACTCATTGCGGGCTAAAACTTGCCTTTTATCAGGGCCCTTGCTGGCGAATCACAAATGAAGGCTCTTATTTTAACATTGATTGTAGTTTCAGTTCCAGCCAACATTGCAACTAAGCCATTTGTTTCAAGTTCCTTCATCTCTTCCACAAAAAGCCCCAAATATGCATTTAGATCAGAAGGTTTTGCGTCACCCGCATAAATTCCTTGAAAAAAAATGTTTTGTAATATTTTAACATAAACTAAGCTATTGAAATAGTGTTAGTCTCAGACCAAATAAAAAGTTAAGACGGAACTCTGTGAACAGCAAAGTGAAGCCGGTTTTTTAAATGTGTGTGTTTAAACGGGTGTTGCCATGATAATTCAATCACCCCAAAGTACAAAAATAACGTTAAAAATTAGCAACATTATTTTTAACGTTATTAGTTAATAACGTTATCATATGATATAAATAAAAGTGTTCCATTCCGACGTAAGCTGTTGGTAAAAAGTGGTGGCGGTAGGAGAAAAGAAATGGAAAAAGTTTTTCAGGAATAAAACTTGTCATTATTTATTCAAATTATTTAACCTTTATGTTTAATTAATTCCCTGTATGCTTCCTTTTACTTTCTTTAATCGCTTTGCGTCTTTGACTACATGTCAGGTCCATTTTTTCAATTTGCTATTATACCGAACCAATTTTGATAACTTAATTAAGGGATGAGGGAGAAGGATGGGTACCCTTAAGATATTTATTAATTAATCTATACTAATATTATAAAGCTGAAGAGTTTGTTTGTTTGTTTGTTTGTTTGATTGAACGCGCTAATCTCAGGAACTACTGGTTCGAATTGAAAAATTCTTTTTTTGTTGAATAGTCCATTTATTGAGGAAGGCTATAGGCTATATTACATCACGCTATGACTAATAAGAGTGGAACAGTCGCTAATTAACGCGGGTGAAACCGCAGGGCACAGCTAGTTTATTTTATAAAAGAAGGAGGCAAACGAGCAGGCGGGTCACCTGATGGAGAGTAATCACTGCCGCCCATGGACACCCGCAAAACCAGAGGAATCGCCGACGCGCTGCCGGCCTTTATTTAACGAAAAAAAAACATATAGTTAATCAGTTCACTAACAGCGAAGATATCGCGTCGCGTATTCATAAACATTAAAAAAATACAGTCGAATTGAGCACTTACCTCCTCGTTTTTTAAAGTCGGTAAAAAATTACTGATAAGCATTACAAGAAACAAGTAACGTTACGTTGCGTGTCATAGACGTCACAATACCCAATAATAGGGTAAACAAAAACACTTCATAATGGCAACACTTGTGTTTCAAGCAATGACGTCTAAATTTTATTTTGATTTATTGAAAAATATTGGTTTTCAAGTTACTTACGTGTGCAATATGATTCCATCTCGCTTTTTATCTTTTGAAGATTGATTCTTAAACTCTTTCACAACACAATTCGGCATTTTCACAGATAAATTTATGATTTTTCAAAACGACTTGCTCCTACGAGCCGCGGACCTACACTGACAAGTTAAGGCGTAGTTTCGTTGTACGTGTGTGCGTGTAATTGTGTATGTACACGGCGAGGCGTAGTTTGACCCGGCTTCACTTCGCTGTTCGCAGAGTTCTGTCTTAACTTTTTATTTGGTCTGAGGTGTTAGTATATTTACCAATCACAAAGGGGGGAATGTGGGACATTTCAAAGATGTTGCACAAAATAGGCCAAAGTTGATATCTTGAACTGTTGTACACTGGTAATCCATCTATATTTATATTTAATGAAATCATAGACATTGAACTATTCAATTCCAATCGCTGTAATATATTTTTTAAGCATTTAATCAATCCGTTGTGCCAATACTTTCTTGGGTCTGAGGTTGTTATATGCAATGTTTCTTTATCAGTATGTAATAAGGTTCGTGCATCTTTAGGTAAAACGTTAATTAATCTTTTGTTTAAAATAGTAGACAGTTCGTTCAGGGCTACATGAGGAATATTAAATTTTATGGCCCAGTTTTTTATACCTTCCAGCAATTCACTATTTTTTTCATACTCAGTGGTTTCTTCGAAATCGAAATCGTATTCTTCTACAAAATCTTCAACTTTTTCGCTATCCGACTGAGGGGCTAAGGGTGAAAAAAAAATGTCCACCGCGGAACCCTCCTTTACATCACCTGTATTTGCACTTGACGCACCAGGTTTACATTCGGAAGCCAATGAAATTATTCCCAAAGAATCTGGCTTCACTAATTCATTATACCTATTTGTCACTTTTCTTTTATAACCACCGGTCCTTTTAAATCGTTTCCATTCTCTTATATCCATTTATAACAATTTTCTCAAAACAAATACTAACACTTGTATCAGAACAAAATGGCTGACGTTTACTAGTAAAGTGATTGATCTAGTAGCTTATACGGTTATTTCACCTAATATCGCTCGAATTAAGTACAATTACATTTAAAAGAATCTCGAACAAGACTAATAACGATGCAATCTTATAATTACAGTAGCTTAGTGTATTATAATATCGTGTTCTCTTATAAAATACTACTTATAGGATCAAATATCCTTCAGGACTACTTAATCTTTCTGAAAACAATTATAGGATACTTATACCTGTAAGTGTTTTACAAGATATTTTTGTAGCTAACTAGAAGACTATGAAATAAAAACAAAATGCTCTTGAGAATATCTACGCTTGTGAAATGTAACTATAAGTAAAAGTATCCTATAACCGTTCTGTGCGTTAGTCTTGTAGCAAACTATAAGACAAGATACAAAAAGTTAATGCTCTTGAGTATGTTAAAGCTTGTCGAATGTTATTATAAGTAAAAGACTCTACAACAATGCCTTTATAAGAACATTATTAGTAGATAATTACTTATAATCTTTCTTTATAGGATTACTTTGCTTGTTGGGAGCCAAGGCCAATATAGCTTAGGTTGATAACAAAATTTATATATAAGTAATGACACATGATGCTTAAACACTACAACTAACTTCACTACAAAATTCGATGAAACAGCATTCGCACTCAAGTAGGTAACCCTAATTATTACATATGTAGGGGGTGTCACCTGGCTGATAGAAAGCTGTACTGTCACTTTATAATTAAGCCTAACTTTTATATAATATAATGTTCTTAGTGGCAAAAGATGATGGCTTTTATGATTAGCGAATCTCGTGAAACCGCGGAAGGAGGCGGGTAGTCTTTGACTATCTTTTACGGTAAAAACATTTCTGGAACCAAAACCTTAGGAAGTACCGATAGATACTCCTTTTCTATACTACCTTATTACCTTTTACATGTAAGTAATATATACTATCCTTTTGCCTACGTCGGCGCCGCCTATTCTCAAAAGGCCAGATGCTCGCACATTTAATGCATCATTAAACATCCTTCATCGTCATCTCTGATATTATACAGAAAAGTTATTCGTGAGAAAACTTCCTATTTGTATGGAATTAAAGTTGTTGTACCCATTAAAACTTCCTACATTATCGAACCTATTGTATAATATGAGAAAAAAAGCGGACGGTAAAATAAAAAGTTCTACAAAAGTTGATATCCTTGCTCACAGAGGTGTGGTGTAAGTATAAGGTAAAAAATACCTAATGTTTCGACACTTTCGATGTGAAAACGATAGTCTACCAAATATCGTAAATTATTTTTATTGGAATTATAAATTAAAGCGTGTTTGTTTTGTTTTTATCACAACTGAATACAAAAGACGATTTAACTCAGTGCTGACACCACACGAATATTATCGATCGTTCGAATCCACTAAGATTATGTTGTGCGCTATCTTCCCTATTACACAGGGGATCTCCACCCCACCCCCTTCATTGCCGGGAACACGGACGAATGCAACTAATCGTCCATTAGTTCTGACTGACAGTGTGCGACGAATGTTCTGTAATAAAGCCAGGCGTCATTACGCTCCACTTTTGTATGATACTTTAAACCATAATTACGAGAATTGGGAATTTTATTCAGTTTATACTGACGTTTCGAACTCTTTGCAGTGTTAATAAATATAATAAATTAGGAGTTCTTAGGAAAGCGAGACGGTACTTCACGTCTAACCAGCTTTTACAGTTGTACAAAGCCCAAGTTAGACTACACATGGAGTACTGTTCTCACCTTTGGTCCGGGGCTCCTAAATGCCAGCTTGACCCTTTAGCTAGAGTCTTTGCAGTGACGCACCATTCGACTGGTCAACGATCCCAAGCTCTCAGACCGGTTAGAACCCTTAGCCTTGCGACGTGACATCGGCTCGTTTTGTGTGTGTTCTACCGCCTGTATAATGGAAAATGCTCTGAGGAACATTTTGATTTGGTGCCCACTTCCTCGCACCTTTCTATCATCGCACCGCTCGCCATCGGAACAGGGCATACGTACTCTTTCTGGAGCCGCTATTCTCTCGAACGGTTCGTTTCCAGAGGAACTTTAATCCATGTACAATCAAACTGTGGAATGAGCTGCCATCCAAGGTTTTTCTCGGGTCGGCAACACAAAAGCAACATCTGTAATGTTGCTGATGTCCATGGGCGGCAGTGACCGCTCACCATCAGACGGTCCGCCTGCTCATTTGCAGACTATCAATATGAAAAAATATATAATAGTTTGGAACGTTCATCACCAGCTCATTTTGTGTACCCACTGCTGGGGCACGAGCCTTCTCTATGGATGGATAGGGAGAACGAGCCATAAACCACCAGACATACAGTGCGGATTGGTGGTTGTTAATGACTGCTAATGCAGCTGGAACCAGCGATTTTACGTGCCTTACGGAGCACGGAGGAAATGATAAAAGTTTTAATCACCCATACGAAAAGTGGCCTAAGCGAAAGTTGCTAAACCTTAGCAATAAACGCGTAAACCACTGTGCCATCGAGCTCCTTAAAAACAATGCTGAAGAGAGGGTTTGAGGGTTTTTGTTACAACGGACTGATTTTTGTGATTCTGCGATAATGTTTGATCAGTTCACCGAACATACCGAGAGATAAGATTACTTATATAATTAAAATATAATGAAAATGTTTGTTGTTTTTAATATTTTAATGCAATAAAATAGCAGTAAAAAACTATAATTATTATTCCTATAACAGCGGTGGGGTAAATGTGTTCGGACTTTTCATTGTTATTCGTTTTATAAATTTTTACAGTGTCAGATATTTATGATAGCCATCTATCTATAAGTAATAAAAAAAGTAATATAATTTTTTGAACACCACACATTAAATTTAATTATTTCTCGCGTTTGTTTTACATTTTATCTTGAAGTCACAGAATTCGAAACGTAAAGACTGTGGCAAAGAGTTTAACGATTTGATAGTTAAGGAGATATTATTATGGTTTTTTTACGTATTTAATGAAAACTTTTGCATTCTGGATTCCCCCAGAAACCACTTTCTCTGGCCTTCGGTTCCTTGACTTATTACCTGAATACGCGAGCCACTTGCATCTGCTGCGTTAACGTTTAACATGGTATACAGCTTCCTTGGTAAAAAGCTTATAGTTAGTGCGAGTAGCATGTTCGCTTTATATGCTTCCACTTTACCTAATCATTAGGATTTTATTGACATGGTACTAACGCCTGCACATCAGACTACCACAAACTGGCAAATTTTCTTAATAAACTTTGAACTTTATGTATATAACTTAAAGTTGGACATTTTGTAATGTTGTTTTTACGAGATATCAGTAATTAATAACAAGTGATGACAAGTGACAGTGACAGATGTCAGTGGTTGCCGATTATCTCTGATCAATAGAGACGGTATGCACCATACCGTAAAACGGAACTATCCGTTTTACCTCTCTACCCCTCTAACGTTTTACGGTACCTACTAAGGTACCGTAAAACGTTAGAGGGGTAGGAACCGACTTAATCGATTAAGATATATATATACACAGATTTGCAGTTAGGTTAGTTAATAAAGTAAACCTATAATATTTCAGCAATCAAAAAATTTTATGAAAAGAAATTACTTTGAGGCATATTTTTTTTTCACATTTATTGTGTTGTTTTATTTTATTTTATTTAATAAAATACCTTATTTTGTTAAAGTGTGGGTTGTTTTTATTTTTATTTTTTGTAGCCTCCCCACAGGAGGAGTAGAAGATCCGCATTACAGTTTATTGAAGAAATATTACAGTTTTGAATAGGTTGATGTGCAGACAGACATCCGTACTAATATCAATTTTAGAGGTACCAGTACAAGTGACCCTCGGATGGGTAATCAAATTATAAGGTATGGTGATGACAATAGTGTTGTCTGAACTATAGCTATGTTATCTAGCTGTGTCAGTTGAATGCCGCTCTACATCCACGGTAGTCGTAGACGGTCTTATAACCGCTATTTGAAAGTGTCGCGTAAATGGCGAAAAGACACCATCGCATCGTTTATGCTAAATACAACAATTCAGCTCGTACAAAGTTACACGTGTGTTCGTGAATAACAATATACAACAGAAATGGTGCGCTTTCACACTAACTTTGGGTGTAGTAATAATATTTAGATACGTACCTACCTACCTAGATTATTATTTCTATAACAATAGTCATTTAGTGATCTCACAAACTTTACCACCATTTGTTGTCACCCCCAATTTCACCCGTATCCCGTGATACCGTGAGGTTTTAAAAAAAATCCAAACTTCTTGCTTGACTACATCATATGGAAGCTCTGTGCAAAATTTTTGCTTTTGTAGTTCCAACGGCTCTGACGAGTCACGCCAGTGGGTCAGGACTTTTCTGTTTATATACATTTTAACGTATTTAACGTTTTTTAACGTACAAACTGAACCTGGCTCTCGATCGTTTCTCTAAGTGGGGATCTGAAAACCTGGTCGAGTTTAATGCGAGTAAAACCCAGGTTTGTGCATTCTCGTCCAAGGTAACTCCCTTCCTTACTCCTCTCTCTCTTCAGAACTTTCCGTTACCCATTTCGATGGACTTCAGCATTCTTGGCATGGACATCGGCCAGGAACTGAATCCGAAATGCTACATCGAGAGAGTTATTTGTACTGCCTCCCGTGAGTTGGGTATTCTCAATAAGGTGAGGCGGTTTTTCACTCCCGAGCAGCGCTGTTTGCTGTACAAGGCTCAGGTGCGGTCGAGTATGGAGTATTGTTCCCATCTATGGGACGGCTCCGCTAAATACCTCCTCGATGCACTTGATAGACTGGAAAGGCGAGCGGTACGCATTATTGGAGATGCTGAGGTCACAGCCTCTCTTGAGGACTTCCAGCTGCGTAGAGACATTGCTTCTCTCAGTGTCTTCTACCGGAATTACTACGGAGAGTGTTCTGAAGAACTTTTTGATCTAATCCCGCCCTCTCTTTTCCTCTCCCGTACTGGTCTTACGAACCACCATCATACTGTACAGACAATCAGTACTCGTACCAAAAATTTGGCAAGTCGTTCCTCTGTAAGATCATTCGGCTTTAAAATTCTCAGCTCCTATAGTCTCGGGTGTTTTAAGCAATGCGTGAAACGGCATTTATGCAGGCCGTCATGAATGAGTGCGCTTGTTACTGTGCTTGTTCCACGGTGAGGAGCGCTCTTATTATTTTGGACTGCATCGGCTGCTTACCATCAGGCAGGATGTGGTCACTATGACGAGCCATTATAAAAATAAAAAAAAATTATACAATTTAATTCAAAATAGTTATATATATTTCGTAAGTCTTAGGTGAACTACAGTGTTCTGTTTACAAACATACATAGAACCGCTCAAGCAGTTGCGACTGCTCCGGGCAGTGCGACCCGAGCAATGGAAACTGCGAGTCGTACTCTTAGTGCAACGAGAAGTGAGCGAGCTTACAGCTCCGGTAACCTATCTGGATATTACCTAGGTAGTGGACTATACGTGTCCACGGGGCAACTCACTCAAGACACTAATCTTAAAAGTTCCGGATGAATAATGCGCTTCGGCGCGTCCTGCTTTGGCGTTATGACCTGACGCAGATGGTCCCTTGTGCTTGCGCAAGGTTGTCTGACACCTTCTTTATTAACTGACGGTTGGTGGGGGGTGTCAGTATAAACTTTAAAGTCGTGTTTAGCGGGGTTGCTCCGGGCGGTCAGCAGCTCAGTGAAATGGCAGCTTCACTACGATTGCTCAAGCGATCTATGTATTTTGATGAATTGCTCCAGTTGTCCGTGTATGATCCTTATTCTATGATCTTGCACTGCACAAGGTTTGATACGTCAGGCTTAAATAAAATGTAAAGTAAATTCGTAGAAAGTGTTCTAGTTAAATTAATAGATAATATTAACAATATTTTTTTAAGTTTTCACGAAAACTACAGATTGATGAAAACAACAAAAGAACTTAATTTATTAATAACTCGAAAATCAGGACGCGAGCTCCTCGCAGCCACTTGCAAAAGGTTAGAAACTACATACTAAAATTATATGAGAAGCAAACGCGAGTAGATTCGTATTTAGTGTTTTATTTAGTAACTATATTAATTGAGTACGTATTTAGCTGTAAACAACGAGTGCATGACCGGACACCGATTAGCGATTGGAGTTGACGTCTGCAAAGTTAGCCGCTTAGTTACAACTTACGAAAAGCCCAATTACATAATAAGTTCTGCGAAATGTTATTGTCTTAAGAACAAGAGAGATAATAGAAAGAGATAAAGCGAACGATGTGAGTCGAGTAAACAGGGTGAGGGTTATCTTAAGATATCCGTATAATTGGTTTAGCTCACCATCCCACCGTCATTCCACTCGTGGCTGCAACATCGTTGGGACGATCTAATCTTCAGCGAATCCAAGTGAGTATTCGTACAAAATGAATTCGTGCTAAGCGTTATTTCTGTCGCTCGAGAAATGCTTGAGGAAACATATTGCGAAAAGAAAAGGAGGTGAAAGTTGCTCGTACTTTTTTAAGATTATTTAAAGGCGGGTTTCAATTTTGTTGTTAATTTAAAGGCTGTTTGTGCAACATAAGGAAGGCTTCTACAAGTGTAAACAAATCATAAAAGTTTAAAGTTACCTACTTTTTCTCTCTTCCGAGTTTCTTTAAAGTTGTCTTCTACATGTAAAAGTATTACGGAATGATTCTGGAAGTACTAGAGACGCCTATAGGTATAGGTATAGGATCTACAGTTGTGTTAAATAGTTATACCGTACCACAATACCACAAAAGCTACCAAATGTCTGACAGTGACGGGAGTGCCAATGACAAGATTTTAAAGTTTGCCAAAGTCTGTTCCTTCCTATATCTATTAGCTAGCTGAACTGATACAAAATCACAGTGTACCCATTACGCATTAATGTGTTTGGTAGAATTTAATTGCATGTGGTTAATGTATTTGACATCCATCGTAAAGGATATTACACCTGTGACAAGTGAAGCGTACATCATCGTATTTACATTTGTAGAGGCATGGGCTACGTAGTAGAGGTCATTATCGCAGCATTTCAATTTAGAATCTGATTCGGTGTCGTAATTTTTAAAATCCTTTTTGATAATATTACTTACAGGTGAAATACAATAATAGGATGACGATAATAGGTAATTATGAAAATATCTTTTATAATTTGGTCCTAGAATTTTATTGACCGCCAATAGTTACAAATTAATCAAATTATAAAATCATTAATGAAAAGTCCGGTTTCTAAAAGTTAGTTAATTAACGGCAATATCGTCTTTGACATTTTATTTGATAATCGTATACATACGAGACTAGTATAGGTAGATAGTATCTTATAATCTTTATAATATACATATATTTTAAGTATGTAATATTATTATTTATTTACATAGGTAAATACTTAAAAGAAGTTGATCTACATACGTATATATGATTTTGCATATTATCACGATTCTTTCGTTCGTTTTACTCGGTTGCATGGCTGTGTTTCGGTATTACACACCTCCAAAGTAATTTTTTTTTAATTAGTAATATATTTATATTAGTAATAGTAATATCTTTTTTATTATTATTATTGTAGGAGATATGTTAAGAAAATAATGATTTTTTTACCTACTACTCATTCGGGACGCGTATTTTTTAACTGTGGAGAAGAATGGGCGCAAGAAACTTTTACCAAACAACCTGTATATCAGAAAAAGAACTATCTTATTAAAAACAATTGCTCAACTGCTCAGCGGGAAGGGGTTCTGCAGACGATGCGCGTCGAATCACTGCGACGCGAGATGAAAAATAAATCCCTACAAAGCCTTCCTTGCAGAAATTAAATAATGGATATAAAAATAAAAATAACACATAATATTATTATTTACATATAATTTTACGCAAATATTGTTGCTAACAAATATAGCAAGGGTAGCATAGTTGGTAGTGCACCTGACCCGGCATGTCATGGGGTGCGGGTTCGAATCCCGCTCGTGGAATTTTTTCAACTCTTTGTCTTTTTTTTAACACATAATATCCAAGAGATAATATTTAAAAAATTATTGAGAAATAGTTAAATACATACGACGACATGTATGTCGTCGTATGTATTTAACATACAAAACACTCTGAAAATGTATTTTCAGAGTGTTTTGTGTGAGTTTTTTTATACTCGTATCCGTATTCATTCGATTACGTTTACGAAAACGAAAATTTTCACTCTTCTGGAGGAGGCGCTGCTTCAATGCCATACTATTTTTTGTTTTCGTAAACGTGATCGAATGAATACGTATAGTAAACAAAACTCACACTAGTCATTCAGATAAAAAAAAACAGATGAAACTAATAGATACATTTAGTTTATTTGCAACGGGGGTAGGTGCGTATGAGTAAACGTAAGCTTAGGCCACTTTACGTAAGGTCATCCACCTAAAACTACCCCCCGATCCGATCCGAACCCCCCTCGATCCGATCCGAACCCTTCGGAGAATTTAGTTGGGCACGGGGACGCGCACTAGTGCGCGATGCCATTCCCTCTAGAAAACCTCCGAAGGTGATTCGTTTCACACGGCTTGAGGGACCCTTTGCGCTCCTCGCCGCCCCCAAAAAAGCCCGATGAAGCTAAAAATGCCGTCTGAGGCAATCAGCAAACTCTCTCCAAAAAAAAACCTAAAACTAAAAATACTTTTATTTTCTATATATAAGTACTAAGTAATTCACTGTAGCAAACACAGATTTAGTAGAGACTCTACAGGTGTATTTGGCAAAGCCAAACCTGTCTAGCCTTCTGTTATATAAATATACGAGACCTTCCTCGGTCTCTAAGGTCAGCTTTTATCCATACATTAAGTCGTTTGTACCGCAAGGTCTTTTAGAACTTTATAGCAACTTAAATAACACTGTTACAGCTCAATAACATAATACCAGTAATAAACTCAAAGTACAGTAGTATGTGCTGTTGAACTGTAATTTTCTAAATTTGATTAATTGATACTTTTAACATAACTCAGTTTCATTTGATTATCATTGTTACTAAGTTGCAAGCAACAGCTGATAGATAATTAAAGTAATCTTGAGAGATAAGGATCTCTTAACTTGAATTATAAAAAAAACTACAACATTAAAGTACTTGTTTACTCACAGATAGAGTCTGATATATTTTAGCCACATGTAATAATTACATATTCATGTTGCGCTTATCTGCCCGTCATAATCTATCACCTGTCAGAAGATCGGGTCACGAATTTGTCGTGCTTTAAATTCGAGGTTCAACTCGAAATACCAACTGTTTTCTGTTGTGACGGAATCGTTCAGGGGTCACCAAATCCCTGAATTAATCAGTTCGAACCGCTGCGAACTGGGACTGAAAATGACTACGAATTTACATAATTTACATTACTGTGGTAACGATGTTTACCGTCTTTGATTTCTTGCGGTTTATTAAACCGGTCTATTTTGAATTAATTTGAATTTAAAGCTTTTTCACAGTAAGATGGAAAAATTTGTTTTTTTTTTACTAACTAGTTATAATGACTTCATTATTGTATTATGTTTTGCTCAATGCCCAGTATCCACCAAAGCAGAAATGGACAGAGATAAGATGGGTAAAATCGAAATCTTATTTGTGGTTTTCGACATATCTCCTCTACGACCATCTAGCTTTGGTAGATGCGAAACCTATCACCCTTTTGAATGACAATCAATTTTCAAGTAAGGTAAACGCTGGTATAGTCGTCAGTGTCCCGAAACTCGTCAACTAAACATTTTAAGCATTTTGTGTGTTTCTATTAATAGAAAATTAAATATTGCTTATGGCGATACATTCTTGATATTATAATGTACGATTGTAATGATAACACTTGCCTAAAAGTGTTATGGTGTCGGAAGAACTAAGCAAGAAAAGTGTGCTCCCCGAAAAAAATTGCGATTGCCCGCATTTTGCTACTAAACTGAGTAAACACCACCTTGTATTACTTCACTTGTCAGGCCGCTTCGGATAACAACACAATAAATGTATTTATTTATTGGGATAGTTAAATAGATTGTCTAACGTTATAACCTATCATTTGTAATAAGTTTCATATGTATATAGCTTTTTTTGCATGTGACGTTTATTGGTACTCTCTAATTAGTACATGACCCAAAACTCGTCAAAATCGTATGCTTTCTGACGGGTATCGGGACACGCAGCAACAGTTGCACCTAAACTCATCGTTGTGTTCTTATTACCATGAGTTAAGTTTTATTTTCCTTTGAATCAAAAGAGAATCTTATACTTACTTGGCGACGGATATCGGGGCGCGTGTGACTGTTGTACCTAAGCCCGTCATTGAACTTTATTGCCTTCAGTTACGTTTCATTTTTCTTTGACTCGATTAATTATAGAATTGAAATTAAACTACCTACAATTTACGAGTCATTTAATGATTAAATAAGTTGTTTCTGGTTTATATTGATGACTTATAAGTTATTATCATACCGAATACCTACGACCTAGTAGTAATGAGAGCTAAGAAAGGTGCAGTAGCCTAGTCAATTTATTATTTTACCCAATAAAAGCTTTATCTATATAGATTTATTAATCTCCATCATAAAAGTAGCATAGAGTCTGACTTAATAAATGCATGTTAATGCTTATATTGAATAAAATATTTCTATTACTTACATTAAATTGTATTATATTTGGAGGAGGTACTTTTGAGCAGATATCTAAAAATAGATTACATAAATATAGGGGTTAAATTGCGAACTTCTGCTTATTGAAGTCGCTTATTAAGTTCAATTTACCGATTTGCTCTCTTATTTAGTTTTACTTTTGCAAAAATATTTTAAAATATAACATGATCGAAACGTGCCTTCCTTAACACCCATTTGCAGTACTTGGCGGCAGAGTTAAAAGCTCTCTTCTTTGCGTGGATACTGCCGTCCCTGCGTTTACAACCGCGAGCCTGGGCCCAGGCTCGGTACGCCGCTTCCTACCGCGCTTCAGCGTGAGCGAGCGCAGTCATTATTGAACCATGGACGGGCCCTAATGCCTATGGGGACGTCAGAGAATGGGATAAAATATTCTATTCCCTGGCGTATCACGTCTGCGATTGCGCCGGCACAGACAGAAGGTTCGCTCGAAGAGAAGCACAGTTGCCGCCAAGGATAAGACGCGAAGAGGTGCCGCATCTCGTCCCAATCTGCCGACCCATTTTTCTAAACTCGCCTCGATCCCCGAAAGGTAGTGTCCGGAGGAGAGTATATAAATACGGATTTCGCCAGACAGTGGTCAGAAGATCCCAGCGAAGCTGAGACCGATACTGAGTGTCTGCCTGGGTCAGTTGTCAGCGGAAGGTCTAGGCAATTGGGTGTGTGGCCATCAACATCAGGTATGCGGGTTGCTTGGTTCACCAGCTGAGAGAGATTTTGCGATAAACTTGCGTGCCTCTCTATCAGCATGGTCCGTTTTCTGGAAAAGGAATAGCCAATCGCTATAGTAGGCGTTGAAGTCTCCCAGAAAAACAAGCTCCGCAGTTGGATACCTTCGTTGGGCCAGATCAGCTGCCTCAGTGAGGTGGTCAAACAACCGAGTCGCCTCCTGATCTCCGCTTTGCGACCGATAGACACCGACATAGAGAGTTTTCTCTATGCCGGTGTCTACCAGCAACCATAGTGTGGATGACCCTAAAACTTCGTAAGGTAAATGCAGCTATTAACGATTCCCCCAAAATCTGCATATATTACCGAGGTATAATTTATTTTCATGAATTTAACTATAAACAAAGTGTACTTTTATACAAATGAAAACACAGTAATAAAGATTTTGTCCCTCAATCATATCGTCTATACCAAAAATTTGTTCCAATCTGGCAACCCCACGAGAAACGGTCAGTTTGTGCGCCGCTCGCGCAGCAAGTGCTCGTACCATAGGAAGCGTTCTCGCCGAACGTAAATACACAAATTTTTTTCTTAAGAGTTTTTAAAACATTTTATGATATTTATGCCAACGCCTATTTAATAAGTCGTTGCTAGTATTCTTCCAAATACAAATGAAGCACGTTTTTTGTATTTCAATATGTTTCCTTTTGATAAAATCAATAAATATAATAACGCGGTGATAGCTTCCAGGATATGGCAGTTACTGCTTTTTACCGCGGTACCCTCGGTAAAAGCAATCAATGAAAGCTGAGTTTACTTGATTTTATTCTAGAATACGGCATTATTTGTCATTAAAAACTTTCAAATGTCAAAGATAGTTTTGAGACATTTCCGTGGTACAATTTATCAGCTAGAAATCTTAATTTTTGGCAAGAAACATCAAGCACAAAAATATCATTTCTTCAAAGTTCCTAAACAAAAAGGACGTCTTGCTTGGCAAAAATAATACTTTTTATTTTATTTATTGCCCTATTAAGTAATAGCAGATTGTAGAATAGACATTTTTATTTCCACTTTTGGGTTTTATATAACACAACTATCGTTAATTTGTGAGTCGATATAAGATGAAAGCAAAGCCTATTACCGACACTATTTACCGACCGAAAAATTAACAACCCTCGTTATTAGCACGTATGAGAACCTATTACCGAGTGATATGGGTCGGTAAAACATGCTCATAGTTAATGCATTTCTGATTTAAGTATTTATATTTTTTATTTCAATATATTTACTTCTACACTCTGTAATACCATTTCAGTACAATGTTTTATCAACGAGTGAATAAAATTTTTCGTCACTCGGAAACAGCTTCCTATAGGGAACTATCACCGAGTATAGACGAGTGACTACCCTCGGTAAATACCTCGGTATTAGCTGATCGGTATGTGAGGACCTTCGTTATTACCCGCAGTTGTCTTTCTGATTGAAAAAATATTTTTAAGTTATGCAGATAAGTCTATAAAGCAAAATTTAATAATAATAAATAAAATAAAAAATTAACTTCAGAGAAAAATATATTTATGGGCTTAGCACATTTACTTATGCGTCTTTCCTGACTGTCAATTTGAAATGTCGCTTAGCCCCCTCGTTATCACTTGCAATTACCTTAGCTGGTGAGACGTCGACAGCACACGTCATCGTGGAAATACGCACAGACCCCGGCTTGCTTCTTGAACTTATGCTCAAGCGAGTAGCCGGGATACTTAAGGTAGGCTACGTCCAACGGTTTCACTATCTTCTTCTCAGTAAGAAAGAGTAAGTGTAACTTTTCGGTCTTGAGATGGTAGTGGACCGGTTGGAGGTTTGAGTGCAGACCTCGGATGTTAGTGAGGTGCACTTTGATTGGGAGGAAGTGCAGCTGTTTGTACAACGGCTGCACTTCCTCCTAATCAAAGTGCACCTTACTTTTTAAAATTTTCTGCTTCATATTAAGGTGAGGTGGTTTTGCTGGGCTTTCAAAAGCCAGCGAGGCGCAGTTTGGTTACCAAACATGGCACTCGTAATCTTCAATGTACTAATGAAAAAACTCATGTGGAGACCGCGGGGACGCCCCTGCCCCCCTGGGAATTGCCACCGGGTCCTTCCTTCCAGTCGCCAACTGGCACGGTGGAGCCATTCCAAGATTTTTCACGAGGTGGCGGGGCAGCCTTTCGTACGTGGCTGGCGCACTACTTGGACCCCCACTGCCTGCGGTCGGCCAACGGCTAAAACCGTGCCACGGATCCCGCTACCCTCCACGATGAGCTTTCGAACACAGATTTGATCAGAGTCCGAGACCCGTCCTTCTGACGCTACTGCTAGCCATCAAGCTCCCAAAGGGAGCATTTCTACTACGCTACGACGGAACACTGCAAGCTGCTTGACGTCAGACTTAAATAGGAAGGTGATAGCAAGCCAGGCGGACCCTTTCGAGCCCTACCACCGCTATTGGGGATTTTCAGCCGCCTCTACTTGACAGTGGAGACGTTGTCCGGGGCGGACTGCTAGGAAGTAAATCCCCAACCACCCCAAATCTAAGACAAAAGTGATGGTGTTCGAAAGAGATGAAGAAATAACTAACTGTACGGTAAAGATTGGTTACTCCATGATCATGGCGTGTGCAACTACGCCGAAATATCAGGAACTCGACAACAAATCAAAACATGGTGAAAACCCCGCTTTTTGTAATATTTACAGTAAAATCTAAATTGCTAAGTTGAGAAGCGATTTTTAATTAAGCACATTACATTATTTTGTATTATTTAGTTTTTTTTTAAAAACGTGTCTAAAAAATGAACTTTAAGTTCAAAGACAAAGAGTTCAAATTGGTGTTGAAAATTGACGAGTTTTAGGTCATTTTGACGATTATTGGGACAAAGCTGTCGACTAGTGGTACACATGGCACATTTTTTAATTGATTAAATATCTTATTTTTTGCTGTGTTTCACCGATAATAGTGCAATATTTTCTAAAAAGATGAATAAATTGTTTACCTCGCCATGCAATTAATTTTTTTCTAAGTCAACTGGTTTTTACGTGGGAGGGCTGCAAAGTCAACTTATTTCAGAACCTGACGAGTAATGGGCCGTTTACCTTAATCGTACCCCAAAACAGTTGCACATGCAAATGTTTTAAACATTCCATTGTTTCAGAATGAAGGCCGTGATATTTTTCGTGCTGCTTGCGTGCGTGGTCGCGGTGACATACGGTGATCTCGTCTGCGGCACCAGCTACTGCAAACAACACCCCTGCTCCTCCCCCGTGGTCTCTTCCAGCTGCCGCACACCCTCTGTGTACCGGGCCAAGCACGCCGGCAAGTGCGGCTGCTGTCCCGCCTGCGTCACCCTCCTCAGTAAGTGTTTTTTTTATCTTACGGGAAAGCACTTAGCCTTCATCTTACCTGATGTTAAGTGATGATATGGCCGAAGGTGTAAGCGCACTTTACCCGGAATCCTCAACTACTGAGGCACTAGCTATCTTATATCTGGCTGCCGGAACACCACAATGCTAGAAACATTGATGTTATGGCGACATATTCAGGTAAGATCAACAAGCCCTACTAACCACCAAACCAAGTACACAAACATCTACCCACCGCTGGGAATCAAACCCGGGATCCCTGGACCACCAGACCACATAGATTGAGCCAAGTACTTCCATGGTACTTCTGTACCGGCGTCTAATTGGTCACTATGTATTTACTAATATTATAAAGAGGAAAGCTTTGTAGTTTTGTATGTATGTTTGTTTGCAACGGATAAACTTAAAAACTACTGGATCGATTTAAAAAATTCTTTCACTATTAGAATGCTAATGAATGACATTAACGCTGAGTAACAAGCTATATTTAAAAAAAAATGCGGTACGAAGTCCGCCGGGTCAGCAAGTTTGTCATAAACACGATGCTGCTGTAACTGACAAGCAGTTCGTCATCTATTTTCTAATTTAAGTAACTTTTTATTAACTAAAATTGAAAGAATGTTTGTTATTTATTGTTGAAGCGATAAGATAACAACGTCCACTAGTAACTTTCTTAAGACTTAAGACCTTCATTCGTCTTGCTTGAAAACAGAGTTTGATAAAAGATTCGTATCTGTTTAACATTGCAGGGATTGATGATTCAGAAGAAATCTTATAAATAAATAGCCTGAATTGTAACCACAATTTGTTAAATAGTCCCTTTGTTTTGGATAATCCTCCATTTTCACATACAAGTAACTATTGAAAATAAAAGTATATATTTGACACCTCTTTGTGGCGTTTACGCAAGGTATTTAATCAGCAATTTTTTTGTTTCCAGATGAGGGTTCTGCATGCAAGACCTACAGCCAGGAGCTTGGAGAGACCCCTTCAGCTATCTGTAAGGATTCTCTGACCTGTCTCCGCGGTGTCTGTACCAAAGTAACACCTAGAAATTAAATCTTAACTGTAACTTTAAATTTAAGATAACCCTTATAAAAAAAACTGATACTTCAAAATATCATAAAATCTTTACGTAAGAAAACCATTGCATTGTTGATATGTCATAATTTCTTGCTAAATTAAGAATTTATATTTTAAAAACGTTTTAAAATTCAAGTTAATAACCAGATAAAAACAATGGTATGTTTGACAGACGGATAAATCAATCCTTATAATAATAATATTAATACAGAATACATTTTGTTTTTTTTTTCCACTAGTGGGGTTTGTATTTAGACCTTTATATCATAAGACTCTATTTTTGAATCTTATGTAGACTGTTAAAATAATTTTTAACGCAAATTTTGTTGCGAACAAATTACAAAAACACAAATGTTTGGTTCCATGATAGCTCAATTGAAAGAGCACCTGACCCGGAATGTCAGAAGGGTGCAGGTTCAAATCCTGCTCGTGGAAATTTTTTCAACATTTGTGTTTTTGTCTTATGTAGACTGCAGATATCTTAAAAATCGCATTCGCACCGCATTGACTGAGCAAAATGAAAGCTTTTCTGCTGCTCACCTCTAAGCTATGCTTAAGAAACCGAAGAATTAAAGCTTGGAACATTCGTTCTTCGCAATCGCCCGAAATATTAAACTTTAATCCATTCGTATAGGTTGTTTGAATAGTGTCTGCCTTTGAAATCGATTGGAAAATGAGCAATAAACATTTCAATACCGTGCAAAGTACCTAGACGTTATAAATCAGTTGCAAGACAGACAATAATCACTTTCCGTACGATTCACATATCATCTCTACGTCGTGGGTCGAATATAAATAGCTACTCTCAATGATATTGTGAACGGAATAATGCTTATTATGAAAACGTTAATAGCAAATGGAATCGAAATAGGTACATGGTCGTTTGCTTTGTAAATTAACGATACGAATTTAGCACAGCTATTATAAGTTAGTGTCTGGCATTTGAACGTTAAGGGCCATTCTTTCATGCTAACATTGTTTTGATTCTACCAAGTCGTCTTTGTTTCATCTTTTCGTAAAGGGAAACATTGAAATCAATGGTTTATCAACGCTAAGCTGCTTATATAGCAATAAACTTCAATATTTTACTAGCTTTCAAACCATTATGTACGCGATGGCTTTGTAAACCATTCGTTACAGACATGTACCAAGAAGAAGCTGCAAGATATTCCACAAGGGAAAGGAATAACCTTTTCCGATTTACTTTCCATCAGACACAGACTCTATGTCTGGCTCAAACCATCAGCAGCAGTTGTGAAAACGAAATGCTTGTAGCGCCGGCGGCGTCTATTGTCTCGTTTTCACACCTGCAATAACATTGCATGAATACTGCTCTAAGAACTCAAAGAAATCTACAGGGGCCCCCCTGTAGCCTTACTATGTACCCTGTACCCTGTACCTTTTTTGAAAATCAACAGTGATAGTGATAGTGACACAGTGATAGTGACACACCGTTCAAGAAATAGGTGTCAAAAATAGTTTACCAGTGGCTTTGAATAAGAGAAAATAGAACACTCAGAACAGATATCACAATGTGATAATAACCCCTTGAGCGTCGATCGACCACCAGGTGGCCGATAACAACTAATATTCTATTGTGTCTGGTATTCGCGCGCTCATGCTCATAAGTAATTGGTTCAAAAAACGCCCCCCTGGTCGTAAACATTAAAGGGGTGCAGCGCGGATGCAAAATTGCGAGTTTCAAGTTTCTTTATGATAGCGAGCGAGCGGCGCGTGGCAGTTGTGTGACAACGGCGCACGACTACGAATACGCTCGCCACACTATTATCTGTACAGAGTAGGCTGCTGATTTAATTAGAGCAATGTTTACTTTCGTAAAATCATAGGCGTGTAAGTAAAAAATAAGAAAAGTCTTAATATTTTCATATCATGTTTTTTAATTGAAAAATAACACAACAGTGACCTGCGGAATATCAATACAAACATTTTGATGTCGGATCATTGTTTCATTTGTGCTATATTTACAAAGTTTCTGAAGAAATAAGTTTTTAGATATCATTATTTTACGTATTGTTTATGCAGTTTCTGGGTATTTGTTTCAAATTCCAAGACAACCATGACCTTGTGAAAGGATCAAGCTAACCTACACTAGTCCTTTTAATGTATAAGACCTACTCAGCGCCTAGCACCAGTGACTTAAAAACACGTAAATTTTCAAATTCCGCGCTGCACCCCCTTAACACAAGGTGAAGGGTTTTAACGGCTGCCATCTTACGAAAACAAACTCCGCCACCGGTTTAAAGAGGCTTCTGAAGCACAGAGGCAGCGAACTATTTCCTCTTTCCCAGAGGTGTGAGAAGTAACTTGGGGGTCGGGAAAAAGGACGGCTGGCTAATAAGGCGCAACCCTTCTCCACTAGCTGTCCTCACATCTGGACTTTGCTTCTGCATAACATCAGGCACAGCAGAGAAGAGCAAAGGATATTTTAATTTTGTCACCCATCCGGTGACCCGGCATTGTAAAAGTTGTTTAAATGAATAACTTTTACGGATCTACTCGCGTTTATTTTACACATATTACCTATCCCAAGGATTATACTCAAGGCTGTTGAAATTAAAAAACATCCTAATTTCAATAGAGAAGATGGTTGGAATCTACTACCAGCCTAGGATCCCATCATACAAAATATTAAATCCCAGCCCCAACACCATACTGCCAGATCAAAAGATACTGTATGCTCTTTCAGTGTAAAATGGAACGCACCTGATTAAATTTAAATTAGGGTACTTATACAAGCTACTAACTAATTATGAGACGACCAACGCCTTAGTCTCCCTGTGACCACGGACCCTACAAAGGGTTCGAAACGTCAGGATAAACATTAAAAAAGTAATATGGAAAATAAACGCGAGTAGATCCGTAAAAGTTGTTTCATTTCAATTTGTAGTGTTCGCATAAACTTTAGAAAACAAAGTTGCTTAACTTACAAAATAGCAACTAGAATGGACAAACTCTCGAGTGGATTATCGAGCTCCAGCAGTACATAATATTATATTATGACAAATAAAAAACTTAATATTAAAGGGAAATCTATTTTGTCCCATTTGTAGGACCCCCAGCCTCCGGTTTGTTCAAGTTCAACAAACGTTGTTTACCGATACCTTTTATTTCGTCAATATTCCTGTGCTCATAGTTACACGCTTCCACGCCAATGGGCCATAATAACCCCTTTTATATCACATCGGGAACTTTCATGTAAACAAACCACTTCAAATATTTCTCTATTCTATTGAATAGTTTATTTGTTCATATTATAAATTTTTACTTTCAGTATATTGTAGGAAAGTAAAACTGGTAAAATGTAAGTGTCTATTTGTTATGTTTTTGAAGATATTCCGATTAAACCAAAGTAATAAAGATTCTATGTCCAGCAGTGGACTGATGTGGGCTGATTGTGATAATAAATAAATAAAAAATATTTTTTGTCTTGTTTCCTAGCTAGTAAAAACAAATGTATACCGTAGCGTCGGTCAATCAGGCACGGTGGGTACCTTCAGACTAGGAATAAACCTGTATCTCGAATGATGGGAAGCCATCATCGTTACCAACGCATAGGGTATTATTAGTATTATTAGCTTAAACTAGCTTAGTTACAAGCTTAAACAAAACGCAATAGTATTTTAAACAAATTGTTACAGTAATTCCCAAACTAAAGTATATCTATTAATTTGATGATGATGAAGATGATGAATAAAGAGCTTTTATATTATATTTCCGTATCCCATAAAAACTTTTAGTACAATTTTTTTCAACTCCAATACAACGAGTTGACTCAAAGCAAACATGAGCATGACATAAATATTTTTACCTATAGTTCAAATGTCTTCAATAAGAGCCTCACGACCCTATTATTTGATTGAACAAAATACTTAAAATAAAATAAAATAAAATTATAATATAATTCACGGTCTTATGGCACCAATATAGCTAATATATCAATATGTAAAAGCATTAAATTATACTCATGTCAGGGATGCATGCTTTTAGGTGATAGTTTAGTAAATAAGCTTTTCATAAAAATCGTGCTACTTTTTTAACTGTTGCCTGTAATGATCATATTTAAAAAAAAATTATTATCCAAAATACAGAAATCCAGAGAAAGACAGTGATATGTAAGTACATTTAAAAAATGTATCGGCAAGGCAAAGGCAGCGACACAGGTTTCTCCAAAAAACGTTTTGTTATTTAACTACTATTATACTATTTGAAACTTTCCATAGTGGACTTTAAATCTAATCCTATCTCTTTATATGCAATATTCAACATGAGTCTACCCATCTTGAATATTGCATTACTTGTTATCAAATAGACAGTTATAATAACATAAAAAAGGGCAGATATTTAGCTGACTTATGTTGAATACTTTCATTGTATATTCCACAAAGTTTAAAATATTTTAGATACGACATGTGAAGCCAAGATGCAGACACTAACGGCAATACTTGTTCCCAAGCTACAAGTCGCTCAGAGAAAGCTTTGCACGATATTTCTCTCAAGTGTCGAATGTGGAACGAAGCGATCCGAAAGAATTTTCTCGAAATCTCTGTCAAGTGTAGAACTGAACTGACGTAAGATATAAGCATGGTTTTGTTACGGCGTAAAGCGGATAGCGGTTGATGCAACTATAGCTTATGACATATTTTATGTACATTCTTTTTTTTCCACGCTTAAGAGAATCCAGAAGTTAATCTAGACAGTCATAACAACATAGCGGGTGATGATTTAAAAAGCCGTAAAGCGGATGGCGGTAAACAATAAGAGATCATAAAACTTTTATTCCCATTGTTTACAACTGCCTGCTTCCACTTCATTTTCCGCGCTCCGTCTATTTTATTACGAGTATTATGTTTTCAACCCGTTGAAAAGATGGTTTTACTAAGTCCTTGGTCCTTTATAATTGTGTAAATGATGCAAATTACAAATCTTATAGAACCGCCTCTTCTGTCTAATGGTTAAATCATTGACCCATGGCACCTGGGCTCGATTATCACCGGCGATAGATTATTGTACTCAGTTAGGCTGATGAAAGGGCTTGCTCTAAAGTCCGCTTAGCCAGCTTCCACCATCTTTCTATTTGTCGATAATTAAAGATACGACAGCCAGTTCAATGGTTAAGGATTCTGAGTGAAGTACCTTCAGGCTTATCAGGTAGGATAAGGACGAAGCGTTTCTCTGTTGTTGCGTAATAAAAATCCATATTGAATATGTTTAATGATTAACCTTCTACAGGTGCGATTCACACTGAGCAGGGCGTGCCCCGCGCGTTGATGCTCTTATCGTAATTATGCGGCGACGCACCCCAGCGCACGCGACAGTCGCTGACTGGACCAAGCTCGGTGGGGAGCAAATAAGCGCGCAAAACCGATGGATTGATACGGAGCCCGACGTTCTAAATCACACATTTTCGCTATAACAATGTGATTGGATGGAAAAAATCGTGCCAAGCCACCTCCTAACAAAGAAAAGATTTCCGAAGGGCAATACGTGTCATAACCATCCAATATTCGTCTTCCACTATTCGACTATTCTACTATCCATTGCAAGCTCATCCAGTAGTTGAGACGAAGCCTTTTATTTTCAGAATTATGTAATCTACTGTTTCCTTTATAATCAAATAAGCACCTAAAAACTGATAAGCACCTAGAAACTGAAATTATATTACTCATGTGCTTATACGTCGAAATAACTCATTCTTTCACACAAACTTAAAGTAAGGTCTTTATCTCATGGGAAGCTCCGTTTTCTTAAGGATAAAAAGTAGGCATATTAAGAATTACTTGTGTCAAGAGGGGCATAAGACATTTTTTACCCTCTATAACAATCAAGACGAACTTTAGGTACATTATTCACAGAATGTTTTTTTTTGCGTAGACTGACATTAATAGACATTATGCTGTAACAGATTTAATTTAGCACAAGGTGGTCGAAAACGAGCGTACTTCATTTCTAACAGTTTAAGAAAATTTGTAAACTACTCAGGCAAAATTAAATAATGATTTAAAGAGTCATAAACAGGAACGCTGTGCGATAAGGTATCATAAACGTTTTATGCTCATTGTTTACGACGGACGCTCCCATATCTGTGCTACAACAGTAGGTACGTATTTTATTGCGTACTAAACAGATGGGTGTAAGAACACTTTTTAAGGATGGGGTTACTGTGAACGCAGTGGTGAGCGACGCGACAAGCGAAACGAGCTCGCTCCAATGTCTATGTCACGTCTGTTTTGTTTTTCTTTGTCTACTACTGGTGAGGCTTACATCTCACTTGATGAGAAAACTGAAAATAAAACTGAAATTGGAATCATCAACTATGGAAATGGATATTTTCTCTAATTGAAGAAATATAACATTACTTTCAGATATAATGGTAACCAGCTTTTAGGTTTGTCTGTTATCCAACATTGTTATTGATAAGTTGTCATCATACAAATCCTGGTAAGGTTTACAATTAAGTTATCTATTTAGACAGACATAGCTAGGCACAGAACTGTAAAATAGATCCTTGAGCATTCTGAGTACTTTTATAGCTATTAAGCTTTAAAACAGTTTAAAAAAACATTTACTATATAGTCGTATTATACTATCGAATAAAAGCATAGGTTCATTTAAAAAATAAAAATAACACGTTTAACGTTTTGAGAAAGTTTTAACTAAATGAGAATTCCTGTTTCCTGAGTTTTACAACTTCTCTGCTTAAATGGTAGTTTAAACTTTTCAAGCTGATAACTTTTTAATCTCTTTAAGAGGTCATTAAAGTGATATATCGATGATACGCCATAAAATGAAACTACGAGCAGTTGGGCCCAGTTGTAAGCCGCTACGAGCTACGAGCCGCTACGTCGTAGCTGAGTTAAGGTTGTTTTCGTATCTCGCAATTTGCTCGAAGCAAGAAATGGGCTTGATAGTAAATTTTTGCACAATCCTTTTTTAAGGAGCTCGTTAGTGCAATGTTTCGTTTACAAACGTGAAATTAATGCAGTGCTGTGACGTAGGGGTGACCAAATAATTAATTATGAATGGCATCACTGAGAAGACTAGGAAGACTGATCTGCTTCTGGAGGGAGGTGGGCTGGCTGGAATTACCGGCCGCCATGGCTCACGGCTCATGGTCCACTTTAAAGACTAAGTGCGGAAACCGTCACCAATAACATAGAACATAGAACATGGCATCATGCGAGCGTTTCCTTGTTTTTATTAGATTCTCCGAAGGGTGATTGGTACGGGGGCGAAACAAGTCGAACTAGCCTCTAAAGGCCCTTGGCTCGGATTGACCGGGTTGTGGGGGTGCATGTTAAGCCTTGTAATGCGCGTTAAAACTCTTCTCCTATGTCGCCAGAAGGCGCTGCTTCAATGCCATACAAATTTTTGTTTTTGTTTTCACCTGTTCGAATGGCAAATAAAACTCACACTACGCACTTAGAGTGCCTAGTGTTAAATTGCAATTCTCACCTCGCAGGCGTATGTTATAAGCCATAAAAGTATTCTCGGCGGGAAAGTGAAGAGTCATGTCTGCGGTTTTGTTTTATTATCTAAAATTTGTGTTATGTCGAATATTAATGTGAAATAATGGTGGATTATTAACCGTTAAGTGTTCGTGAGTGTGCATGAGTGTTGGCAAATGAAACAAAACAGTGCAACGAGGACTTTGTAAAGCCCCACATCTTTACTGAGATGCTCGAGGGGTTGGGGGTATATCATTTCTCACTTTTCATTTCTATTATCATTCATCATCATCATACAGGAAAGAAATATTGTTTATATATGTATTACTTGTAAGAAAATTTCCTTTGACACTGGCCAAATGTGCTAATCGCTCGAAGCCATTAACTAAAGAAAAGAAAAGCCATAAAAATGCTCGATTCGTTAACGTGATCGAATCGCTAATGAAACTTGCACTAGGCACTTACTAGTAAGATAGGTCGGTGGTAATAATGGTGAATCCTTTTCGGCTACTTTTAATATATACACATGAGAATACGTTAATGAAAATGAATAAGGAGCTGCAAATAGAAAGTAATAATACATTTATTTACGTAAAATATTTTTTTCTGATAGTTTTCCACGCCTACGTATGGGAGATGGGAGGGATGATGATTCAAGGCAATATTAAAAATAATAATAATAATCATTTATAAGGAGCTCGATGGCGCAGTGGTTAACGCGCCCGGTCAGCGAGTGCTGAGGTAAAGCAACTTTCGCAAAAGCTGGTCATCAGATGGGTGACCAAAAATTTATCATCTTCAGTTCCTCCGTGCTTGATGCTTGTGCTGATGATGATGATACACCGAAATATTTATGAAACAATGTAACAATGAACCTTATAACTTAATTAGAGCATTATGGACTTTGACGGGTATAGCAAAAGTAGACTATACGACTCATTATTATAATTATTATTGCTAAATTTTGTAACTTTTTATGGTAACGCTGAAAATAATATTTAGGTTATCTCATTATATTTGGCGCTTCGGTAGCGGGAAGGATAGATGCTTGGGGCAAATACGAGAAGTCGTGATTCATTCTCCATAGCTCCGTTAGACGATGTCCTCCGCAGTCGAGTGACTTGTTCGCCGGACTTTGGGTGGCCCTAACTATGAGGTCCCGGGTTCGATTCCTGGTCGGGTCAATGTCGAAAACGAACTCACCAACGGAACTAAGCTTCCGAAAATCAGCAACACACATTACCGGCCTGGGAACTGAACCCAATACATCTGGATGATCCTTTGGCTTCCGACGATATATATAGGTAATGTTTTTTTATACGTAGCACGGCAAATGACTCAATTTCACCTGATGTTAAGTGAATATGGAATCCAGATGCGACGACAACTGGTGCAGCGTGAAAACAACGCAGCATCAGTTACCCTCACTCTGCCGGCCCACAAGGTGCCTCTTCACGCCTCGTTTGAAGGACCCCAGAACATTGGAAGGAGGGAAAACGTGTGCTGGCAAACTATTCCATGTTTTGGAGGTGCGACAAAAAACGAGTCACCAAATTTCTTAGTGCGCGATGGAATATTTGAGACAGTGAAGCGGAGACTCCGGAGAGCAGCACGTGTACTCCTATGAAGGAAGGAATATATTGCGTCTATAATATGTTCCATACCTACTATGTACTTTGCCAGCCAATCTATTGTCCAGTTCGATTTTAGCTACACTGCCATTAGTGTTGGAGAATGGATTAAAGTTAGATTAAAGTTTCTCTAAGTTAGATCAGCAATCGCCTCTGCAGTCTACTGGTTAGACAACGGTTTCGATTTTAGGTAGGGCTTGTTTTAAGTGTACTCAGAGTGAGTTCGCAAGGGCTGCGCTGTTTATAATATGTTATACAAATTGATAAATAAATGTAAGTAGATAATAAGGAAATTAATTAATTACGTGCTTGTATTATCGCGATAGGTTTTTATGTCTGTAGTAGTAGTACTAAGTTTGTTGAAAAATAAATATATTTAAAAAAAAAAACTTTGTAAGGCTAGTTACAACAATTTTATCCAATTAGTTTTTAAAACATCAATGTAATGGCAAAAAAATATTATCTTAAGTCGATGGTCAAAGAGGGAAATAATAAAATTTGCACGTATTACTTTGTGAATTATTTTTGTTTTCGCTATATTTCCAGAACTAAGCGACTAAATTAGACGCTGTGAAAAGCAAATTTTATTGTCATGAAATTCCTCGGGTGATGAAACTATTTATTTTTGTAAAGATTAATATATTGTGGCTAACAAGTACACTTAAAAATCTAAAGAATTTTGAACATGAAAAATGTTATTGTGGCTTAAATATAAAAGCTAGGTAAATCGTGCCGTTGACTTTTTTTAGATCTACTGATGTCTAATATTTTTGTTGTACATTATAATGTATGTGTAGGCAAGTAACAATGTATATACAAATGATTTTTTTAAACAATATTACCTATTTGTTTTTGCATGCCTTTGCCACGCCACGTTTACAAGAAAAAGAAGAAGAAGAAGAAAAAACAATTATTAACAACACACACATTATTTAATATACAAAAAAAATAATGAGGCAAACAGTAAACACACAAAAAAGATGAAACATAAAGATCAATAAAAAAGAAAACAAAGAGCGTGAAGTTAAGTATAATTATGTTTAAATTTGTTGCACTCGTCTGCGCACTGCTACACGTCATGCCAGCTGCAATGCAACGCGTACGTAATATACATTAATGACGTCACACTACCTAATGAACGTATGTTCATACATATTTTAGCTCGCTACTAACCTCGCTACTAAAATCGTCACTTTATTGCCAAAGGTAGTTTTTAGCATGACAAAGTCGGATCTTGGTCAGTTGACTCATAACCCATACTATAATCCTATACCACCATAACGCATGAATCCAGAAAGACGTGTTGTAAGTTTATAAACGTCCCACTGTTGGGATCAATCTTAGAAAGATTGAGCCCAACAGTGACATAAACAGCATTCTGTTAAATCGAGTCAGTAGAATCCACCTCGCATGCCTAATGCGGGATTATGAATTTTAACGACTGCCATAATATGACAACAACCGAGGTTTCAAGTGCCTTCCGATTCCGAAGCACTAAAGAGCTAATGATGTTAGTCACCCATTCGGAAACAGGACTTTGCGCTAGATCGCAAGCTGAACGTGCTAGCCACTGCTCCATCGACTTAAGTGCCCAGTGCGATTTTAATTTGCCATTTTAACGAAAACGATTTTTTTTATGACATTGAAGCAGCTCCTGGTACTAAACATGTCGTCGAGGTCGGGGTGGGTTGGCGGTAAGCATATCAAACTAAAACACTGTACTAAGCGTTAGTGTTTTTTGTACAGCAAAAACACGTTAACGCAAAGTACAGTGTTTTAGCTTGACACGATAGAGGTACTCACTGAGCATGTCGTCGAGGTCGGGGCGGGTTGGTGGTAAGCGTGTCAAGCTAAAACACTGTAATTTGAGTTACAGTGTTTATTATAAAGCAAAAACACGTTAACGCAAGGTACAGTGTTTTAGCTTGACACCATATAAGTTCTCACTGAGCATGTCGTCGAGGTTGGGGCTGGTTGGTGAAAAGTACGTAAAGCTAAAATGCTTTAATTTGGATTACAGTGTTTTCTATAAAGCAAAAACACTGTAACGCTATGTACAGTATTTTAGCTTGACACAGAGAAAGAAGCGGAGTTAAAATTATGCCATACATACAAATTTTCGTTTTCATTACGTTATTGAATAGCAAATACATAGATAGGTAAATTATTTATTAGCTAAAATTAATAATACAATGTTAATTAGTAGTATCTTAAGCCCTATATTAGGTTTGTCTAGATACTAAGTTCTCAAAGTAAATAATAATTAAATAAAACTCGCATTGTTCACCCTGGGCTTGTGCTGAGCATAAGTGATAAAGGATAGTGCACACTGACGCAACGAGCGCTCCGAGACGTCAACATAAAGGGCAATACGCCCATTATCCCCTTAATAGTGGTTTCACTGCTCTCTTATCTTCAAAGTTTTGGAGTTTATTTTCTAATAATTCTGATAAATTGCTAAAAGCTTTAAAGCCCATCCATTATCATTAAAATAATTACGTCTGACTTTATAGTGTAATGCAAGACTATTAGCATCGATTTGACATCGAGAATATCTAAAAAAAACAGCTCAAAGAGCCTCTGTCCATAAACAATTTTAAACGGTCTTAAACGATTTTTATGCTTTGCTAGATATTTAGTTTTCAAATAACTCAAGTCCTTAGTAATATCTGTATTCAAATCATCAAATTAACGCACTTACCCATAATTTAACATGCACGCAAACAACATTCCAACATACACTTAAAAAATTTAAATACTTCATTTAGTATATTATACACAGCAAAAAGAAACATAACTTAACTGAACATACAAGAAAACAGAGAAAAAATAGCAAATTAAAAATTAAATACCTATAAATAAAAGATGTCCTCCAATTGTGGGCTCATGGGAATGGACCCAAGAATCCCTCTGAATTTGCCAAGCTAATACGCTGGCAGAGGTAAAAAAAATATAAAAAAAATAAAAATTAATAACTTTAAATTAATTTATCATTATCATCACCAGCTCACCTTATTACCGCATTGCTGGGGCATGAGCTATTAGAGCTGAAGGACGAGACGAACTAAACCAAAACGCGGGCGCAGTGCCGATCGGTGGTTGTTAACGACTGCTAAAGCAGCCGGGACCAACGGCTTTACGTGCCCTCCGAAGCACGTAGGAGCTAAATGCTAAATTTTGGTTACCCATTCGATGACCGACCTATACGAAAGTGGCTTAACCTTACAATCCTCAACTATCCTCCTCATTATATTAAATATTTAACTGGATTTAACGCCTGGTTTAAGCAGTTTTTGTATACAAAGCAGTTTGCGTTACACACCGTTAAGGCGAAGGGTAAGGCACAATAGCGCCACCAATTGATAATTTGACAATTACTAACGGACCGGATATTTTTGAAACATTGCGTACCGTCCGAGAACAGGAAAGCATCCATAGTATTTATTTAATAATTGTGCACTACTTTTTGTTTATTCACAAAACGGGCTATCGTATTTATTCACAAACAATGGCCACCTAAAAGTAAGTGCAACATAAGTGCACAATTATTAAATAATAGATGTTTGCTTAGTGTCGGAAGGTCCGCAATGTTTGAAAAAAAAGCCAGTTTAGCAGTTATCAAAGTAAATCCATTAGCGGCGCTAGTGTGCCTTACCCTTCGCCTTAAGCATTTTAAGAGCGAGCGTTTATACATTTTGAAATCTCATTAGAAGCTTTGAAATTCCACTTTTTGCAAACCAATAAACTAATTTTAACGAAACTTTCTATGCTTAAGGAAAATACAGAGATCTAAATAGTATTAACTATTTAGACATTAGAGGTATTAAAACATTTAAAAACACTTTTATTCAACTTAATTTATGCGATTTTAAGGTTACTATTAAAATCTCATAAATTTCGCCTATGGCTAGATGAAGCGGCAGCGACTTGCTTATTCTGACTAGTAACTGGATCTTGAGAGCCGAGAATTGGGCGATTTGTCGAGGGAGGCTTATCACAAAATATCATGGAAAGTATCCTTCTATGATAGAGAAGACATTTACCAAAATGTGACGCTGTAAAAGAAAGGGAAAAAAATGCCCTTGCTGAGATTCTTGCCAGTTCTTCCCAGTACAAGGCCTTCCACCCTGTGTAGACTTACGAACCGATGGCACAGTGACATTCATAAAAGCTACTTGTAGCCTAAATTGATTAAATTATATTAAATTTTGAATTTTCAAGCAATAGACATATGAAACTGTTTAGTTCGTGGTTCTCATTGTAGTTTGTATCCTATTATGCATGGTTTGTAATAATATTTATTTATTTATTAATAGGAAGAGAAACAGCTATGACACAACTTAAAAACTAAAAAATAACAACAGAAAGCCAATTATAGGTCCTCACTAATAAAAACAGAATTAATAACAATGTGATGCACTTAACAAGAAAAACACACACTTAAATTAGTTCATTTAAACTACTCAAAAAATAACTGACTCATGATTTCGTTTTGTTTATCGTTTTCGTTTCGTTTCGTTTTTTTCGTTTCGTTTCGTTTTATATTGGGATGCTTCTTCCAATACTTAAATAGAAGACTTACCTAATTCAAACTAAAACTAAGTACTTAACCTACTTTTCACAACGAATGCTGAGAATACCTAATCCTATGTAAGAAGTCATCATCGTGTTTAACGAGTAAAGAAGTCGTTTAATCAAAGAATAAGGGTTGCACATGAAATCGAGCAAGTCCCATAAATAAGTTTCTATTCCAGCTATCTGCGACGTGTCTGACGAATCTTCTGAACAGCCCGAATAAGTTTCAATTCACTGACTATGGTGAACTTGTGCATTTCGCCCTAGACTCAGTCAGGTATGGGAATTCTCGAGTGAAAGCGATAGCGTTTACAAAAAACATATGAGCAGATATTTTTTTCCGTGTATAACAAATTAATGTTCCTAAGAAATTTAATGCCAATTTAATTCAGGGGTAGGTACATTACGTGTATAGTTTTATATCGCACTACCGATACAATACTGTTACAACTTAAAATATATCGATATTTGAGATTTTACCGTAATCTAATAATAAGTACGATTTAATCTCAAATATCAGTAAGTATAATTAAGTTAATTTACAACAGTATTGTATTGGCAGTACGAATGTCGCCGCACTCAACATTCAAAGCTTCGTCTTTTATAGATTATTTGTTATCAAATTATAAACGGAGTAAATTAATCCAAAACTCTTTTTTAAAATCGTAACACGTTATTTAGTTATAATAATAGTAAATTGTGAATTGAATTCTTAAATTATAATAATGAACAATTATTTTAATCAACCAACAACTGTAGTGTTTTAAAGTAAGTCGTTTAATTTCTATTACAAAGTTGCTTAGCTTGACTATTTTTGAATAAGCTTTAAATAAATAAGAAATGAGTTAAGGAATTGCTTTACAATAGTTATTTGCCAATTTAATAGAAATAAATACATGCGCCATCTTGACCGGTTGAAAGGAAGTTTTATTTGGCGGGAAAATGGTGATGCTAAGCGCTTCTTTAACGAATGTCTGTCATTCTGTCATTAGAGGCCGGCAACGCATTTGCGATTCTTCTTCTGCGGTCTTGCAGGTGTCCATGGGCGGCGGTGATTTGCTTCTCATCAGGTGACCCGCCTGCTCGTTTGCCTCCTTCTAATATTAAAAAAAAAACTGTTTCGCAATTTTGGGCTGAACACACTTGTAAGTTGAACCTATGTTACTTTTAATAAAAATAATCTTGATAAGTATTGTTAAGTTAAGAAATTAAAGTGATAAGTTTTTGATATTGCGGATAACGTTGATAATTACATTGTTTTAAATGGCAGAACCAACGGTTAAACTGCATGCACACTTTAAAAACATAAGAACCCGTTTTTCTCCGATATCAGAAGTGGGATCGATCCGGCGATCTCCATTCTGCTTCGGTCATAATTAATAATTTCAGATCCTAACCTGACGCCTCAGAACCCTGCACGTCGTGCATCATGAGTGACTCCCGGTCGGGCATGTTGTCGCCGGCACCTTCAACCAGCAACGTTGCAGTGGAAACCTCCGCGAGCGCGCCAACTGCGACCAGCGCATCTGAACCAGGTGTGTCGCAGCCTTGCGTGCTTGAGCCGGCTACGGTACCAGGACAATTTGGTAACGTACCACCTGATTTTTTCTTGCATATGGTGAACATGATGCAGTCTATGAATGAACGGTTGTTGAACCAACCGCAGAGTGATAAGATAAAAATAACTGACGTATTCTTGCCTTCATACGACCCCAATGGTAACGTTGGAGTTCATGAATGGTGTGATCATATTTCTATGGCAAAAAATACTTACCAGCTTAGTGACTATGACATTCGTATGAAAGTGACTAGTTTATTAAGAGGTCGGGCTAAAATGTTAGCTGACAACTGCCTCGTGACTACATCTACCTGGGAAGAATTACGCCAAAATATTTTTACGACTTTTGGGCCCGAAAGCCGCTACTCTCGTGATGTTCTCAGGTTTAGGGAACACTCGTACGAGTCGTCAAAAGATATTGCTGAGTTTCTAACACAGTCATGGATTCTATGGAGGCGCGTGACCAAGGACAAGCTAGACAATAAACATGATGTGGTTGAGGCGGTGATTGGAACGGTGAGTGACGAGCGCCTAAGAATTGAGTTAACGAATGCCAGAGCCACTTCTGCCCCCGAATTAATCTCTGATACCTTTCTATTTGAATTAAACGTCCACATCAAAATAATTCTAACCAACCTCAGCAAAGGCGTGCTAAGCTTTCCGTTGATAATAGAATGAACCTTCCGTATTATATTTTTTGTAAAACATTCTCATCAAAACATCTTCATCAGGTCATTCTTTTAATAATTGCCGTAATAAGAATGTTACCGATTTGAATATTCAATCAACTGATTGAAAAACCTTACCGCTTCTTCTACTCCATTATCTAAGCCCAGTGAAAGACATTGTTCTTTTTGTTCCAAATCAGGCCATACATATGACACTTGTTATCGTAGAGAGAAACAGATAACCTCTAATATAAATTCAGTATCTCAAAATAATTCTAGTTCGAACATTATGCGTATGCGTGTTGGAAATATAATGATAAATGCAGTTTTTGATAGCGACGCTGAATGTTTCGTCATGCGTAAGTCGATCGCTAATAAATTACCAGGGCGTAGGTCTCAACCGGTTAGTTGCTTGCGAGGTATAGGACCATTCCCGATTGTATCAATGAGTTCTTCCACTACAATATGTCATTGATGACATTAACATGGAAATAAAATTTTATATCTTGGCAGACTATGAAATGACGTCAGACGTTCTAGTTGGTGCAAATATACTGCATGAAACTGGTCTGAGTGTTGTCTTATCAAAGAACGTTACAGTTCGATAATGATACGCGCGCTTACATAAAAAAATTTGTACCAGAGGAATTGAAGAAGGAAGAAAGGTTCTTTATTAGACCAGCAACCCCGTTAGTGACTGCAAAGGTTTCCGAGCAGCAAGCACAGCAAATGACCCACGGTCGGATATTCAAATAGAGAATACGCTACCTAAACCTAAATTCGAATTTCCTTCTGTCAGTAATAGGTAATATACACCCTCCTCAATTCACATCTGGTGGTAATCAATGCAGATTAGCGGAGATGTTGCGTAAGCAACAAAGCAACTTTAAGGCGTTTGCGCGTACAGTTAAAAACATAAATTTTAACATATCAAAGGAAAACTGGGAACTGGAAGATATTTTGAGGTCTGGTAATCAAAGGGGGGCCGCCATCGACGTTCTTCATTGGGAAATCGATAGCGAGCTTTACAAAAAAAATGTCGACTATGAACAGCAGTATAGTAGGTATGAAGAGAAATATCAAGAAACAAAAAAGAATATCAATCAGCTAATTAGGTCAAAATGTCATCGGAAAAAGTCAACACCCCAAATGGACATCCCCAGTTTTAATGGCAATTATCATCAGTAGGTGTCCTTTAAGGACTTGTTCAGTGAAGCGATCCACAGCAACAGATCACTCTCAAATGCGCGAAAAATGCAATATTTGAAAGGGAAGCCGAAAAATCATACAACATTTACATATCAGCTCTTTGTCAGGTGTGCTGGGACCTCGTAATTAACCGTTATGAGAATAAAAAAAATATTTTGGCCTCATATCAATTCGTGTCGTCGGCGTCTCAATAGCAATCACCAGCCAACAACAAAAAAAATCATGACGCTAATAATGAAAGCCTAAACTTCATCAAAAACTTAGGTACAAACAGATATAAGTTCATGGGACCCGCTAATAGTGCATCTCATGACGCAGAAGTTGGACGCAGAATCCCATAAAGATTACATTTAATCATTAAAGAACCCCAGGGATTTGCCAAAATAGTGCGATTTTTTAGAATTCTAGAAAACAAGTTTACGTCATTAAAGTCTTTGCGACGTAAACAAGATACAGCATCAAAAATAACTCTACCTGAAATACGCAAAAAATCATCTAATTTTAAATCATTCAACTATAATCAAAATCAATTTCATCATACTCAAAAGAAAATTGCGACAGCAACCGGATGCCCGCTATACAAAAGCGACCACGGTATTTTTCATTGCAGCAACTTTCTCAAACTACAACTTACAGAACGTCGCAATTTAATTACAAAATTAAATTATTGTGTTAATTTTTTGTACGACCATTTCGGAAAAAAGTGCATATCCGACAAAAGACGACATGGCGCGTTTGTGCAGCAACCAAGCACGGAGCGAAAAAGTAGCACACACGTGTTCACTATCAACGATATCACTGAAACCCTTCTTGCAACAGCTATAGTATATAGTATGGTATATGACGACCTCCTTGGTCGAGTGGCTTGCACACCGGTTTTCATGGTGTCGCTATCTCTGAGGTCCCGGGTTCGATCCCCGGTCGGATCAGTTTAGAGATACCTGTTTTTCTATATTGTTTCGGGTCTGGGTGTTTCCTATGTAAAATAAGTATGTATTTAAGTATATTAAGTATGTTTATCTGTTGTCTAGTTAACCATATAACGAGTTTCTTAAGGAAGCTTTTCTTGGGGCTAGATAATTGGTGTGAGTGTGGGAAACATTTAAAAAAAATTGTAAAAGTGCAAAAATTTGATAAAACGTTCATCAGAGCACTCATAGACAGAGCTCTCAGACGTCACTAATATTTGATGGTTTACCAAATACGACGAGAAACAGTCTAAGTTACTAAATCAAATTGAAGAGGTGAAAAAATCGCTCGACTTCATGCATACTGAGCACGAAAAACTAAATCAGAAGACTGATGATATTTGCCACCGTCTTCATAAACTAGAAGAAAAGTCTGTACAAAACGATATCCATATTTGTCAAATAACTCAGCTGCAAGCAAATATAGATACAATGGAACAACACGCACGGCAATGTAATGTGGAGATTAACAGTTTGCCTAAAAGGCGTGGAGGGCCTCGTCTCCTTGGTGACAGCCATAGGAACTATAGAAAAGCAGCCTATTTTAAGACAGGATATTGTTGCGGTACACCGGGTTCCACATGCCGATAGCCAGAGCAAAAAACCAAAGATCGTGATCGTTAAACTATCCAGCAAAATATTGCGTGATAATCTACTGTCGGCAATTTGACTGGCTAAAGGAGTCACTACTGATCACCATAATATGTCAGGACCATCGCAAAAAATATATCTTAATGAGCACTTGACCTTAAAAATAAGCAAATATTTCGAGAAACCAGATTTGCCGCTAAAACGAATGGTTTTAAGTACACTTGGGTCAAAAATGGAGTCATCCTGGTTCGCTAGAACGACACTTCGCCGACATTTGCTGTTCGTCATCAAGAGGACTTAGCGAACAAGCGAAGTACACAGTCACGCCGATTTAAAACTGGTAGATGTGCCTCCGATCAACAACATCATCAACCTAACGGTACATCGCGAAGATCAGAATTATCAGCTAAATATCACTGAAAGAAATATCAAAGAACGGCCAACGGCCAACGGCCGGAAAGTCGTCTCTAAAAGAAATCGGCCGCCAAATGGAGTAGATAAAGTCAGACGGGGTCGAAGTGGATACGACTTCATTCTCGTCCCACGACATACATCATTATGTCGTCATATACATCTTAGTTGGAGTCTGCTGCGCGGCAGGCGTCGCCTTCCTCTGCAGGCGTCGCCTTCCTCTACAGGCGTCGCCTTCCTCTGCAGGCGTCGCCTTCCTCTGCAGGCGTCGCCTTCCTCTGCAGGCGGGTACGCCGCCGCTCGCAGCCGCCCGGTGGCTGACAGCGCCATCGCCCAGCGGTGGGCCGCGGCCGCGGACGTTCCGCTGCCGTCGCCCCGCCCGGCTGCGCGCTTATCTCTCAGTGATATAACCAGTGCATGTGCAAATGAAAGTGCTAATGATAGTGTTAATTATAGTGTGCCCGACTTAAGTGCCAAATCCTTTGATTTAAAGTGACACCTTTGTGTCGGTGCCACAAAGTGCGCGTATAAACAAAGCGTCGTCGACGCCTATCATTAAGTTTAAATTTACTGCTGATAATAATGAATCATCATAATTGTATCATTAGAATCATTAGATTAATATCTACTAACATACAATAATTTTAAACCGTGCATTTCGCCAAATCATCAATTTATTAATTGAATTAAATAATTATAATTTTACATTAGTTCACGTCACCACAAAAATCGCGGCGGACGCGCGCTTATTTAAACATGTCATTTAGCGTCATTAGAGTAATTTAGCATAGTAGTATCATTTTACGTTATCACTTATTCGTGTTGTAATAAATAGTTTAAATCAATATCCTCTTTTAGTTATTTATCACAGCATCTCTAGGTGTCTCGTACATGCTAATTAATAAAAACTTGATGATTACATGCGCCGGTAGCGCCATCCTGACCGGTTGAACGGAAGTTTCATTTGGCGAGAAAGATGGTGATGCTAAGCGAATGTCTGTCATTCTGCGTCGCAATTTTGGGGTGAACACACTTGTAAGTTGAACCTATATTACTTTTAATAAAAATAATTGATCTCCTTTAGTGTTCTTTTCATTCTATTCTTGATAAGTAGAAATTAAACTAATAAGTTTTTGATATTGCTATTAGTTTTAAAATCTCTAGAGTAGTTTTGCTAGACGAATAACGTTGATAATTACATTGTTTTAAATGGCAGAACAAACGGTTGTGTACTTAAAAATATAAGTACCCGATTTTCTCCGATATACAGTGGTGGACATATAATTAGAAACACTAAAATCGGAACATAACATTATACAAGATATTTGACCACCAATTATCTAGCCCAAGAGAAGCTTCGTTATGAAACTCGTTAAATGGTTACTAGACAACGGATAAACATACTTAAAATGCTTAAATACGTACTTATTAATCTTATTATACATAGAAAACACCCAGACCTGAGACAATTTAGAAAAACAATAATTTCTTGACCCAGATGATGACCTTGACAGAGATGGCGACTAACCTAGGACTAAACTCCTAAAAAAAAAGCTGTTTTTTATAGGAGTTCAGTCCTTATATCTATGGGGATACAAGTGGTCGACATATAGTGATTTCGCAATTTGACCTATATAGGGTTAATTAAATATTTTTCTTGTGTAATCACAGGGCTTATATTTAAACAAAAGGACTGAAGTTTTAAGATCTACAACGCGCATAGATTTGGTAGGGCCATATACCAATATATTTTTTTTGTGGACACTAATGATCAACTTTTGAAGATATAACTTTTAAACTATCATGGTCACCTGCATTAAATATGGTAAATAATTACTCTAAAAGTTTTGGAGAATTCTATAGGTATACTTAGAAGTAGTAGAAGTAAATAGCCTATAACTCCACAAGATTGCTAATTTAATGACGTCTCAGTAGTATCCATTTTTTGATATTAGAACAATGGAAAAGTTGTCAAAATCTAGCCACCGAAACACGATAGTCGACATTGTAATATAGCAGACTCGCAGTCCAGTCCGCTATCGCTCCAATTTGGCCGTTCTTCGTACTCCAGTTGGTCTGCTCTCATTCCGCTCCTGCATGTGTTACGTCACTATATAGTGAAGTAGTGGAGCTCCAAACTGATTATTACAGTCGGAGCCACAATTTGCATCTTCTAATTAGTTCCTTGCTCGGGGACGTTTCGCTCACTTCAAGCAGAAATGCCAATAGCTCACACTTCCCGTCACGGCGAACGCGGCGAAAACTTCCTTTCTTCTAAGTTTCGTTTAATTTAATGATATGCTTAAATGAGCTACAATGGTAATTTTGATGTTTAAAATTCAAGACACGTGTAAAATGAAACAGTGACTCATGATCATAATCTTTTTTATCCATGATTTTAATCTTCTTCTTGATTATCCTATAATAACTATTAAGAGTTTATGAAAAGAAATAAGGGTTTCAGTTAGTGATGCTTAGTTATTTAATATGCCTTCTAAATATTATGAATTCAAATAATAATACCAATAATAATTAAGATTCCTTAACCAGATTCTACTACCTTTAATTATATGTTCCAAAGAAACGACTGTGAATATTACGGCGAACTATAGATAAAAAGATTAACAAAACTAGTTTATGACAAAGAAAATGGTTTGCGAGTAAACGTAATTTTAAAGTCTTGCATTTATAGAGGCGATATTACAATAGTTTCAACTAATCTCGAAATCTTCTTTATATTAAACAGCCCCCACTTTTATCATAATTATTAAAATAACAGAAGCCACTGACATTTAAAAGTAGGTTACACGTTTTCACACTAACACTCCCTTTGTGTATCGCCTGCCATAAAATTGCAGTCTGTAGCTATGCTAAAGTATATGCAGCTGTATATTGTCTCATAAAGGTCACTGGGCAGCTACGAGCAGGCAAAGGAGATAAACTAAGCTGTTAATGTTTTTGATGAACATTTTTTTGAGATTTTCTTCTCCTCATAATGAAAGGTGAGCGAGATGATAAGCAGCTTGCGGTCTTGCTAGTTAAGCAACGGTAGCAATGTCAGGTCACCAAATGGATGACCAAGTAGACGTAATAAATACGGAAGCAATACAGTACACTCCTGTTCTATTTTTTATAACCTGTAACGATATATTTTATCTAAAGTCTTGAAAAAAAATGCACTTTTAGAAAAGAAGTTTACATTTCTTTTTATGTATTATCAAATTTATTATTATTGCCATTGAAATTAGTACATCAACTATAAATTTATATGTACTCTAAAATTGGACAATCAGAATGCATCTTTATACTACCAGGGGGTGGAGGGCGGCATACCGAATACACCTATGAATGCTGAAGGTCACGAGCCTAGGTTCCTTGTTTAGCATGTTTTAATTTCTATTCTTACAGTTAACTTATGTTACTACATTTAAGACAAAAAAAAACAAAAGAAACATAACTTAATTAAAGACAAAATAAAGCCTATACTTAAATAAAAAATGTCTTCCAGCTGTGAGCTCATGAACTATACGTTGTTTTAAGATAAGCTTATTAAAAAAGCATTCTATTTCTTTATCATATTTATTCTAAGACATCGATGTTAAAGTTAGAATTTTAAAAAAACTCTCGAAATATGAAATGAATGAAAACATTATTGCTCGCGTTTCCAATTGTTCAGAAAATATTTTAAGACTTACATCCGTTGGGCCATCAAATGCTCGTGATACTGCGCGATATCATACAATGTTGCAAAGAAACATTCAGAGACAATAACAAAGACAGATAACTTTTATAGTTGCTACGTGGAGCCGCGACACGCTTCTTGTATGAAAGTTAATTGATTATTATTTGAAACGGTCATTTTGCATTTACAATGATATACCTATTTATATATACCCTGTGTGGTGCCGGGGATAAAGAATTGCACCACCCCATCTCTTCCCGTGGGTGTCGTAAAAGCCGACTAAGGGACCATTCCAGAGGATGGGCAGCAGCATCTCTCTGAGGTTACCCTCAACCTACGGCGATCGCCAACCCGCCTGCCAAGCGTGGCGATTACGGCAAATACCCCCCCATGGTGTGATCCTTGGGGGAGGCCTTGGTCCAGCAGTGGACGTCTTTTGGCTGAGATGATGATGATCATGACTTATTTATATCAAAACTAGAGTTTTGATATAAATAGGTATATCATTGTGAATATTAATAAATATATTAATGAATATTTCTAAATAGCTCTTGAAAAAAGACGACTTGCCTCAAAGGCACCTTTGATGTCCTCTTTTCAAATTAAAAAAGTTCAATTGCAATTATCAATTGTTACAATATAATAGATATTGAAACTATTACAGTTAAATGATCCGAGCTACTCACTAGCTCTATCTATTTATACAAGCATAAAAGTAACTACAGCGTATACTTTACTAATAAAGTATAAACGGATAAAGGGATAACCTAGCCTAGACCATTGATAAAATAGACTAGAAAGTTTGAGAAGTCATGTCTTTGAGAGCGTGCATTCTATTTCGCGTAAGTCAAAATTCCCGCGATCTCGATATCGTATTGCATTGTAGTGAGCGCATGCACACTTAAGCCATAGTAGAATAAAACTTAAACCACAGAGTAGTATTTAAACATCAGCTTGGCAGTGGCACAAAATAAGGTGACCCAGTAGGTAACCTTAATACTTAACGCGCTCAAGCAACGCACACATAGACAACCTCTCACAAACATGGATCTCGGAACGGCTCGGAACATTGCGAGCGCAGCTGTTGTGTGATTTCGTGTCCGTGATAGGTTGTCTGTGTGCGTTTCTCGAGAGTGTTAAGTATTAAGCTTACCTTCTGGGTCTCCTTATTATGTGCAATAACGACGGTGACGTGCACTGTCGTAGGAAGAATTTTGATACTTTCATTAATTATTTATACAAGTTCGTTCTATTTAGTGAATTTGGCATATTCTTAAGTTCATGTAATTATGTAGTCATGACCAATGACGACGAAACGTTTCTTAAGAAAGAAATTGTTTGCATATAGTGACCACTGGCCATACCTCATCCCGCTTTTTGTTTTCATTGATTGAGGACAAATAAAACGTCCCTTTTTTCAACATCTGGATGAGAGTAGCCGCGGATCTTGCTCAGTGGCGCGCACTTGGAGAGGCCTATGTCCAGTAGTGGATGTGTGTAGGCTGATGATGATGATGATAATGATGATGATGATGATGATGATGATGATGATGATGTGCAATTATAGATTTTATTGTTATTTCGTGATTCAAAACTCTTTGCTTATATCAAAATGAAATTTGCCTTTGGAAACAGACGACTTGCCATAGATGGGAATTGAAACCGCGATCTTTTGCAATCCAAACACTCTTCCAACTAAGTTACCGAGTCATTGAAGTTCCGGGTACCGAGACAATATTATTAGTGTTTTTAATTCCTCACGGGTAGAAGTTTGGTCACTCATCATCTCACCTGATTTTAAGTGAACGATTAGGTTGAAGGTGGAAGCGTACTTCAACCGGAATCCTTAACTACTGAGGCACTGACTATTTTATCTCTAGCTGCCGCAACACAAAACAATGCTAAAAAAAATTATGCTATGGTGACATATTTAGATAAGATGGTGGTAGCTAGCCAGGCGAACAAACAAGCCCTACCACCATCCAGACCGAATATACCAAAATTTACAGGCTGGGAATCGAATCCAGCACCTATGGATCTGAGTTTTAACCACTAGACCACAAGGAGGCGGTAAATAAATTGCTAGTTGTCTGAAACAAATAAATCTATTCTATCAGTTGAAGTAGCATGCCTATCCTATGATGCCTTCATATAGACACTGGTTATCCTGTCGAAATTTTCAAGTGCTTATTCATCACGCTATTAGTCTTCTTTATTTGCATAAATACAATGATTTTACATGTTAGGAAACCTATTGTATGAAACAAAAGTTAATGTAAGAAAATACGAGCGTTCATTGCCACTAACTTTTTTTTCAGAAGTATTTGCAAACGTAGGTATCCGGGGGCACGGCGGCAGTGCCCCCGCCAAGTCGAGCAAAAAAGCGGCATGGCCGGCCGTACCATCATTTCCTCGAAACAGTTCAGACCACTTTCGACCCCCTATAACTTCGTTGTGGATAAAACTAGAAGCCTGAATTTTCAGTAACCAAGCAGGCATTGTATTAACACGGTATATTTCAAATTTCATTCAATATGAACCAGTAGTTTAATAATTTTAACTAGTCAATGTTTCTTAATTTTTTCAGTCACTCACTGACTGACTAACTGACTGACCGATCATCAAAACTCTAAGGCACTTCTAGCAGACATAGAAGCTTCAAATTTAGAATACAAATAATGTTTAGTGTTTATATCAAGAAAAAACTAAAATATTTTGCAATTTCGGTCGGTTAGTTTGGTTATAGGCCTTATAGGCTTTAGGTAAGCCCGCCTTGTTAGTTATCACCATCTTATATGTTATCTCTCGAAAGAAACGGTTTGTCAGACAAATGTTTTCTAGTTTGAAGGTCAACAAAGTTTGTATCTAATAAACGAATATCTATACTAATATTATAAAGCTGAAGAGTTTGTTTGTTTGTTTGTTTGTTTGTTTGAACGCGCTAATCTCAGGAACTACTGGTTCGAATTGAAAAATTCTTTTTGTGTTAAATAGTCCATTTATTGAGGAAGGCTATAGGCTATATTACATCACGCTATGACTAATAGGAGTGGAACAGTCGCTAATTAACGCTGGTGAAACCGCAGGGCATATAAAATAAAGGACAAAGTCAACAAATGGCAGCTCAGATAAGAAAGCAAAACAAAAGAGCGTTGACAGTTTGTAGCAAAATATAGTATTTCATACTTTACACCGACCGTAATGAAATCAATTAATCAGTAAAAAGTTTTGAGAACATGTACGGAACTCGGATTTGGACGGATTTAAGCAAAGTAAAATAAACTACGAGTATAGTGACAATGAACTGCCTAAATAAACTAATGCCTACTAAGTAAAGAACTGTACAACAATTGCGATAACGCAATTGTTGTACAGTTCTTTACTAAAAAAAAATATTTTTTTTTGCGGAATTTGTCTTCACTAATTTGTTTAACTCCTTTGACAAGCTGTCATTCTACGAACGTTCGTAAATATATTGCCTATAAAAGTAATACATGAATAGATCTTTGTAAAGTTTTTAATTTTTTCTGCTGTCTCGTCATTCAGTTTCCTTGCGGTTATTTGAAAAAAAAAATATTTTACTCGTACGTCTGTTTTTTGATAGTCTATGTAGTTCGTGAGTGTCGTGTGAGTCGTTTGTTATAATGAAGTTATAAAGTTATAAAGTATAATATAAAGTTTGAATAAGCACGTTTCCGTATGACATGACTGAAGTAAAGTGATTTTCTATCAAAATATGGAGTGAAAACTAATAACGTTGTCTTACAAATTATAAAATTAAATGGAATAATACAAATAAATCTAATATCTGTGATAAGTTGTATAGCTGTGTCTTTGTAGGAAAGGTAAAAAGCGCAATTTTGCACAATTTAAGACTGTGCGATGTTGTTTGTTCTTTAACCAGTCATTCACTCACGACTTTTCTTTATACAAAATATATAATATTACAATATTATTAAAATTTTAACGATATCCGTTTTGTCTGTACCTTAATTAATATAGCTACAATATAGGTAGCGGTGATCGCTTACATATTTTATTTATGGCATTGAAGCCGCCATTCTAGGTTGTCTAATGCGAGTGTTATTTATAGTAAATCGTTAATTATAATTATAATATCTGTATAATCCCGAATATGGCAGCGCCTCCATAGAACCCCAGACCTGAAAATCATATATGAGCGAGATATTAAGGTTGTTTGTTACTAAGTAAATTTGCAAAGTGTTTTGGTCGTCAACCTCACGGTCCAACAAAAATAGAAGTCAAAACCAAAATAATGTATTTTTTTTTATGAAGTAGTAAATTTTCTTAAATATGATTTTGCATGTTATCACGGTGTTCTTTACACTTAAACGTACTATTATACACCTATTACCAAACAGCCTTTATAAAGTCTTGTTTTCGTTAAAAACATGATGAACGATGAATAAATTCGGTGCGTCTCATTTGATATACCAACATTTGATATAATTGAACTTTATTTATCATAATATTAACAAGCAATAATTGTTGTTGGCCGGAATGTTTTGATATTCCGAGATATTCTTAATGATAAACTCTGTGTCTCAGTGTAGGAACCCGCGTTAAAGAACACATAGCCGACGTCAAGCATAAAAAAGTGAAAATAAGTCTGCATCATTCGATAGAGGGACCCAAACATTACATAAGATACGATAAACCTCAAATACTCGCTAGAGAACAACGATTCATCCCTAGGATGATACGCGAGGCTACTGAAATTAAAAAACATGATAATTTCAATAGAGAAGATGTTTAGAATTTACCACCCCGGCCTGGGATCCCATCATACATACTATTAAATACCAGCCCCAACACCTTACTGCCAGACCAAAGGATACCGTAAGCCCTTACTGCTTGAAATGGAACGCACGTCATTAAATTTAAATGAGGGTATACAAGCTACCACCTAATTATAAAACGACCAACACCTCAGTCTCCCTGTGACCGTGACCTGTGACCGTGACTCAGTCCATGGGAACCCTGGAAAGGATTCGAAACGTCAGGATAAACATTAAATCAAATTGATTTGTAAAATAAACGCGAGTAGATCCGTAAAAGTAATTTCATTTCAATGTAAAAGTAGGTAGGTAGGTGTAAAATACTTTCATTAAATAAATTATAATCATAATCAAATCATAACCATACAGATCAAAACTTACCTTTTACAAGCCTAAAACTAAACGTAAGCTTACGTTAATTTTTATTACTTTGCTTACCGCTTAAATGCTTACTTTTGTTACTCATGTCTAAAACATTTGATTAATGATACAAACATTGTAAACAGCTGTTATTTTAAAAACAAAAATAATGTGCTCAACTAATTTAGAAACGTAAAATATTCACAATAGGTAAACAATATTACATACCAAAGTATCAAAATTGTTCGGTTGCGCTATTATTTGAATTTGAGTGTAAAAAAGAAGAAATTTAAGTTCGTGTGTATGTGTGTGGCTGAAGACGAGCGATACGTCCTCTCGTTGGGAAGACCGACGCGTACTGATTTCACGCTCGCTATTATATAGGTCACTTTTAGAAAATTATTATTAATAAATGAAAGATAAATTGTTAAGGAAAAAATACGAAATGTTGGAGTAATACCTCTTTATTCATAAAAAAATATAAACGTATTAATAAAATTGGCTAATACTTGTTTAAATGTACTGATTTGGGCAGTTTTGTTTTTTTTTCTGTGAAAATTTTGTAATTTGGCCTCTATACGTAACTTGTTGATAATATACCCTTTAAGGAAAAATGATCATAAAGTAATTTATCTACACTAATGTTGTAACATTCTACTTATGTTTCCAATACTTGACTTATAATTACTACTGTTATAGCGCAGACAACAAAACACTCAATTTAAGCAATTTCAAATGATGGTATAATATCCACATCGATATCGTAAAATCTCATTATAACATCAATAAAACGCGACCAATTAACCTGGCGAGCCTTATGTCAAAATCCTCATACAAGTTGTATAAAATTTTGATATTAGGCTGGCTTTTGAAAACAGTTGGGAAACTACTAAACTTACATACACAAAACTCTTTGGTAAGATCTTGTGCCAATTGAATAAAAAAAGAACAGCGCGCGCTCGCTCCTGATTGGCCCTGCGCGCGCAGCTGCGCTCTCATTGGTTATTGGATGGTGGATGGATTGGTTTGGTTGGTAATTAACATTAACTTTCAAAATTGTACCATCCAAAATTTGAACAATTATTATAAATAAACTATTGTCAGCTTTTACTCTTGTTGTTTGACTAATTGCATTAGTGAAGATAAAGTAGTGTATGCAACTGCATATAACACGGGTATTAAAACACTCGTTACTATTATGAAACTCGCTGCGCTCGTTTCATAAACTCACACTCGTGTTTTAATACCCTTCATTATATGACAGTTGCATAAACTACTATTTTCATTCTATAACAGCTATAATCTGCGTCAAAAATGCCTCTGACCTGTATTTTCAAAATGCAAAATCCACTTGAAAAAATTGTTTTCATTTGAAAAAACCGTTGATAAATATATTTTTTTTACTCTATAACTTTCTTGTTTGAGACTTCTACGTTCCAAAATCACGTTTTCATCAATTATACTCTTTATATTGCAAAGGAATGTCCTTTGAAAAAACCCATATTCAATGTTATTTTGTCTGAAATGGGATGCACGTTCTTGCGTATTGTCTCTCCGTGCACACATCCACGCTTGACGATTCACCATACTTACAATGTAGTAACTAATATTTTACATCTAAACACATTTCAATTACAACTAGATTCCCTACTAAACTACATCGAAAAGGCGCGTTAGGCAAAATGCTACCGAAGTAAATTTAAGTGAAACACATAGTTTCGCTAAGACAAAAGAGAATTAATTACGTTTACAGCTTACTAAAGTTACTCGTACATGGGCAAATGTAAACTAAATTGTTCATTCGAGAGACTTAAATATTGCTCTGCAACATTTCTCAACTATTTGAGAATTATAAGATTTCTTATCAATTCTTACCACCACTGTTATGAGATTTATAAAACCTACCAAGTACTTTCTTGAGTATTATCAATAACTTATCGTAACGTAAAAAAAACAAAATTTTCTTAAAATAATAGGTTATATATAAAATCAGATCAAAATAGTGCTTTGCCGTAGCAATAGCACGTATGCTATGTTAAGTTTTAGGTAGGTCTTTTTTAATTATCATCAAAGTATTTTATTTGAATTGGTTTAACTTTGCTATAATAAGTACATTTATTTATTAGCCTTCAAAGTAACAATATATTGTTTTCTATAAACCAATCTAATATCCGATTACTCTTATCACAATTTAAATGTAACATTGATTCGATTAACCTACAGTATAATTTTCATGTGTTCTTAAAGTCACATTAAGCGAATGCTCAGCATCATCCAGATTTAGATACAGTTACTGCTAATATAGCTTTTAAAACAAAACAATAAATATACGTAGATAACGTATTGATAACTAATATCATAAATTGTACCGTCTGATAATGAACCAGTATTTTATGCGCCATATCAAAACGCGGGTGTGCGTAAAATAAATTGATTTAATTTCTGTCATAACGAATGGACTATTTACCAGAATCAAAATAACTTCGATCGATGTAGTGCTAATTAATATGTGATGTTTAATTTATAAGATAGTGATTCAAGCAACAAGTGGGATTGTATTAAATCTGGTGAGTATTTTAAAACTTTAACACATAAAAGTACCGTAAAGTATATGTACCTGTTGATGCCCTAATTTAAATTGATTGATTAAATTGACCTTTAAAACATTTACATAATAAATTAATAGGCACATATTCGTATCTTCATAATAAATTTGCTCAGTAAACCTTTTATATTAATATGCTTAATTCGTAAAATAAATTATAATTACATCTTATAAATTAAATTTACATCTTCTTTTCTTATGAGAAACTTTGATGAGTAGATATTGGTGGCAAAAACAGGCACGGCATCGAATGGAAGGAGCAGCCGGGTATGAAACACTCCAAATCCTTCCTAGGTGAAAACGCCTTAGGACGGAGTAAGTTCATATGCGGAGGCAGTAGAAGGCAGGCCCGATTAACCATCGGTGCCTTGACAGGGCACTATGCCACAAAACAAATGCTCCACAGAATGCATCAGATCAACAAATAGCTTGTGTAGGGCATGTGGAGAGGAAACGGAGTCAACGCAGCATCTACTGTGTGACTGTGACTCTCTGGCTAGGAAAAGAATGGGACTCCTGGGGTCGGCTTATCCGAAACCGGAGGACTTCAGGCTCTTCGCTCTTAAGGACGTGGCCCAAACTTATGGCATCTATCTTTACAGAGGAAGAAGAGTGAAAGGACGGGGTTCCACAAAAGATCCCGATGGGTCGAAGTGTTACTGCAAGAGGGAAACCTCAGCAGGCCCCACTAAGATAAGATAAGATAAGATTGGTGGCATAAAAAATAATATCATAAACACATTTAGAAAAATTATATTGTCTTTTACAAGGCTTATGATCGTGTTTATTTCATGCTATTCCGTGGTTCGTGTCCGTGTGCGTTGCTCGAGCGCGGGCTTACCCACTGGGTCTCTTTATTTTGCGATCGCGCAAAACAATGGCGTCACCTTTTCTTTTACTTACTTACTTACCTACTGCGCTGGCTCAGGAACACGAAGTGGATCTTGGCCTCCGACACGAGATTTCGCCACCCTGCTCTGTCCTCAGCCACCTCTCGCCAGTCCGGCCGTTTTGGAGGTGGCTAAGATCCTTCTGAACCTGGTCTATCCAGCGATACCTGGGGCGTAACACCGGGCGCTTCCCGGTTCGTCGGCCCAGGTATGCTCTCTTCGCAGCCCGATGCGACTCCATTCTCTCAACGTGGCCGAGCATGTGCAGTCTAGTCGACTTTGTCTCGCCCATTATGTTCGGCTCGATCACAAGCTTTTCTATCTCGGCATTCTTTCTCAGTCTCCAGGTCCCGTCCTCGCGTTTAGTTGGCCCCAGGGTTTTTCGAAACATTTTTCTCTCTGCCACCAGCAGCTTCTCCTCCTCCTTGAGTGTTAGTGTCCAGGTCTTGCAACCGTACATCAAAACCGGTCTAATGACAGTTTTGTAAACGTGGATCTTGGTTTTTCTGCTAATTAACCTGGACACAAGCACCTTATGGAGCAGCCTTAAGCAGCCGCTGAGCATCATAGAGCATTTTGAATACGGATATCTATCTTGTCCTCACGCTGGTTGGTATCTGTAACCGTACATCCTAGGTACCGAAATTTATTGACTTTGTACTTCGCATTGTTGGTTTCTAGGTCTTTTCTCCTTTCCCTTATATTTCGGTACCGTTTCATGTGTAGATATTCCGTTTTATCCCGATTAATCCTGAGGCCGATTTTCCCTGCTTCATTCTCCAGCACCTCTGCCATCCGCTTCACCTCTTCCACTTGTCGCCCTAGCAGCGCCAGATCGTCAGCGTATCCTATTACCTTGTGAGTGCCCATCAGCTCAACTCCCCCATCGAGTTCAAGTACTTTTCGGACGACGTATTTGAGCACTAAGTTGAAGAGCACAGGTGATAGTGCGTCTCCTTGTTTAAAACCTGTGACGACCTCAAACTAACCCAGCTTAACTTTAATATCTTTGCATAGTTACATATCTTTAAAACATATGTTGTCAAAATAAAATGTATCGTTTCTGCATTTACTTTGTCGAAGTAATTTTACGTGTTCACTTTATGTGCGTAAACGAACGTTAAGGTCAAGTCATTCTAAACACTTCCATAGGTCAAAGGTAATGACTTTATTCATTGTAAGCTCCTTCGTTACGTCCGTAGGGATATTTTCACTTGATCCAGTGGTCAGTCTTTCCCAGAGAACCTTTGTAAAGTAGCACTCAATCGTCTCCCTGTTTCTCATTTATGGGTTAAGTTTCTTTACGGTAAGCAATATTAACACGAAAATGCTACATCTCAGGACAGGCAAAGACAATAAATTATTAATTATTTAGATATATCCACAAAAAGTCAACCTTAGAATAGCCAGTAATGTATTAGAATTTAGGTACACTTTTTATAACTAGCTGTCATAACAATTATAATATTTTTTATTTTTAAATGTTTGCATTATATAATATAAAATATATAATTATAGTTAATTAATGAGTACCTAATAATTTGTCTAATGAATTAACGATATTATTATTATGTTGAATATTCTTTAATTTTTATTGTTATGGATAATTTATTATTTTAATTTGGTTTTTGTTAATTATTTTGGTATTACTAATTTTAATTTTAATTGTTTTTTTGGCTGTTTTAGATGGATTAATGTGAATGAATGTGAACAGATTTTGTATGCCGACGTTTCGGTAGAACACGCATGTACATACCTTACTAGTATTTAAGAACATTGTATACCGTGTCTCTTATGCAAATAAATATATTTTTATTTTTCTATTTTCATTCACTATTCTATAAGTAGTACAAGATACATATTTATATTACCGTATCGTATGATATTAGTACTGCAATGCAATTAATTAATAAAAGAATATCCATATCAGCGATTGTAAAAAAATTCTAGAAATAGACATAGTAGGTATATTATTAAATGTGTTTTATATTATTTGTCTATAGTAGGTAGATATATACACATATACACTTTGCAGTACTAGTAGTATACTAGTAGTGTTCAAGTGCGGAGTAGTGTGGACTAATAAGCTGATGGTGATGACGATGATGATGATGATAATGATGATGCTGATATTACATCATTAAATTTATTAATTATAATTTGTGGATTGATAAGCAATGTAAACTTTCTCGTTGCAATTCATTTGTGAAGTTGCATTAGACAATGAGAACGATGTTTCCGTTCTCGATAATTTTGAATTGTGGACAAACAGTTTTATCTAGTGTGAAAGGTTAGATAATATCAATACAAAAACATTCTAATGACGATATTATACTTGTGGAATTAACTTGGTCAATGTAATTGTACTATGTATTTTGTAATTTTCCAGAACTATCCATTGTTTATTTAACGTTTTATTAATTATAGTTTTTACTAAAAGTGTATAATATATTTTAGTTTCAAACATAATTTTCAATCGATTTCAATTATTTCTGTTAGGTTGTGCTGCAAAAAAGAGACAGAAACAAGACAACCTGGAAACAGTATGTCATATTATTATTATTATGGTAATAGTAGGTAGTATTAAGTTTAATATATTTTTCCAAAAAGCTGTAATATATAATTTTTTTTTTTGCGCATTGTACCCTTTATTGTCATAGGGTGCCGGTTCGAATTCAACTAGTGCAATTTTTGTTCTACACATTTCAAAATTAGAATTTGTAAGCAACAAATATTGCGGTAAATAAGTAATAAATAAGTATAATCCATAATAATTAAACGTATATTTTTATAATTAAACGTTACACCCGATAATATGAGAATTTATATCTTAATAACATTCCCAACTTACACTTTATAAAGTACGTAAAACTTAAATATTTTGACTTCACTTTGGTACCTAGCTTAATATCAAACCGTTCAAATAAAATACCTTAATCAGCGAAATCAATGCCACAGTCGCAATAATCTTTCTAATATGCCTATCGATAATGATAACAGGTATTATGGATAAGTAGTTTTTATCGATTTAATTATACAACAAAATAACGTTCCTTAAATTTAGTTACTTTAATTTTCATTAAAATAATTAAGCAGCAACGAATTCATGGTATTAACGATTTTAATGGTATCTTTTGTGGTAAACTTATCTTCTCATGTGATACAATCAATGTACCTATTCAATACGTTTTCCTTGAAGCCAATATCCATCTGACTTAATTTCAATTTTTATGCATATCTTATGCCAATCGAATTTCTGATTTTAGGCTTAAGATGATGATTATATTTACCAGTAGGTAATACTTGTAAAAGTACCAAAAAACTACTCATCATCATCATCATCATCATCATCATCATCACCATCATCATCATCATCATCATCAGCTCATTTCTATGTCTCCACTGCTGGGGCACGTGCCTTCCCTATGGATGGATAGGGAGAATGGGCCGACCGTAAACCACCACGCGGGCCCAGTGCAGATTGGTGGTTGTTAACGATTGCTAATGCAGCTTGGACCAACGGCTTTACGTGCCATCCGAAGAATGGAGAAACTCGAGATGATAAACTTTTGGTCACCCTCCGATGACCGACTTTTGCAAAAATTGCTTAACATTAGCACTCGAAGACCGGGCGCGTTAACCACTGCGTCATCGAGCTCCTCAAAATTGTGCCAAGGGTGCAAATTATTATTTACAGTTATTGAAAAATAAATTTACATACTCCATTATTTCAGAGAACATCCCAAAATGGCAGACGTGAGGAATCGCCGTCGTCCTGCAGCGCCAAACGGTGACGTCATTCGCGACGAGGACAAGAAAACACCACCAGAATTTGTTCATCGGGAGTCCACGCTGACGGCCCTACTGGAAAACTCGAAGCACATCAGAGCCATTTACCACATATTCGTGGTTATACTGCTGATGCTACTCTGTGACACGGTGATATTCGACCTCATCGATAGAGGAAAGCAAGTAAAACATTAGTCTTAATTAAATTTAAAATGTAATGTTCTAATATATTTTTTTTACTTTTCAAACCTGTTTCTTCAACAAATATAACGAGCGGGAAACCTACACTGAAAAAAGAAGGGAGTACGTTATTTTATTATATTTTATCGATGACTTAAACGTTTGACCTCAATCTCACCTGATGGTAAGTGAAGAGGAGGCCCCGTACATGGGCCACGCGGACTTAGTTAATGCCTACTACATTATAGTATCAAATTATTGTAAATCTGTAGTTGAGAAAATTCCTGAAACACTCACTGACTGGCTGCTCACAGCCCAAACCCTTGCACCAATTTCCACACAGGTTCCCTATACGATGAAGACAAAGAAAACATGGATTTTTCGAAATTACCACAGGACACAGGTGTTTACGTAGACGAACTCGCGGGCGGTCGCTAGTTTAAATCAAAACCATATTCATATTAAAATATACAGCTACTCTATGTAATGATATGTTTTATTGAAGGTATTTTGCTTAGAAACAGTTATTTAGATTTAATAATAACGTAGGCAGAGATTCTATTTACTATGCGATAACAATACAGTTTTGGTATAATCCACATGTTTGACCGCATTTACGCAAAGTCTCGGTCTGATTCCTGAAACAAGACCATTTGTTTGTATGATGAATACTACTGGTAACCCGAACCCGAAAATGTTTTATATTTGTTTTAAAAAAAACGTAATTTTGGTGGCTAATTAATTTTTTTTCTATTATGAGGACGCTGCTTCGCCTAAATCTCACCTAATGGTAGGCGACCACAAGACTAAAAGTAGAAATGCAAATCATCCTGAATCCTAAATCACTGACGAAAATTACAAGCAATCGTATCCCTGTCGGAACACAACAATGTTGTTGTTTTAGCGACAGACCTTGCAAAAGTAATGATCTACCTAGTTAGGTGGACTTAGGACAATCTTTATCACTCTCCAATCCTAGTACATAATTTATTCTCCTCTGGGAATCATATATAATAGGGAATATTACGTCATAAACCGTTCAAAAATTTATTAATTTGGTTGTACACGCCCTCCTAATATGAAGGCGTCTCATGTAAGCGGTATAATATAATTATATTTTATTTTCATTTTATTTTTATTAGGACAACCAACAAACTAAACACTGGAAACAAGCAAAAATTTTCGAAACAAATAAAAAACCAAAGCTGTGTCATATTTAATTGCAGGATCAACATCGGCCTGTCAGCGGTGGCAAACGGCTTTGGAGATGTGAGACGAGGTTTCAAACTATGGCTGTTTGAGTTCGCAGTTGCCCTCACAGTCTACCCCGGCCTGAGGTTGTATGGAGCGGGAGTCAAGTTACTAAAGAATAACCCAGGTATACCTTCGAGATCCTTACCATGTTTTTCAGTCGATTTTTTACAATGATCCCTATTTCTCTTATCTTTTAGGCTTACGTTTATATCGTATATTTCGGAATTATCGATAGATACTAACTAGCGCCGTTTTCAAGGTCTATACCTAATTAAAAAGATAGGTAACTTAAGTGTTATTCACCTGTAGATACATAGATAGATACCGAAACCTATAATCCAACAAAAATATCAACAGATTTCAAGGTCGCTATATGTTATCTGAAAATAAGTAGTACCTTTTGTTGTTTTTTTTTCATTTACGTACCAAGGAATTACAATCAATTAATGCGTAATGAACTGGCCTCAACTCCGTAAACAAATACACCATAATATTTTATGCTTTTATTTATATGTACCTTTCGTTTGGGTACGGTTATTTTTAATATTTTTTAAACAGATTTTTTTGATTTTACATACAGACACGATAAGTTATCTAAGTCGCATGGAAAATATCAATAAAGTTTATAATTTTATTGATATCAGTACCTACTATCTAGTCGAAAAAGTGATTCGTTACTACAAACAATTTAATTTCCACACATACAAACAATATCGTATAGGCTGCTGAAAAACCACTCTAAACTATCTTTAGTGCTAACTTCGAAGACATTCATTCAGTATTTATAATGTTCATTGAAAAATAAATCCACCGAATGGCTGGCGTAAGCGCGTCGAAGCAAACAGTCAAGTTTTCATATAGGAGCTTGCCAAAGTTGGAAATATATCTGTTATGTGCAGCAACATACTTCAGAGAAATGCTCATTTTATTATATAGGTCCTCCTTAGTATTTCATTTTTCTTGCAATATTTTAAAATGCAATATATTGCAATATATTTGTAAACCTTACCTTATTTTAAGTCCACCTGGCTAGCTACCACCACCTTATGTAAATATGCCGCTATAACATCGATTTGTGTGTAGCATAGTTGTGTTCCGACAACCAGTGACAAGATACCCATTTTGTAACAGGAGAGATGAAGGCCTAGTTGTGGATTAAAAAAAAGTTATATATTAGGTAGAATTAAATAGCCCAGCCATATTAGCACAGTGAACTACGGTGTTAACCACAAGCAAAGCTATCCGCAAAGAGGCTACAACCCCAGAGCATTGCACGGTGGGTCTTTCCTTATCAATTAACCGTCCTAGTTCAAGCCCATCATGTTGTTATTTTTGTCTACTCGTATTTTTAAACTCTCCTCATCGACCTAGGGCCTAGGGCATTGATCAGACAAAAAAATAAAATCGTTGGGCGTGTGAAATTTCTATCAAGTCAACCACTATCTATACTACTTATTAATAAAGAGGTAAAGTTTGTGACTTTGTTTGTTTGTTTGTTTGAGGAGGGTAATCTCTGTAACTACTGGTCCGATTCCTAAAATTCTTTCGCTGATAGAATGCTACATTCCTCGCGGGTAACATAGGCTATTTATTATTTTATTCTAAAAAAGAGATTCCTTTTAAAATCTGAAATCCGCGATACGAATGATATGATACGATACGATATGAATGACGCGGACGAAGTTGCGAGTAAAGTCTAGTATGCTATTATGTAATGCTATTTACATATTTACGCAGGTTAGTGCGCCCAACGATTTTATTTTTTTGTCTGATCAATGCCTTAGGTTGATGAGGAGAGTGGTGTCTCCTGGTCCTAGGACATACCGACTTATTTTTTAGCTTTTAGTACATTGTCTACATATTTTTTTTTAAATCTTTATTTTCAATGAAATCGTTTAACTTAAAAAAATGTTTTACTTATTTTTAGAATTCGGTTGTTCTTTTGTAAAATATGTTTATTAAATAAAGATTTTATTTATTTCACATCAGATGAGATCAAGGTTGAGGCAGAATTAAAGCTGTGGTATTAAATAGCTCAGTTATAATAGTTAGCGGTAACCATATGCAAAGCTAGCCTCGAAGTGGGCAGCGCCCTCTGCATTGTGCGGCGGCCTTTTGTTGAGGCCGGCCACCGCTCTCGACGCCCGGCGCCCCTCCAATTAGTCACTTGGGTGCTCTTCGCCGTGAAACTGTTAAGTCTTCACCACACCACACTAGAAACGCTTTTGCTTCATTAACTATTCTTTTTTAAGCTTTCGCAAAGAGAGTGGACGTTTAATACATTGACCGATCCGCTTTTGTTTGCATTTTACTGTCTTTTTATTTTGCTGATCCAGCAAACGAACATTAAGCCGACATGATGGAATTGGCTAAGGCCTGATTCTTCGGTTCTTACGCCTCTATGCGCAGTAATTTTACTGGGCCTATATAATAGTACATTTTAAAACGGAATACAGTAAAGAAAAACGAGAAATCATAAATAGATCCACAATAAAATAGTAGGCTATCACCTAAAATGCTAAGTTAGCATCTAAATAGTAGTTTAGGTGCTAACTTTGTATTTTTAGGTGCTAACTTAGTATTTTTGTGGGTTAGGTTAAGTTAGTTTGGTGATCGATTAAATACAACCCAAGAAAAACTATGCTGCAGAACGTTTTAATGTTAACAATTTAATGTTAACATCACTCTAAATCAGCACAGAATTTTAAAAACTTTTTTAAACAAAGGAGACTATTTTATGTTTCTTGGTTCTAAAATCTTACTCCTAATAAGTATAACGTTTTTAGAAATCATATAAAAAATATATAATACATAGACACTTTATAATATTTCTCAATTTAGCTACGTTTTATTGTGTCAAGCTACATGACAACGGCCTTTCTTTCTAAGGAATTAAATATCTTTGTTTGCGAATGTTGAGCACACACGGTGTGTCGAGCTTAACAGGCTCAGGCGCCATCCAATTTACCGCATCGCGGAGTCTCGTTTAGACATAGACACAGCCTATATTATCCAATAGTTCAATAGCTCCGCATACCATACAGCTTTTGTTTCCATTAATTTGACGTTTCAAACGTTTTAATCAACAATCAACGTTAGAAAATAAAATCGGAAACATATTCTCGTAGTACGAGTACGTCACTTGAAAGAGTATTCCATCGTTCTTCGAAACATTCAAAAAGTTTCTGCTAACATTTTAAGGAGTTAGGATCGTACAAAAGCCTCTTTGGTAAAAGGAAAGGGGCACTTCTAAAAAATTGTTACCAATTAAAACTTTTTATCGGTTAGTATCAATGGCGCGCAAAGACGCTTTGTCTTCGTTCACTTTTAAAAATGTTTTACGATAATTTATTTTTCTTTTCAGGGCTATGCCGGGTTTGGACAATGCTAGGTATAGCTGGATTGGTGCTTCTACAGGGAGTACTAATTGCAGTACCTGTTTGGGATTTGGGCCGAAAGCATCTAGCTCTTGCATCGTCGGTGACTGTCACTAGTGAAATGGTGAGAATACTTATGTAATACTATTTTGTAAAATATTTAAAAAAATATATACATCTGTAAAATCCATTTATATGCTTCTCGGTAATTATTATATATTATTTTCCGCTTTATGACGAAACAGTCTACCAAGCATTAAAATTAAATAAAATCCTCAGGTGGTTCAATAAAATTCATGAGCATCAGTAGCCAAACGGGTTCAATACGAGGAATCGTACATAATAATCCCTAAACTCAAACTAACTGACGTGACCAATTTGTAGCACAACCGTATTATCTTTCTGGGTGGGTCAACAAGACTATTATATGTGTTGATAGAAACAGATTTTAACGCTGTAAGGGAGAAAAGAGTTGGACACTTGATGAGTTTCTTGCCGATTCTTCTCAGTACAAGATCTCCCTCCCGCCCAGAGTAGACTTACGAACCGATGGCATAGTGACATTCACAAGAGCTACTTGTAGCCTAAACTGAATAAATGATTTTGTTTTTTTTTTAAATTTTTTGACAAAATAATAATGATTATTAAAAATAATAATAATAATAATGAAACTTGACGTGTGACAGTAAAATGTAGGTAGCGTTTCCTGCGTATTCCGAAAGGAAAATACTAGAATTAAATAAAATTAAAGTATATATCTAAGTAAGTTACAAAAATAAAGATCAAGAGAATTTTGCCAGAATTTATTTATAATGCTGTAGCACGAATGGAAATTGGTCTATTTTGAGTACGAAAAATGAGTGAATGAATTCTAATCTGAAAACAAAAGGATAAATCAAATCAAATCGAGACTTTTTTGACGGATTAATTTATAGCACAAAAATGGAGCCGGAGTTTTCAGGGAAAATCACATTCCCGCGTATCACTGGTATGACACCCCGTGTTTGTTATTTACATAGACTTACTATTACTAGCAGAAAATAAATACTTACATTTTGAATATTCGAAAAAATCTCATCAATATCTCAATTCAGATATCATTAGATCTTCTTTATGTAAGTCAATATCAAGAAGGAAGTAGAACATAATTTGCATTAAGCGTTTCGTAATCATAACAGAAAGCTTAGTTCGTAATAAGGTTTAATCAAAACTTATTGGTTAGATGGGTCGACGATATAACCAAGACCGTGGGTTGCACTGCACGTGGCCCAGACTAGCGCAGGATCGAGGCGAATGGCATAAGTGTATACTATGATGTCAAAAGTAGAATCTGTCAAATGTCGACTAAAGAGGCCTATGCCTCTCTTTGCTCGGGCTGACGATGATGGTTAGTTGAACTCTTTCGTCCGCCACGCAATTTTGAAAACGACCGACAATTATTGGATTGGTTAAAAATATACTTTAAAGCAAATGTCTCACAAAGAATTGGTCTGGCATAAATTGGAGTAAGTGTCTCTCGCCATACGGGTTATGTCAAAAACAAGCATAGAACATACAAGTATTATATTTTATATACCTATGTATATTTTTTTATATCTCACGGGTAAGCACTTTGCCAACATCTCACCTGATAAGTGATTATCATCACTGCCAAAGGTGGAAGCGCACTTCACCCGGTATCCTCAACTACATAGGCACTGGCTATAGCTGCCGGAATACAACAATGCTACAAACATTGACGTTATGGCGAGTTGGCGACATCTATACTTATATTATAAAGAGGAAACCTTTGTATTTTTGTATGTATGTTTGCAACGACCCCAAAAACGACGAACTCAAAAACTACTGGACCGATTTAAAAACTTCTTTCACCTATGCTACATTAGCGCTGAGTAACATAGGCTATATTAAAAAAAATACTAAAAACGACAATTTAATTATTCAATACAAAATGATTTGGTTGTTTTATTGTCATAGAAACTATTGATATATATTTAAGGGGGTGCAGCGCGGACGCAAAACTGCGAGTTTCAAGTTTCTTTATGATAGCGAGCGAGCGGCGCGTGGCAGTGGTGTGACAACGGCGCACGACTACGAATACGCACGCATACTAATATCTGTACAGAGTAGGCTGGTGATTTAATTATAGCAATGTTTCCTTTCGTAAAATCATAGGCGTTTGGGTAAAAAATAAGAAAAGTCTTAATATTTTCATATTCATGTGTTTTTATTGAAAAATAAGACAACAGTGACCTGCGGAATATTCCGAATTGATATCAATACAAACATTTTGATGTCGGATCATTGTTTCATTTGTGCTATATTTACAAAGTTTCTGAAGAAATAAGTTTTTAGATATCATTATTTTACGTATTGTTTATGCAGTTTCTGGGTATTTTTTAAAATTTGTTTAAAATTCCAAGACAACCATGACCTTGTGAAAGGATCAAGCTAACCTATACTAGTCCTTTTAATGTATAAGACCTATTTAGCGCCTAGCACCAGTGACTTAAAAACACGTAAATTTTCAAATTCCGCGCTGCACCCCCTTAACTCAATGATGAAAACTGTCAAAGCGGTACGAAGTCCGCCGGGTCAGCTATTATTAGATAAAATGGTAGTAGCTAGCATGGCGGACAAACAAACCCTGCCACCAACCAAACAAAATGTACCCCCGTTGGGAATTGAACACGGGACCTCTGGGTCTCTCGATAGCAGACGAGTGACAATTTGTTGTTGACACGAGTGACAATTTGTTGTTGACCCCTTTTTCTAATAAAGTGTCGACCACTGGCGCCATTACCCTAAGTATCAAATAATCGGCTTACCATTTCATATCGGAGATACGGCGATGTCCATATGTAAGTCTATGGTTATATTTACCGGCCGCCACGTCTCGCCGGGACGAGGGTCTCAATTGATTTATGTACCTTTACACTTTCGAATGTTTTACGCTATACATCTGCGTACTATTTTTCTAGATTAAACCTGTTGGATGTGAAATAATTGATGCGTAATAATAAATAACGGTGGGATTAACGATGTTGGTAGGTATTTCTGCTTGAATTAGGTTATATTGGCGGACGACGTAAGCTTTAGTGCCCTCGCCTACGTCCGATAATCGATGATCGATTTTTCAGTCGGTGAAAATGAGACAAATTGAATTCTATGTTGCAAGGCACACGTCCTATAAAAAGTCGGGCACATAATAGCTGTGAAAAAATCGGTCCTATTGTCGGTCTTACAAAAAGTCGGTCGTGGGCGGGCACCGTTAGGAACGTACGTCTAGATTTCAATTACTTAAGTTATGTCTTCACTACTACAGTGAATTACTTATACATTGAACTTCTAGTAATTAGGTAATTAATTTTGTGTGACATTTTGATGTCATGTCAATTTATTAATCGTTTTTAGATTAACCTTGTATTGTCATTTTAAATCATACATATTTGCGTGGAAAGAAAAAAGAGATTATAATTATCGATAAAAAATATTTTTCTAGTTCAAGTACATTTGACTTTTAATTATAATATTATTTGTTTGTTTTTCAAAAGGAATTTATTATGAGAACAGTTGTTCTGATCCTAAACAAGGTACTTTAAACAGTCGTGCCCCAGACCTGTACCGGGAATCAAACCCAAACCTATAGTAGGTATTATCGGTTAAAACAAAAAAATATCAACATAATAAATTTTAATAATTCTACAGATTTCACTGTACACAGCAGTCATTGGGTGGGAAACATCAAGGATTCAAGTCCCAAGGGAAACAGACCCTTTTTAAAATTTGTAATTAATTTTTTACCTTTAGACTTCAAATCCCATATCCCGAATTTCGGGCACGCATCGAGATCCCTTTTACTCGGCGGACGCAACAACGACAAGGGATGAGCTAATTTATGTCTTCCACAATGTATCGCCGTATACCGTGATACGCCATTTTTTCTGATGTATTACAATTTAACCCAACAAAGATGGGTGGTTTTACTCTGCAGTCCATATAGGAGCTCATTTTTTAAATTCTCAGTGTTGGCGAAACGTTCCTAAGCTAGCGAGATTAACTATGGCTATAAATATTAAGCCAGCGGTTAACCTAGATGTGAAATAATGTTTGTTTCTATGCTATTATTATAATACATGTATGTATGTATGTATGTATGTATGTATGTATGTATGTATGTATGTATGTATGTATGTATGTATGTATGTATGTATGTATGTATGTATGTATGTATGTATGTATGTATGTATGTATGTATGTATGTATGTATGTATGTATGTTTTGACGACCTCCTTGGTCGAGTGGCTTGCACACCGGTTTTCATGGTGTCGCCATCTCTGAGGTCCCGGGTTCGATCCCCGGTCGGATCAATTTAGAAATACCTGTTTTTCTATATTGTTTCGGGTCTGGGTGTTTCTTATGTATAATAAGTATGTATTTAAGTATATTAAGTATGTTTATCCGTTGTCTAGTTAACCATATAACGAGTTTCTTAAGGAAGCTTTTCTTGGGGCTAGATAATTGGTGTGAGTGTGGGAAACATTTATTTTTATTTTTTTTTTTTTTTTTTTATGTATGTATGTATGTATGTATGTATGTATGTATGTATGTATGTATGTATGTATGTATGTATGTATGTATGTATGTATGTATGTATGTATGTATGTATGTATGTATGTATGTATGTATGTATGTATGTATGTATGTATGTATGTATGTATGTATGTATGTATGTATGTATGTATGTATGTATGTATGTATGTATGTATGTATGTATGTATGTATGTATGTATGTATGTATGTATGTATGTATGTATGTATGTATGTATGTATGTATGTATGTATGTATGTATGTATGTATGTATGTATGTATGTATGTATGTATGTATGTATGTATGTATGTATGTATGTATGTATGTATGTATGTATGTATGTATGTATGTATGTATGTATGTATGTATGTATGTATGTATGTATGTATGTATGTATGTATGTATGTATGTATGTATGTATGTATGTATGTATGTATGTATGTATGTATGTATGTATGTATGTATGTATGTATGTATGTATGTATGTATGTATGTATGTATGTATGTATGTATGTATGTATGTATGTATGTATGTATGTATGTATGTATGTATGTATGTATGTATGTATGTATGTATGTATGTATGTATGTATGTATGTATGTATGTATGTATGTATGTATGTATGTATGTATGTATGTATGTATGTATGTATGTATGTATGTATGTATGTATGTATGTATGTATGTATGTATGTATGTATGTATGTATGTATGTATGTATGTATGTATGTATGTATGTATGTATGTATGTATGTATGTATGTATGTATGTATGTATGTATGTATGTATGTATGTATGTATGTATGTATGTATGTATGTATGTATGTATGTATGTATGTATGTATGTATGTATGTATGTATGTATGTATGTATGTATGTATGTATGTATGTATGTATGTATGTATGTATGTATGTATGTATGTATGTATGTATGTATGTATGTATGTATGTATGTATGTATGTATGTATGTATGTATGTATGTATGTATGTATGTATGTATGTATGTATGTATGTATGTATGTATGTATGTATGTATGTATGTATGTATGTATGTATGTATGTATGTATGTATGTATGTATGTATGTATGTATGTATGTATGTATGTATGTATGTATGTATGTATGTATGTATGTATGTATGTATGTATGTATGTATGTATGTATGTATGTATGTATGTATGTATGTATGTATGTATGTATGTATGTATGTATGTATGTATGTATGTATGTATGTATGTATGTATGTATGTATGTATGTATGTATGTATGTATGTATGTATGTATGTATGTATGTATGTATGTATGTATGTATGTATGTATGTATGTATGTATGTATGTATGTATGTATGTATGTATGTATGTATGTATGTATGTATGTATGTATGTATGTATGTATGTATGTATGTATGTATGTATGTATGTATGTATGTATGTATGTATGTATGTATGTATGTATGTATGTATGTATGTATGTATGTATGTATGTATGTATGTAATGGAATGGAATGGAATGGAATGGAATGGAATGGAATGGAATGGAATGGAATGGAATGGAATGGAATGGAATGGAATGGAATGGAATGGAATGGAATGGAATGGAATGGAATGGAATGGAATGGAATGGAATGGAATGGAATGGAATGGAATGGAATGGAATGGAATGGAATGGAATGGAATGGAATGGAATGGAATGGAATGGAATGGAATGGAATGGAATGGAATGGAATGGAATGGAATGGAATGGAATGGAATGGAATGGAATGGAATGGAATGGAATGGAATGGAATGGAATGGAATGGAATGGAATGGAATGGAATGGAATGGAATGGAATGGAATGGAATGGAATGGAATGGAATGGAATGGAATGGAATGGAATGGAATGGAATGGAATGGAATGGAATGGAATGGAATGGAATGGAATGGAATGGAATGGAATGGAATGGAATGGAATGGAATGGAATGGAATGGAATGGATGGATAGAATGGATGGAATGTGGAATGGAATTGAAATGTGGAATGGAATTGGAATGTGAAATGGAATTGGAATTTGGAATGGAATTGGAATGTGGAATGGAATTGGAATGTGGAATGGAATGGAATGGAATGGAATGGAATGGAATGGAATGGAATGGAATGGAATGGAATGGAATGGAATGGAATGGAATGGAATGGAATGGAACGGAACGAAACGGAACGGAACGGAATGGAATGGAATGGAATGGAATGGAATGGAATGGAATGGAATGGAATGGAATGGAATGGAATGGAATGGAATGGAATACAATGGAATGGAATGGAATGGAATGGAATGGAATGGAATGGATGGATGGATAGAATGGATGGAATGTGGAATGGATGGAATGTGGAATGAATGGAATGTGGAATGGATGGAATGTGGAATGGAATTGAAATGTGGAATGGAATTGGAATGTGGAATGGAATTGGAATTTGGAATGGAATTGGAATGTGGAATGGAATTGGAATGTGGAATGGAATTGGAATGGAATGGAATGAAATGGAGTGGAATGGACTGAAATGGAGTGGAATGGAATGGAATGGAGTGGAATGGAATGGAATGGAATGTGGAATAAAATATAGAATGGAATGGAATATGGAATGGAATGGAATACAGGGATCGCAAATCCATGTGTTCTTATGATAGTTAGTGAGCGTATTGTAGAAACGCTGAACTGATACATTGGCACAATCCAAATCATAAACAAGTTTGCACTTAAAACAGCTCATAAATTCCCTCTTTGGGAGATTTCGTTTGCATTTAGAACATTTTAAAATGTTTTTATGCGATAGGGGTCATTTTTATGTCTTTGTGTTTAATGGAATGGAATGTAATGTAATGTAATGTAATGTAATGTAATGTAATGTAATGTAATGGAATGGAATGGAATGGAATGGAATGGAATGGAATGGAATGGAATGGAATGGAATGGAATGGAATGGAATGGAATGGAATGGAATGGAATGGAATGGAATGGAATGGAATGGAATGGAATGGAATTGAATGGAATGGAATGGAATGGAATGGAATGGAATGGAATGGAATGGAATGGAATGGAATGGAATGGAATGGAATGGAATGGAATGGAATGGAATGGAATGGAATGGAATGGAATGGAATGGAATGGAATGGAATGGAATGGAATGGAATTGAATTGAATTGAATGGAATGGAATGGAATGGAATGGAATGGAATTGAATGGAATGGAATGGAATGGAATGGAATGGAATGGAATGGACTGGACTGGAATGGAATGGAATGGAATGGAATGGAATGGAATGGGATGGGATGGGATGGAATGGAATGGATGGAATGGAATAGATGGAATGGAATGGATGGAATGGATGGAATGGATGGAATGGAATGGATGGAATGGATGGAATGGATGGAATGGAATGGATGGAATGGAATGGAATGGAATGGAATGGATGGAATGTGGAATGGAATTGGAATGTGGAATGGAATTGGAATGGAATGGAATGAAATGGAGTGGAATGGACTGAAATGGAGTGGAATGGAATGGAATGGAGTGGAATGGAATGGAATGGAATGTGGAATAAAATATAGAATGGAATGGAATATGGAATGGAATGGAATACAGGGATCGCAAATCCATGTGTTCTTATGATAGTTAGTGAGCGTATTGTAGAAACGCTGAACTGATACATTGGCACAATCCAAATCATAAACAAGTTTGCACTTAAAACAGCTCATAAATTCCCTCTTTGGGAGATTTCGTTTGCATTTAGAACATTTTTTGTTAATATTGTTGTTTATTTACATTACAATTATATTTATTTACAACATAATTAAAAAAAAAAAGGAAATAGAAATAAAAATATACACATAATTTTTACAAATAAAAAAGGGACTCCAAATCGCTGCCAAGCGGGAGAGTGCCCAGGACGCTGGCGGCGTTGCCTCTTTGAATGACCAAACTTAAACGTTGGCCAAAATACGCGCCAGCTCGAGGGTCACCAGTGGTCTCTATAAGGCGAGCGGAAATTTCTTTAAATAGCTTTCGAGCTGCCGGTCCCCATGGTCCCAAAGTTTCAACCCCAAACGGCGCAAATATGTGCCCAAGGCTTAGAGAACTATATTTACGCCTTTTGAGGTCCTCAGCCGCTGAAGCTGCCGCGCCAGCACTAACCGAAGTTGCCCTAATGTGGGATGGAGCTAGGGTGTCCACGCACGTCGCATCCCACACCAGGGATCGACCTTGCGACCAGGCAACGAGCGTCATTCCATCGGGCCTCTTTCCATCGTCACGAGCCAGCCCATTGGGTTCCAATACAGCTGGCACATTGACGGTAGAAAGCGCACGGCGAATGACGTCGTTTAGATTCGCGTGTCGCGACAGACGACCAGCGCTTCGCTGGCAAGAAAGACCATGGTGCCCAAAAATATCCACTTCAGTCCCGCAAAGGCAACGATGAGGTTCATTTGTTTTAATGCCCAGGCGTAAGCAAACTGACAAAGTGAGTGTAGGGCCGGTTAAAAGGGTGCCTGTGTTGGGTGAAGGTATGGCGTGTAGCCAAAAACCGGCCTCCCTCTCCGAAACGGCAAGAAGACGAGCTCGTTCCCTATCATTAACAGCACTCTCTATGAGCGCGGAGAAAGTCATCTTACAGAGCGGCTCGTCCCAGTGTCTTTGGGAGTTAAGGAAGGTTGGTAGGTCGCAGTTTTGGCAGATAGCAGACCAGGCATTTCTGGCTTCCGACAGGCACGACACTTCAACGCCGCCCAGGGACGGAAGAATAATTTTAGATGTTAAAGTGAGCGTGCTGTGTACAGAAGACAGAAAAGCCGGTAGTGATAGGTCTTTTATACTGCGAATACCCAAGCCCCCAAACCTGATGGGAAGGGAGGCCTGGGTCCATGATTTGCTATCGAAATGACAATTTAAAACTGATGATAAAGTACTCTGAATGGACGCGTCGAGTGATAGAAGAAGATTAGGATGTTTCCACAATGGACAACATCGGAGCAGATAGATAGCCTTTGGAGCAAACAAACAAAAACGGATGATGGTAAAAGCTATATGAGGATGGATATTTAAAAGGCGCTCTACGATGCCGTTGAATTTGAGGGAGATTGAATCGATGAGAGGCGGAATGGATTCTGAGAAAATGGGAGCGCCTAATAAGGAAAGGGTGTCTTTATTCTGAATTTTGATGTTTGGGGCCAAAGAATTAAATTTAGAAATAATATTTGTTTTTTCCACTTCCGATTTTAAGTTAGAGACATATAATTCGCATTTACTGAAATTTAGATCTAAACCTATGTTTCTGAACTTAGCGATGAGGGAACGAAGATCCTCCAGGACAAAATTCACATCCCCACCAAGAGTGCCATCATCCAAATACCACAGGTTTAGTTTCGAAAAGAGGGATGAAATAATGGGATGGATTGCGAGACTGAAAATGGCTGGCCCAAGAGGATCACCTTGCTGACAGCCTACTGCAGAATTTATGGGGTGATTACGAAACAGTAATTTTGAAGGACTGCTATAGCATTGCCAAAGGTAATTGTATACATGAGGGGTTATTTGTTTTATTTGAGTCAACAAAGCGCCCCTGTCTACAGAATTAAAAGCATTTTTCACGTCAACTTTTAATAACACTTCGCCTCCATTTTGATCGAGGAAAGTGCGAGTCGCGTGGACAGCAGCTTCGCAACCGCCTCTGCTACCAAAACCCAGTTGCACCGGACTGAAATAATCGGTGACAGTTGGAAGAATGTGTCGGCAGCAGATTTTAGACACAATACGGCGCCAAGTGCAACCCACAGCGATTGGTCTTATACCGCCGTCTTTCTTCTTGAGGGCGCACAGGTTAGCACCGTAAAGTACGTCTAATATGTCTGGGCAAACCGCACCTTCTAACATAATGTTGGCTAAATGAGTGATGTCCTCCAAGAGAGAACGGCCAACATCTCCGGTGGCACCGCTTATTAAATCTTTTATGTGCTGCGGTGACAGACCGTCAAGACCACCCGCCGAACCACTCTTGAAAGACATCACAGCAGCAAACACCTCATCGCTATGTGTGACCACATGCTGATCGGATGGATCTGGCGCATTCGGGAGGCGAAGTGAAGAAGACGGGGCAGGATGCTTATCCTCTAAGGCCAGACGAGTATCCAAGCAGTCAGGAGCAATAACATCACTAGAAAACAGTAACTGTGTTGCCCCTCTCAGGTCACCATTACCTGCCTTCTCCTCTACCTTTTGCAAAATTGCATTTGGATTTGGTGCCTTTTTTGCGTGGGAATTGATTGGAGGGGGCTGCAGTGAAAGATTGGCACAATTCTCTTTTATTTTATTTGTTAGAGATGATTTTTTGTTTGTTTTCTTTATATATAAAATCTGAAATGCGAAAGTTAATAAATGATCCCAACTATTGTAATTATTGTTAGAGATGACTTTGCGTATGGCTTGGGAGAGACTAGTTGCCACTGAAATACGGGCACCTCGGGGTATTCTTTTAATTAATGGGCAACTTTGTTTAACCCTTAATTCACTTCCTGAGTCCACTGGACTCACATCAAAATTTCAAACTACCATAATTTAAACGTTTTAGCGACTAGTTTCCCCCCCGTCCCAGTACCTTCCTACAGTGACGCGGGCACCGCGGTGGCGAGAGGACGTGCGCCTGCGACGCGTATTTGGTGAGTTATTACGTCGAGTGAGTCCCACGGACTCATAGTAGTGTATTGTGTAATATTTTTTTTAATTATTACCATTGTCAAATGTTGGTTGGTTGTTGGTTTATTTGTCGTTATTATTGACATAAATTATGTACTTACCTATTTTTTTGTTGTTGTAGGTTTGTAAAATGGATCCAAAAAAATCGGTTAATATGAATGAAGACGAGGCGGATTCCGTTGTAGAATCTTGGCTCCAACAAGTTTTTAATGACGAGAGTGATAATGAACAAGATATGGGCCAGTCAAACAGTGCCATAATTCCTACAAATAACGATGTATACAACTCGGATAGTGAAGATGGTGAATACATTCGTAGTGAACACAACACTGATTCGGAATCTGATTGTGCACAGCAACCTGAAGCAGCTGGGATCGATGATTGTGAGTCTTCATCGAGTGAAAGCAACTTACCGCTATCAGAGCTAACTGGAAGATTACGCAATAATCTACCAGCTCAGGAAAATTTCTCTACTGAACAATCGATGCCTGCACGAAGTCAAAACTACTACTACGGGAAAGATCGATTCAAGTGGTCACGATTACCTCCAGCTAGAAATGTGCGTACTGCAGCACATAATGTGGTTCAAGTTCCTAGAGTCAGGCCTGCAGCTGAAGGACCACTTTCTCCAATTGTTGCATTCCAGCTAATATTTGATCAAAGAATGCTAAATACCGTTTTGATTTGGACAAATAAAAAGCTTGAGGAATTTCAGATGAAATACCCAAAGGATTTAGCTTTTAGACAAACTAATCCTATCGAATTGAAAGGATTTCTGGCGTTGCTTGTTTATTCCGCTATTTTCAAGTCTAACAGAGAGAGTGTTCTGTCATTGTTTGCAACTGACGGCACTGGGCGTGAAATATTCAGAGCATCTATGTCCAAAAACAGATTCATGGCATTTCTCTTGGCGCTTCGTTTTGATGATCCTTCTACCCGTGAAACCCGAAGACAAGTTGATCCTGCTTGTCTTATTACCGACATATTACATGCATTTATAGAAAATAGTCAAAACAATCATTCTATGGGTACTAACGCGACCGTTGATGAAATGCTTATAGAATTCAGAGGGCGATCAAGATTCAAAATGTACATGCCTAATAAGCCGGGGAAATATGGTTTGAAGATGCAGTGCTTAGTAGATTCAGAAAAATTCTATGTTTACAACATCTACTTATATACTGGAAAAGGTTCCGATGGATTTGGTTTGACTGAAGAAGAGAGAAAGAAATCAGTACCAACACAGGCCACGCTTCGCTTGTGTAAGCCTATTTTTAACACAAACATCAATGTTACCACAGACAACTGGTATTCCTCAATGGAGCTACTTCAAGAGTTGAAGGAAAGAGGCTTGACAACAGTAGGTACACTAAAGAAAAACAAGAGAGTCATTCCAAAAGAATTTCTCCCGCATAAAGATCGGCCTGTTGAATCATCTGTGTTTGGATTTACCAAAGAGTGTACTCTAGTCAGCTATGTCCCAAAAAAAAATAAAGGTGTTGTGCTGTACTCCTCCATGCACCATGATAATAAAATTGACGACATTACTGGAAAACCTGAAGTAATAATGTATTACAATTCAACCAAAGGAGGTGTCGATATGGTTGACCAAAAGTGTTCCGTGTACTCGTGCAGTAGAAGGACGACACGTTGGCCTATGGCTGTGTTCTTCAGAGTCGTTGATATGGCATGTTGCAATGCACAAGTCATCTATGAAAGCCAACGTGATGTACCAAAGCTGAAAAGATTGGATTTTCTAAAAAGCATTGCAGAAAACCTAAACCAAAGTAATCTGATGACACGTTTGCACAGTACACGTTTGCCGCGCCAAATTCGCAGCTCGATTTCGTCTATCTTGAAAAAAGACATTCCTGAAGATGCGAGCTACTCTGAAACTGGAGACAAGCTACCCAGGGCAGAAAGAAAATATTGCTATTTATGCCATTACAAAAAGAGAACAAAGACTGCATATCTATGCACGAAATGTCTGAAGCCAATTTGTTTGACTTGCTCAAAAAAGGTATGCCGACGTTGCCTGTAAGCAATGGATAAGACCATTGCACGTTTTTTTTTTTGTATAGGAGCATACATTTTTGTTTTCTTATTTTTGTTTTATATACCTTTGAGAGTTATAAAAAGATAGAAAGATATATTTGTTAAGAATATTTTTTATTTTGTAGGGGTTTGAAAATACCTTTGTTATTTGAGACTGTAAAATAAGCTTATTTAATTTTTAAGACGATCTCAGTAGTTTGTCTACTTTTGTTAATTTTTTATAGTGCCTTAATAAGTACTTAAAAGGAAGAATAAAAAAACAAAGAAAAATAGTTGTTTTATTACAGAAAACCACGCTTAGAAAATATATGAGTCCCAAGGACTCATAGAAGGTGTTTATGTTAGTAAATTTCACCTAGTGGATTGAGGGTTAAGAATACCTAATCTCTAACATTTTAAAATGTTTTTATGCGATAGGGGTCATTTTTATGTCTTTGTGTTTAATGGAATGGAATGGAATGTAATGTAATGTAATGTAATGTAATGTAATGTAATGTAATGTAATGTAATGTAATGTAATGTAATGTAATGTAATGTAATGGAATGTAATGTAATGTAATGTAATGTAATGTAATGGAATGGAATGGAATGGAATGGAATGGAATGGAATGGAATGGAATGGAATGGAATGGAATGGAATGGAATGGAATGGAATGGAATGGAATGGAATGGAATGGAATGGAATGGAATGGAATGGAATGGAATGGAATGGAATGGAATGGAATGGAATGGAATGGAATGGAATGGAATGGAATGGAATGGAATGGAATGGAATGGAATGGAATGGAATGGAATGGAATGGAATGGAATGGAATGGAATGGAATGGAATGGAATGGAATGGAATGGAATGGAATTGAATGGAATGGAATGGAATGGAATGGAATGGAATGGAATGGAATGGACTGGAATGGAATGGAATGGAATGGAATGGAATGGAATGGGATGGGATGGGATGGAATGGAATGGATGGAATGGAATAGATGGAATGGAATGGATGGAATGGATGGAATGGATGGAATGGATGGAATGGAATGGATGGAATGGATGGAATGGATGGAATGGAATGGATGGAATGGAATGGAATGGAATGGAATGGATGGAATGTGGAATGGATGGAATGTGGAATGGATGGAATGTGGAATGGATGGAATGTGGAATGGATGGAATGTGGAATGGATGGAATGTGGAATGGATGGAATGTGGAATGGAATTGGAATGTGGAATGGAATTGGAATGTGGAATGGAATTGGAATTGAATGTGGAATGGAATTGGAATGGAATGTGGAATGGAATTGGAATGGAATGGAATGGAATGGAATGGAATGGAATGGAGTGGAATGGAATGGAATGGAATGTGGAATTGATTGGAATGGAATGTGGAATAAAATATAGAATGGAATGGAATATGGAATGGAATGGAATACAGGGATCGCAAATCCATGTGTTCTTATGATAGTTAGTGAGCGTATTGTAGAAACGCTGAACTGATACATTGGCACAATCCAAATCATAAACAAGTTTGCACTTAAAACAGCTCATAAATCCCCTTTTTGGGAGATTTCGTTTGCATTTAGAACATTTTAAAATGTTTTTTTGCGATAGGGGTCATTTTTATGTCTTTGTGTTTGAGATTCTATTATGTTTAGAAATATGCCTCTAAAAGCAAAAATAGCAAAAATATCCAATCTGTGCGGCTGTGGATTGATCGACGGAACGCAGGAACGAAGCAGCAGTTAAGTCCGTAGCTATAGCCGAGGCACCAAACTGATCGATACCCGTGTGACAAATTAAGCGTATGCACTTAGCCACCAGCGATTTTTTAATCGTCTTTGTGAAGAGTGTATTCAAAGAAACATTGCTTTTAAACTACCGTTTCATAGCTTGTTTAGTCACTTTATTCATTAATTAATCACTTTATTAGTTTTATTCACTGTGATAATGTTTATTATAGTATCTGTTTGTAGCACTTTTTACTTTAATGTAACGTTTTAGCTTTAAAGAGTTTTATTAGAGACACATAGTTTGCACCAAGTAATTTGCTTCACATTACTGTTTATGTTTCATCAAAATTTGCGTTAAAAATTATAGAAACAAAACAAAAACATTTTATAATAGCTTGCCTACTTCTTAACTGATCTTTAGTATTTAAGTTTAAAATATTATGATCGGATGTTAACATTGAATTGCGCCTAAGGTCGCGGAAAGCCGCTGGATGCGAGCAGCATAAAACCGGTCGTTGTGGAGATCCATGGGGGAGGATTTTGTCCAGCAGTAGACGTTTTTTGGCTGAGATGATGATGATGATGAAATATGTAACACTAACATCCGTCAGCGGTTGCGCCTGCGGTAAATTCAGTGTGTCATAAAAATATGTCAAAAAATATATTTTTAAATATCAGCAAGCTGAAGACGGCTAGTGAATCACAATCTTATTCTACTTGCTGTCTAAGCTTAACGTTCCCTTTGCTGTTAACGTTATCTTCGTATGATATTGGTAACGTTACCCAATTTTTAAACGTTATTCAAAGCCCTGAAATGATTCCAGTCTATTTGGTAATAAAAGCGACCAAGTTAGACATAGTAGGTAGCTTTGCTGCGAACTTTGCGACTTCAATTAACGACACCTGTAATCTAGGTGCCTGGACCTTACTTGCCAAGTTGCTTGCTCTTTGACTTGCATAGTTTAGTGTTTAGAAGCTTGAAACTTTGCCTCGATCTGTAACTACCTTTGCATCTAACTTCAATGGGATATTGATTGCAGCTAGAATTTGGAGACTTCAATTAAGTTAATAACCTTTACTAATATAAACGATAAGCCTAATCAAATGAAATATTGTAAGCTTTAGAAAAAAATAGGGCTTTATCTAAGATAATATGTTATTTGTATTTAAATATGTTTTTGTTAACGGCAGTGGGGGAACCATTGATCGACATTTTTTTCTTTAAATATTTATAATAGGGATATAAAGTCAGGAACTGATTTTTGACTTTAGCGACCATTGAATACAGGCCACCTGCTTCCTAGCTGTCATTTACAATGTAATACTATATAATACGACTAGTAGACCCGGCGGTCTTCGTACCGCTTTAACAGTTTCTATGAAAACAAAACAAAGACATCAAATGTTTCACAGCTAGAAACATTTTGTATTGGAAAATTAAATTGTCGTTTTTAGTATTTTCCGTTACTTATTATTTACGTTTATCAATAAAAAGGTAAAAAAAAAGGTAAAAAAAAAGGTAAAAAGGTACGGCCCTTTACTACAAATACTATAGAATTCCCGATAAACCCCGTTTAGCTTGCAACTAGCTTTAAGTACTTGTTTCTATTTGTATAAAAACCTCTGCAGCAATTGTCATCGTGTTGTATTTAAAGTACTGATATCGAACAACAAATAATACCTCGGTTAATAATGCAATAATGCAGAGAAACTATGACAAATTGTACTAGTGAACTGTTCTGATTACTGTCAGGCAACGTGGAGCGTCTGTTAAACAGTTTTGCTAGTTTTTTCGCTGCTCAGAAACAAAGTTTGCAAGCCGCTGTTGTGAATTAGTTCCTGCAAAACTGTTATTCCTATTATAGTTTGTTTAGTTATTAGGATCAATATTATTTGAAGTTATATAACCCACTATATCATCAATATTATATAGCAACAACATGCAACAACAACATTATGTCCCTATGACATGTTTATTTGTCAAAATGTTTGTTTGTTAGCAACAAAATTTGCGTAAAATATAAATACCATGTTTATTTGTACCACACCACAAAAAATGAGGAGCTCGATGGCGCAGTGGTTAACGCGCCCGGTCTGCGAGTGCTGAGGTTAAGCAACTTTCACAAAGGCCAGTCTTTGGATGGGTGACCAAAACTTTATCATCTCGAGCTCCTCCGTGCTTCGGAAGGCACGTAAAGCCGTTGGTCCCGGCTGTCACCAACTAGCAGTCGTTAACAACCACTAATCCGCACTGGGCCCGCGTGGTGGTTTATGGCCCGTTCTCCCTATCCATCCATAGGGAAGGCTCGTGCCCTAGCAGTGGGGACATAAAATGAGCTGATGATGATGATGATGATGATGACAAAATAAAATAATTTAAATTTCAGTTAATAATGTTTTATTATGTGGTTAAGTTGTTTGTATTTTTTTTATTAAAACCAATTATTTCATTACTTATGTTATCTTGCAAAAGGTTCGAAGCGTAGTGTTACACTACAAAAAGACATGTAAAGAAACGAGAATATTTTAGTTTTATATTACTAGATGTGTATTGTTTGCGCAAACTATATATAACTAGCTGACCCGGCGGACTTCGTACCGCATTTCTTTTTTTTTTAATATAGCCTATGTTATTCTGCGCTAATGTAGCATTCTAACGGTGAAAGAAATTTTAAAATCGGTCCAGTAGTTTTTGAGTTTATACGTTGCAAACATACATACAAAAATACAAAACTTTTCTTTTTATAATATTAGCATAGAAAAGCAATATGCTTAACTTTAAAAACTTCGGTTATTGCTGATTTAAAAATAAAACAATTAAAATATACATAAATTATAAAATTTATTAAAACAACCGTCGAGTGAAAGTCGACCCTAGTAAGAAGGATTGCCATTTTGCAGCTAACAAAGAATTTGGGGAAAAAATTTAATTAAATTTCCACGACTTTGTAAAATGTTCTTCCTACCTGGAGTGGTTAATTAGAAGGTATTCGATAATTAATTATGTTATGCCGCGAATTGTTTCAATAAGTTTTTATAACGATGTAATTCCTCTTTTTATGTACTTAATTTGAATATTTAAAAACCAGGGAGGATTCACATACTTACATAAAGCAAAACATTAAAAAATTATCCATTGTGATGATTTTTGGTATTACTGCAAAGAAAGACCGATGACGTATTGAATGTAGGTACTCTATTATAAACCTACTTACTAAGGCAATATTATAATCTGAACTAATTTTAATTAGGTTTGGTATCTCGTATTTGTCTTTACCTAGACAACTTCCATCTCAGTATTAATAACTCAATCAGAGACGTTCATTGGCTGCCAACAACATAATCAAAACTATTTTCCTGTTATGTTGATGAATACTTATTAGGTATAACATAACTTTTTCCTAGTAAATTTTTCAAAGTGTTAGTGTTAACAACTTAAATAGCTCTAGCTTACCGTTTTAGAACTTTTTTGTCTGCATTGCGTCTTCCTGTGCGCGGTCCTATATTATGTACCTACATTATGTACCTATATTATTATGAAATAAAAATATTTGTATGTATTTTTAGAAACACATTATGCAATATTTTAAAATAACTATTGAAATATGAAAGAAATTGCAATTAAATTAAACTTTTAGGTTAGCTACGAAGTAGAAGGGTTAGGAGCGCTGGTCTTTGTGGGGACACGTGACATGTGGAACTGTTTTTGGTTCTGCATGATTTCATCATAAGCCGGCTCAATATGTGTTGCGGCAATTTTTGTTTGATGGTCGCGGGCCGGATTTCAACGCTTCGCGGGCCGGAGAAGGCCCGCGGGCCGTAGTTCCCCATCCCTGCTATAAACCATGCTTGACTAAATTATATACCTACTTTGTTAAATGCTAAAAACGTATTTTTTTGCCATGTAGGTGGCAAACAAGCACGGTAGGTACGCCCGAATAAAAATCATATACTTAAACCTACCTAGCTTCGTGTTTTAGTGTTTGGATTGCGCTGCCTCTTTTTTCGCCATTTTACGGTGTTCGCTGAAATCCAGTGTCAGGTTATCCTAGGTTATCCTTAACTTTAGGAGGCCTGACATCATGCTGTGCCACATTTAATTTAAGTAAAAATTTTAGTTATGTCACTAATATATGTACGTTGTTTTATTGTATTCTATAAAAAAAAGATTTAAAATGTAAATACCTATTTGATTAATTCGTTGTAATTCCTTACGTTATATTTAATTCATATGTATCGAAGGGTCAATGTCAGGCGGGTCCCGGAATTAAGAGCTTAGGAAAGGATGCTGCGGCCGCTGGTATAAATAATTGAATTCAATAATATAAAGGCCTAGTTATCCAACGTAAAGACCCCGCTCCTTTATGAAAGGGAAACTAACAGTAATTAGTTTTCGATATGAATAAAAAGGATTCAGAAGAGAATTTGTCGGATCAGCTTAAATGTCTGCATCTTTCATTTTATTATGATTTCTACTGAGATTTGTACTAAATATGTGTATGTATTGTATATTCATTATTGTGGAGGAGCTCGATGGCGCAGTGGTTAACGCGCCCGGTCTGCGAGTGCTGAGGTTAAGCAACTTTCGCAAAGGCCGGTCATCGGATGGGTGACCAAAAATATATCATCTCGAGCTCCTCCGTGCTTCGGAAGGCACGTTAAGCCGTTGGTCCCGGCTGCATTAGCAGTCGTTAACAACCACCAATCCGCACTGGGCTCGCGTGGTGGTTTATGGCCCGTTCTCCCTATCCATCCATAGGGAAGGCTCGTGCCGCAGCAGTGGGGACATAAATGAGCTGATGATGATGATGATGATGATGATGATGATATTCATTAATGTAGGTATCTATTGTTATAGTAGATGATGTTACATAACTAAAAGTTTTTAATTAAAGAGAAATTTAAAAAGAACTTGGTCTATTTTATTTTTTTTTTTTTTTTTTTTTTTTTTTTTTTTTTTTTTTTTTTTTTTTTTTTTTCTTTTATTTTTTTTTATTTCTCCTACGTGTATATTAGTGCACTTCTGGACATATTTCCGTTATATTTATTTAGTCTGTTTTTACCTACTATGAGTTTCTCTTTGACATGTTTCAATTTTTTTTTTAATTAGTACAAATACACTAAAAGGCATTGTAATAATTGTTTATCATGAACGATTGCAACCCAAACAGGCTAGCCGCTGCACCACGCTTTACCGAATTTACGACCCTCAAGCCTACATAAGATTTTTGTTCTTGTTTTCGTACAAAGCACCTAGAACAGAAATGTTAAAAAACTTATAAAAGTGCTGGATTATAATGATGAATGATAATGATTATAAAGAAGGTATAAATTATATTTATTATTTTAACAAAAGATTAGGTAGCTAATCGCCTGATGTTATCTGATAAAGACAAACGATGTCTGTCTACAGTTACCGTACTAATCGTTCAACTCTGTAAAGATTTCGAACAGAAGCATTATTTAGGCATCGGCCGATTATAACCATTTATGTGATTAGTCTATGAATGCCATATTATATAATAATATGCTTTATTTTGTAATCAGCATAATCAATTCATTCTTGTAGGTAAATCAGTATTCAGATTTAGACCAATTACTAATTACCCGCTCGGTGTTGATAATAATGCTTAGGCATCATTTAGAGAGACAGAGCTTTGCGCGCATGAAGCTGTAGATATTATACAGCATCATGGTTGCGCGGCGCGCCTGGCGTTGCGTGACGCAGTCAGATCAAACACGTGATGATGAAAATCATAGCTTTCAAAAAAAGATAGTAATTTTTTTTTGAAAAATTTCGAGCTCAATGGCGGACTCCGCGTAGGTCACAAGACTGACTTAACCTAACCTAGTTGTCCCCGTCGCCACTACATAGTTACAAAATTTTCTCGTAATTTTCCATAGCTCCATACAAAATCATCTAAAACTAAAATTTTACAAGTCCTAGCTCCATACAAAACATGATCGAAAAATCGGCTATGTCTCGGACCCCCTTTGCTACACCCTAACCTTTTTCTTTTAGTCGCAGCCATTGACGCCGGGCGTAATGCGCTGTGCAACGCGTTTCGTCTCTTATACATCAACATAATCTGTTAATCTGAGTGTTTCACGACGGATAACCGGAGACGCGCCACGCAACTCGACATGCCGCGTACCGCCTCACGTTTCATTTTACGAAGCCTTAATTATTATGTACTACCTATTTACAATCAGCTGTAAAATCATGTTGTCTTTGTGTGCGGTCGTTAAATTTTTTTTTTTATACCTGCGTTTGACAATTCTTGTCATGGTTGTGGCATAGTATCTAAAGAAACCTAATTTAGGGTTTAATTAATTATACTACTAACCAAGACTTCACTTATAAAATTTATTGTCAATATTGTTTTTTTGTCGTCGTAGATATAAATCACCGCTTGGTATAAGCTAAACTCTGTCTGCTTTACTACAAAACATTGGGTAAAGTTAGACAATGCTCAAAACAGTTGCTGTCACTTTTGGGGAAGATTATTAGAGAAAGACCAAATATTTTAAACACATAGGTATTTAGCCATTGTTTAACTTTTTGTAGTACAAGGGTGTACGTTTCAACTCCCGTTTTCAGTTCCGTTTCGCCATGAAGATCCACGCGGTGGCGGTGGCGTGCGGGCCCCGGTGCCACGCGGGGGTGGCGCCGCCCTCCTTCAGCCACTACCTCTACTACCTGTTCGCACCCACGCTGCTCTACAGGGACCAGTACCCGAGGTATCATTATCATCACTAGCTCATATACGTCCCCACTGCTGGGGCACGAGCCTTCCCTATGGATGGAATAGGGTGAACGGGCCGTATACCATCACGCGGGCCCAGTGCGGGTTAGTGGTTGTTAACGATTGCTAATGCAGCCGGGACCAACGGCTTTACGTGCCTTCCGAAGCACGGAGTCGGGGGTCTTTTGGGGACCGCGACCGCGGTCCCGAAAGCCACCTTGGAAATTATAAATATTTTTGATGCGGCCATCAGGACCAGGACCGATGGTCCCGAACGCCACCTCGAAATTAATAATTATTTTGAGTGGTACAATGGGACCACGAATAAAAAAAAAATTCTGTCTTTGTTTACTATATCGGGAAAGTACAGTCAAAGTAAAACACTGCTTATAAAATAACAGTTGGTATATTTTAATATTTTAAAAATCACAGCTTTTAATTAGACTTGAGATAATTCATGTTTGGTCTCCCATCCGATGACCGGCCTTTACGAAATTGCTTAACCTTAGCAATCGCAGACCGGGCGTGTTAACTAATGCGCCATCGAGCTCTTCGAGGTATACTCATTCATATTGATCACTAAGCAGGCTTAGGGTAAAGCCACCAAAAAGTATGCACTACCAAAAAGTACGTATTTCTATACGCAATACTATTTTTCCATTGGCAAACACACACTTATGGGTGTAATGAATACTACCGTACCTACCATATGGGGATCCATGCACACGTTATGTTACTACAGGCAAGAAGTTGCTAAGAGATTTAGTATTATTCAATTAGTAACGCTGCGGTACTGTTTGGTGGGTTTACCCTACAACTCCGCCTCCACCAAAGAGAACATTTCGCACATCTGGTGCAAGAACGTCATAACTACAAGTTTAGTTACATTTACGATATTGTTGCACCGGATGTAGAAGATTATTTGACATAATTTGTGACCAAAAACTCGTTTCACCAATTTTTTGCATTTATGACGTTGTTGCACCAGATGTGCGATTTGGTAGTCGACTTTGAAGTTGAAGACCCAAGCAGTGGAAACTTCCGAATTTATTGCGTGATTGCGTTTGTCATTTATTTCTATTTTTGTATAGTTTTTATTTTATCTTTGTAATTATTTAATCTTGTACACCTGGTGTAATTTTTTTTGTGCACGCTGTGTCTGCATCAAGTAGAGTATAGGATATAGGATATTTTTATAATTTACCATAAGCATAGATTATTAACGGATTGTATTCAGTTTTGTAGACCTAACAATAAAATAAAAAAATAAAAAACTGCGAGTTGTACTCTTAGTGCAACAAGAAGTGAGCGAGCATACAGTTCCGGTAATCTATCGGATATTAGGTAGTGCACTTACGTGTCCACATAGTAGTCTTAACAGTTCCGGATGAAGAATGCGCTTCGGCACGTCCTGATCTGGCATTATGAGCTGACGTTGATGGTCCCTTGTGCGAGTTGGTTTGCTTGCGCAAGGTTGTCTGAAGCCTCCTTTATGACCTGACGGTTTATAGATGTAAAGCGGGGTTGAACTAAGCGATCAGCCTTGTCTTAATATTAATATGAGTACCAACTGGAGATTGGCTCTTATAGTGATTTTAACTCACAATAATGTAAGTTTCGTTGGTTTGATGATTGCAAATGCTCATAAGTAAATAACGATGAATTATAGGTACTCTCGTTTTTAATACAGAGCATCGATTCTTCTATTTTGAAAGTACACATTCGTGTCTCAGTGGCCCATTTTAACTAAAATTTTTAAGTAAATTCAAATCTTGATTATCCTAATTTTTTATAATATTTATCGGAAGTAAATTCAAGTAATTATTAAAAAAGTTCCTATCCTACCTAAACCAACAACACGTCTCATCATTGTCATCATCATCAGCAAACAATAGTCCACTGCTGGACATCGGCCTCTCCAAGTGCACGCCACTAAGCACGATCCGCGGCTACTCTAAAATAATTAAATTGCTATTATTATTGGTTTGAGACTTTTTTCTAATGAATACAATACAATATCATTTAAAAACGTGTAATAAATAAAATTTTATGGACAGACATTTACATAATGTATTCGAAGGGTCTAGAACAAATTACTTTTCATTACACTGCCCAAATCCCGGAGATTGGCCGGCCGAACTGATGTAGGCTTTTAATTTTATCTCAACGGATCTCACCGACATTTTTTTAAAGCCATTGAGCAATGCTTTTTTGCATGAGAGTAATTCTTAACGGGATTCTTACCATGTCTTTTGTTATTTGTGTACCTATTTATTTTTTACTTCTGCAATGTTAAATTAAATGGCGGATTTAATGCGTGAGGAAATCTCTCGCCGTCAATCAAATGGTGGTGCAGAATGACTGATGCCGCCACCAGCGTGATATAATTGGAGTTTGAGTCCATGGGCTACGGACGCCGTTTTACATCAGGTTGGCCGTAGGGTAAAGCCACCAAAGAGTACGCATTACCAAAGAGTACGTATTCATATACAAAATTCTATTTTTCCTATTGACAAACATTCATGAGATTAATAAATACTGTATACCATATTGTCTCCATGCACACGTTATGTCACAGTCAAGTAGTATCTAACAAATTTATTATAATGCAATGAGCGATTTTCTGACAGCCCAAATAAAAAATAAAAATTAGTTCAAAAAACTCGATAGATGGCGTTTTATTAAAGCCGAGCCGTACAGAGGCTGTAATAAATTATGCAGTACACAGAGTAAACTTTTGCTTGTCAACCAAAAAAATAAAATATGAGTATTTTCATTTCAGGACCTATTCCTATTTTCCATAATTTTGTTCACATATAAATAAAAACAGTAAATATTACGCAGCCATACACGTGCTCTCCATGGACTCGCTTTTTACTAAGCGCCATCTATGAAGTCATTTGGAACTAATTTCTTTTTTTTTGGGGTCGGAAAATCGCCCATTAGTGCACTGCGGTACTCTTTGGTATTGCGTGCTCTTTGGTGGCTTTACCCCATGGAATAGTGGCACCAGTGTCGACACTTTAAGACCAGTTTTCGATACATTTTTGGTTACCAAAATTATTGTTCATCATCATCATCATCTCAGCTAAAAGACGTCCACTGCTGGACAAAAGCCTCCCCCAAGGATCTTCACAACGACCGGTTTTGTGCTGCTCGCATCCAGCGGCTTCCCGCGACTTTCACCAGATCGTCGGTCTCCCTTGTTGGAGGTCTGCCCACACCGCGCTATTATTGTTACTAAACTTATTTTTTTATTGAAATTTTACAGCATGACAGCTACGAAGCAAGTGGTCAGGGTGCCTAGTGCGAGTTATCTACATTCAACATTCGATCACGTTAACGAAAACGAAAATTTGTATGGCAAAAAACGGAACCCTTATGGATTCGTCATGTCTGTCTGTCTGTCTGTCTGTCCGTCCGTATGTCACAGCCACTTTTTTCCGAAACTATAAGAACTATACTGTTGAAACTTGGTAAGTAGATGTATTCTGTGAACCGCATTAAGATTTTCACACAAAAATAGAAAAAAAAACAATAAATTTTGGGGGTTCCCCATACTTAGAACTGAAACTCAAAAATTTTTTTTTTCATCAAACCCATACGTTTGGGGTATCTATGGATAGGTCTTCAAAAATGATATTGAGGTTTCTAATATCATTTTTTTCTAAACTGAATACGAGTAGTTTACGCGAGAGACACTTCCAAAGTGGTAAAATGTGTGTGTCCCCCCTGTAACTTCCAAAATAAGAGAATGATAAAACTAAAAAAATCATCTGATGTACATTACCATGCAAACTTCCACCGAAAATTGGTTTGAACGAGATCTAGTAAGTAGTTTTTTTATAATACGTCATAAAGTACGGAACCCATCGAGCGCGAGTCCGACTCGCACTTGGCCGGTTTTTGTTTTTGTAAACGTAATCGAATGAATACGGATAGTAAACAAAACTCACACTAGGCGCCCTGTAATCACTTGTTGCTAAAGACTAAAATCAGTAACTGTTACTGACCTTTATTTTTAACCCTCTTAAAACGAGCTGATACAATCGTGTACTTCAACCGCCGATTGTTGCGCCTGTTTTAGGCGATCGTGTTAGACCTGATTTTTAAAATTCGCTTTCTAACTCCGAATACTTCAAGATTATCACCGTAATCGGTGCCGTCGAAAAGAATGAAGCGGCAGCAGCAGCTGCGACGACAGCTGGAAGCCGGGGGCACTCTGAAGAAATAACGAAATAAATATCGACGATGATCATAATATTAGTCGACGACTCGTTATAAACTATGGCCCGGCGATTTTAAGTCGAGATTCCGCCCGAAGGATGCGATCCCGGTCTGAAAGAGTCTGATTAAAGGAAAAAAATGACGATCTATGGTTCCTGTCGAACACCGGTGCCACTAGCCTGCTTGATGCGGGCCCAGTAAAATATATTAGTATACAAAGTATTTAAAAAATATATATTTTATGCCATGTACTTATTTGTTGGGTAAATTATATTGTTTAATAATGATAAGTCGAACAACTCAGGCTCTCTGTGACCATGGACCCTGTAAAGGGTTCAAACCGTTCGGGGTAAAATGATATGTTACTTTTTAACTATAATGAGACTCACGAACCGATTTATAACAACTCAATGTACCATATTTTTAACAATAAATAATTTATTATCTATATATAATATTAATACGTGAAGCAAAAACTTTGTACCAGTTTTTATGAAAATTGCGCGGACGGAGGATTATGAAATGTCGCACACTTATAGTTTATATAGAGAAGGTTAAAAGTTTTTTTTTTCATTATGCATAGAAAATACATTAAATCAACAAAAACAACATTACACACACTACCATGTATTTAACACACACGTATTGTTTGTCTTCAATACGGCCGACATCTGTCAATGACAATCCAAACCTCATCCAAACCATGAAGCTGAGGTTCTTGGCGGGAAAGTGAAGAGTCATGTCTGCGGTTTTGTTTTATTTTCGAAAATTTGTGTTATATCGAATATTAATGTGAAATAATGGTGGATTATTAACCGTTAAGTGTTCGTGAGTGTGCACAAGTGTTGGCAAATAAAACAAAACAGTGCAACGTCACTTTTCAAATTCTCTCAAGACGTCCGCCCGAGGACTTAGTAAAGCCCCACATCTTTACTGAGATACTCGAGGGGTTGGGGGTATATCATTTCTCACTTCTCATTTCTATTATCATTCATCATCATCATACAGAAAAGAAATATTGTTTATTTATGTATTACTAATAATAAAAAATACTTGAAATTGGCTAAATGCTAAACGCGAAGCCATTAATTAAGATTAAAAAAAAAAAAAAAAAAAAAACCATGAAGCTGTCAGCTTCATGATCCAAACTTCTATCTTTTTTAATTTTTCATTGCTTAGGATACAATCCGTGCAGCCTTAATAAAATTACGGTCGAATTTCGACCACCAGGCGGCCACTAGTTATTATTATTTTATCATCGGTAAAATACTTCTCGCCTTTATATAATTATTATTATTATAACTTTTTTTACAGAACAAAAAACATCCGTTGGGGTTTCGTCCTGTTCCATCTCGTGGAAGTGGCGGCCATTATATTTTACAACAGCTTTCTTTGGGAGCGCTTCATTCTGCCCTACTGGTCCGATTATGGAAAACAGCCAAGGGTAGGTACTCCTCGCATGCAACTCAGTTGATAGTTCTGCGTTTACAATATTGTATAGTCGAGTTCTTTAATATATACTTTGTTTATCCCTTAAAATATTTACATTTATTTAAAATACCTTAGGTATATCTTGTATACCGTGTATGTATATATATATATACATACACGGTACCTACCACACCTATACATATATATTTATACTATATCTCAAATTGTATATACAGGGTGTTTGGTAATACATGTATAGTCCCGAAACATAGTCATGCATCCAAGTATAAATAACACCGTGGTAACATGCTAAATCATATTTATGAAGATTTACTTTTCCATTCAAAAACTAAAATTTGTTTTGTTACATTATTTTTGTTCAACCCTGACATGTTTTGACTTCATTTTCGTTTGGATCATAATGAATGCATCAGCTGGACCTAGGGTTGTCATTTTACAATTTTACTTAGTAACAAACAACCTTAATATCTGGGCTTTTCTGGTATGTTTATAATTCTCCGGGGCTCTACGACCTGTGCCCTATCTGCCATATCCAGATATTACCAAATACCCTATATGTACATCAGTAGCCGTACTGTTGCACAAATTAATATTAATATATCACATTGAGATCGAAGGTGGTAGCGCACTGCTCACCAGGGTCAACTCACGACGAATAAATGCATTACCTTTGTAGCCTTAAGAATTACCCCAATTAGGTACTTAGTAAATGATTGTGGTACTTCGTTCACTAGCAGTTCAGTGTATTGTCTCTTTTACTCTAATTTGAAATGACGTTCACATGACAGGAACAAAACTCGGAATAACTATTCGGAGCTTATTTTTTGTTTATTTTTAAGGCACTTAAGAGTTTAAAAAACCTGACCCGGTATATCATGGGGTACGGGTTCGAATCCCGCTCATAGCAATTCTTTCAACACTTTTTCAAACTAAAATTATGTAAGTAAGTATAAAAAGTAACAAGTTAGTACGTCCGTCTTTCATATAGGTAATAAAATACAAAATACGCGTGACTACGATTACAAAACAACTTTGCAAGCCTTAGAGAAGTAGGTATGTACATACATGTATGTAGATTCGTATATTACATTCCCCATCAAGAGCGGGTTCCGTGACTAATGGTTGTTGGGAACGGGTTTTTCTAACAGTAATTAGCGCAATGAGCCTGGATAGGCGCGTAGGTGCGATTATACAGGAGATTGCCCTTGTAAATTATAGCATCTGACAACTTTAACGAGAGTTGGGGGGTACGACCCTTTTTTTTATGTTTTCGCCAAATAAAGAGATATACGAGTTTGCTACTGATTCGACAATTTTGCAGCTGGTATTGTTTATATCTCTGTAGTTTAGTTGGTAAATCACCGGTCTCAGACCACAGGCTTGGGTTCATCAGCTATTCAGGCATGTTCACATATTTCTAGGGCTCTATATAGGTATCACCAAACTACCTGTATATAGTAGTTCCGTATGTGTGTATATCACTGAACCTCTCCTAAACGGCTAGACCGATTTTGATAAAACTTTTTGTGTTTGTTTCAAGTGGGTCCTTGGATGGTTTAAATTCACAATTGAACCCGATAGATGGCGTTGCAGTAAGGTGTTATAATTATTGTTTTTAAAACTATCATGGAATACGAGTGTTCTCTCGAGCGGACGAAGTAGCGAGTAGGCCGCTAGTATTATATGAGTTGCTTGGTTTTGCAGGTGGACGCGGGAACGGTGGTTCGTGGGATGTTTGCGTGCGTACTTCCCGGCGTGATCTCATTCCTCTGCGGCTTCTACTGCCTGCTGCATGCCTGGCTCAATGCCACGTCGGAGATACTCATGTTCGGCGACAGACTCTTTTATGAGGTAAACATAATCGAGCCGGAATGAAAAAAAAAATATTTTATCGATGCTGTGATGTTTTTATTTAAAAATTGTAACTGATGACATTTGATTTAACACTGCACGCCTGGCTCAATGCCATTTCGGAGATACTCACGTATGACGACAGACTAATGAGGTAAACATATAGGGTATGTTCCGATACACTGCGAGCACTGTCCAGTGCTTTTACTGGTAAGAAATTTGTTCCGTTATGGACTTACAGTATACTGCCGCAGTACTGACGAAAGCTCTGTCTAACACTGGGCTTAAAGTATCAAACATTGATGCCATTACTCTAGTTACTCACAATTAGGCACTCACAAACTGATTTTAAAGTAATTATTATATCTGATAACATTATGATATTAAAACTGAAAGCAAAGATTTTTTATTTGTTCGAGTTTCCGCTTCACGTGCACTCCAGATAACGCATTCATTTGATGAAATTATTTAATTTATTTCATTGAGTTCTTTTAGTACCTACTTTATAAGGAATCATGTCGTTGAAAATACAAGGGGAATAAAGCTAGAACATATTGTTATCCAATATTGTGTCGACAATAAGTGACTTATGTCCCGTGTTCGATTCCCAAGGGGGGTTACACTTATATGGGGTTATTGAGTTTGGTTTGGTAAGTGGTGCCTTGTTCTAAGTCCGCCTAGTTAGCTGCCACTACCATAACTAAGTCAATTGTTACTAACCAATGGATCCAATAGTATGAAATAAATGATTTTCTTATTATTATTATCTCCTTTATTTATTTTCTTTCTTAAAACTAGATTTTTACAATATTTTAAAATAAAAACAATAAAACATTATAAAAACCTAATTCTAGAGTACCGCCAGCAGCGGGGCAGGGCCCAAGCTACCGGTGGCCAGGGCTGCAGAGTGAAGAACCTACTGACAATACGTGCCGTGTCAAAGAGTACTGCTTTCTGAATATGACCCTTGATCCAACCATCAAGCGAGAGCCTCTTAAGATGTTGATTATTGTTATTATTATTTAATCCGTCGTCGCAACAATTTTACTATCATTTTTGTGTTCCGAAAAGATAACCAGTTGTTTAGGATTTAGGGTGAAGTGTGCTTCCACCTTCATCTGTAACATCGCTTCCCATCAGGGTGGCTGCATAGTGCGAGATTTAATCACCATTCGACCACCTTACCTAACGAAAACGAGAATTTGTAATAGCAAAATTTCATCACTCCGTACCTAATGTGAGTTTCACTAGACATTCGAACACGACTATCGAAAATGAAAATTAAGTAGTATATCATTGGAGCAGCGCCTCCTGGCAACATGGGAAAAGTGTTTAAATTTTACCATACATATTTTCGTTTTCAAAAACGTAATCGAATGAATACGAATGTAAACAAAACTCACATTAGGTACTCTGTTCGCTGGAGACGCTGCTTCAACGTCATACAAACTCTAGTCGAAAGGCAAATTAATAAAACGGAAGGCACGTAAAGCCGTGGGTCCCGGAACATTAGCATTCATTGATAACCACCGCACCGCACTATGCCCGCGTGGTGGTTTATGGCCCGTTCTCCCTATCCATCCATAGGGAAGGTTCGTGCCCAAACAGTGGGGATATAAAATGAGCTGATGATGATGATAATTATGATGATTTTTTAATGTCTTTGTTCAGGATTGGTGGACGATGTCACAATTCTCCAAGTACTACCGCGCGTGGAACCGTGTGGTGCACTCCTGGCTTCGTGACCACATCTACATGCCGCTGGCGCCGCGCTCCGGTCGCGGATTTGCATTATTCTTCGTGTTTCTGGTGAGCACACCGTTCAGGCTTTATTTACTTTTAATTTAACGTGCGAGTACCATCAACCAAGAGGACGCATTCATGAGAGAACACTTCTGGCCGAAGGGAGTGGTGTACAGACGTTTCGTGGAAAGTGAAAATGTCAAAATAATTACTAATATAGTTTAAATTATATATTACCAACAAAAAAATAATAGATTATGTATGTTAGACTCTATATGGGTCACCGTGAAATAAATAAATAAAATATTTGCAATTAATGGCCTTAGGTCTACAACTGCATAAAGGTTCGTAGTTCATATCAGTGCAAACAAATAAATTAGAGGTTAAAATATTTTTTAAAGTTTTTTTTTCGAAAATTTTGCAAATATTATAACTTAAAAGAAGTGTAGAAAAACCTGTTGTTAAAAATTCCTTCACGACCAAAATCATTATTTATTTTGACAATATAATAAATTGTAAAATAAGTTTGCATGCCTTTTTGCGATAATTTGAATTGATCAACAATCCTTTCATCATTATTATCATCACCATCTAAGCCAAAAAGCGTCTACTTCTAGACAAAGGCTTCCAAGGATCATCAAATTCTTATATAGCGCAAAAAGTGTTTATGCAACATATTAAAGCTAAATTCTTCAAACTAACTTTTTAAACCATAAGGAAATTGCAAAGAGTTTCATTAAAACATCTACTGGCAACCAAAACAAACAATTTAAAAGTAATACAAACAAAAATAAATTTAAAAGGTAGCTTAGTCGTTATCACTAATTACCCAATCTGCAATTTAAATCTTCGCCATTTTAATTGGCGAGTTTTTCACTTTCATTACAAAATTGAAAACGTGCCAATTAGTAGCCTATATCGGCCATTACAGAATTTCATTTAGTTTAATTATGAAGTTTCCGACTAGCACTCTTAGAGGTAGTATTAGCATATCCTAGTGTCAGATAAGGTATTCAAAGGTTTTATGAATAAGCTATCTGGCACATAATATAGTATTGGTGAAACTGTATTGTCTTAGCAAGTACCTGAGTGGAAATTAATTCTTTTTTTTTTAATTGAATATACCCCCCAATGATATGCACACCAGCAAAAACCGGCCCCTAGTCCCCGGCGGCCCCGCTCGCCCTAGCTACGGTAGCGGCCAAGGCAGCGACGGGGCAGGGGGTGCTAAGAATCTCCGGCAGAGACCTGGCTACCGCCAACAACGAACTTTGGCCCTGGCAACATTTAACACGCGCACACTGCGGACTGAAGAGAAGATTTACGAACTGGAGGAAGAATTGAGCAAGATACGGTGGGACATAGTGGGATTATCTGAAGTCCGAAGAGAGGGGGAGGACTCGATAATCCTCAAGTCTGGTAACTTGCTCTATTTCCGGGAGGGCGAACAACTGTCCCAAGGTGGTGTCGGGTTCATCGTCCACAAGTCCCTCGTGAACAACGTTGTCGAGACCGGGAGTGTGTCGCCTAGGGTAGCGTACCTTATACTCAGAATAACCAAACGGTATTCGCTGAAGGTCATACAGGTTTATGCTCCTACTACGACACACCCCGACGATGAGGTGGAGGCTACGTATGAGGACATCTCTAGAGCCATACAAGCCTCCAAAACTCATTACACCGTTGTCATGGGAGATTTTAACGCAAAGCTGGGCAAACGAAGCGGTGATGACATGAGAGTGGGACGATTTGGTGTTAGTAATCGGAACTCCCGGGGCCAACTGCTGGCGGACTTTCTGGAAAAGGAGGGACTCTTTATGATGAATTCCTTTTTCAGGAAGGCTGAACACCGCAAGTGGACCTGGATGAGTCCCGATGGTGCAACAAAAAACGAGATTGACTTTATTATGTCGACGAGGAAGCAAATATTCAATGATGTCACTGTGATCAATGCGTTTAAAACTGGCAGCGATCACCGGTTGGTAAGAGGCACATTGAATATCAACGTTAAGCTGGAAAGACGTCGATTAATAAGGTCTACGCTCCGTCCTGCACCCATCCAAATCCAAAACCCCGAAAGCTTTCAGCTCGAATTGCAGAATCGCTTCGAGTGCCTAAATGATTGCGAAAATGTGGACGAATACAGCAACAGGTTCGTGGAAACTGTCCAAACGGTTGGGTCCAAGTTTTTTAAAACCCACCGTGCAAAAGGAACCAAAAAGTTCTCAGACCATACCCAAAAACTAATGGAAGAGCGGCGCGCAATGGTTCTGCTTTCCTCAGGTGATGCGTCTCAGTTTCGGCGGCTAAATAGGCAGATCTCGAAGTCTATGACTCGCGACACGCGCCGATTTAATACTGACCGTATTAAAGAGGCCATTGAGCGGAACAAAGGCTCTAAAGTGTTCGCAACAGATCTGGGTATTGGGCAGTGCCAACTGACGACGCTGAAAACCGATGACGGCAGAACTGTCACGACCAGGTCCGATGTTATGGGAGAGGTCGAGAAGTTCTATGGACAGCTTTACACATCCACACGGCCACCTGTACAAAGCTTAGCCAAAGACCCTAGAGCTAAGTTAACCCGACACTATACCGAAGACATCCCGGACATCAGCCTGTACGAGATTAGTATGGCTCTCAAACAGCTCAAGAACGGCAGGGCACCAGGTGCTGACGGAATTACGGCCGAGCTTCTGAAAGCAGGCGGAAGACCGGTACTCGTAGCTCTTCAGAAGCTATTTAATTCCGTCGTACTAGGGGGCAGAACGCCAGAAACGTGGCACGAAGGTATGGTGGTACTGTTCTTCAAAAAGGGCGACAAAACCCTGCTGAAGAACTACAGGCCCATCTCACTTCTAAGCCACGTCTACAAGCTGTTTTCGAGAGTCATAACGAATCGTCTCGCACGCAGGTTTGATGACTTCCAGCCTATCGAACAAGCCGGTTTCCGAAAAGGCTTCAGCACCATAGACCACATACATACGCTGCGGCAGGTTATACAGAAGACCGAAGAGTATAACCAGCCTCTTTGCTTAGCGTTTGTGGACTATGAAAAAGCCTTCGATTCGATTGAAACATGGGCCGTGCTACAGTCTCTCCAGCGGTGCCAAATTGACTACCGGTACATCGAAGTGTTGAAGTGTTTGTATGAAAACGCCACAATGTCAGTCCGTCTTCAGGACCAGAGCTCGAAACCTATTCAGTTGCAGCGAGGAGTGAGACAGGGAGATGTTATATCTCCGAAACTGTTCACTGCTGCACTGGAAGATGCTTTCAAGCTTCTGGACTGGAAAGGACTCGGCATCAACGTCAACGGCGTATACATCAATCACCTTCGATTTGCTGACGATATAGTGGTCATGGCTGAGACCCTGGAAGACCTCGGCACAATGCTCGGTGACCTCAACAGAGTCTCTCAACAAGTGGGTCTTAGAATGAACATGGAGAAGACGAAAGTTATGTCAAACTCACGTGTCGTACCCACTCCTCTGAAGGTTGGGGACTCTGCCCTTGAAGTTGTAGACGATTATGTTTACCTGGGACAAACGGTCCAGCTAGGTAGGTCCAATTTCAGTAAAGAGGTCAATCGTCGAATCCAATTAGGCTGGGCAGCGTTCGGTAAGCTACGAAATATCTTTTTGTCCGATATACCGCAGTGTCTCAAGACGAAAGTCTTTGACCAGTGTGTGTTGCCAGTGATGACATACGGGACTGAGACGTGGTCGCTCACTATGGGCCTTATCAGAAGGCTCAAGGTCACTCAAAGAGCAATGGAGAGGGCTATGCTCGGGGTTTCTCTGCGAGATCGAATCAGAAATGAGGAGATCCGCAGAAGAACAAAGGTAACCGACATAGCCCGAAGAATTGCTAAGCTCAAGAAGCAGTGGGCAGGGCACATTGCTCGCAGGACTGATGGCCGCTGGGGCGGAGCAGTCCTCGAGTGGCGACCGCGTACCGGAAAGCGCAGTGTGGGCAGGCCTCCAACAAGGTGGACCGACGATCTGGTGAAGCCGCTGGATGCGAGCAGCACAAAACCGGTCGTTGTGGAGATCCTTGGGGGAGGCCTTTGTCCAGCAGTGGACGTCCTTTGGCTGAGATGATGATGATGATGATGAAATTGACTCACGTATCCTGACGGACGTTTAGGAAAAATGCGAAAAGAAATTTAGCTTCAAAGAATAAATGCGTTTGGAAAAGTTATCTAACAAATTAGTCCACAAGGCAAAAGTAAGTATTTATAGTATAACAATAGGTATGTCTTGTCTTAGCTCTAAATATTAAAAACAAAAATCAAATAGCATCATCCGTGTATGTCTATATATATATCCGTGTATATAATTTTCCAATGTCGTTAGGTATATTTATTATTACCATATTTTGGTATCTCACAATATGTGACAGACAAAGGGTTAGCAATTAAGTTAGGAGAGAAAAAGATTTCACGTAACAAATATGAAAACTATAGTTACTCTAAATGAGTTTTACAGATGTAACTATTTTCGTTTTCATTTCATTATGTACTACTATTCATTTTTTATTAGTTATTTACTTATACTTAATCCGATGCTTACAATACAAAGCTTTAACAGTTTTTATTTTTTATATCAGAAATTCATTTTCATTTCATCCGCAGACAATCCATGAAATCAAACGATTCTGGCCAGGGTATTGAATTTGCGAATTGAATAAGTTTCTATACTAAGAAATAATTAGGTACCTACCTAGAGGAATATTGTAGCGCTAACTAACTATACTACCTCTGTTTTATTTCGGGTAGGGGTGTAAAAATGTCTAACCGCCTTTATAGTCTAGTGGTTAGACCAAACGATATCAAATATAGTAGTTTGAGGTAAGTTAGTAGTTTTGCATTGGTATTCCAGGTAAAGTGCACTTCCACTTCGGGCCTTATCGTCACTTATCACCAAGTGACATATAACTAAGCGTTCACAATAATAAAGAGAAAATGCTCCACATTAATACTCACAATGTCGCCCATTTATTACAACTAGAGGTCGAAATTCAACCGTAATTTTATTAAGGCTGCACGGATTGTATCCTAAGCAATGAAAAATTAAAAAAAGATAGAATGTGAGTTTGGATTGGCATTGACAAATTTCGGCCGCTCCTCTTCCATTTCTGAAATTTTTGAAAAGAGTATAAGTATATGCGTGTGTGTCAAATACATGGTACCTAGTGTGTGTAATGTTTGTTTTATAGATTTCATGTATTTTTATGCTTAATTTAATAAAAATATTAACATTCTGCAATCCTTCTCTATATAAACTATAAGTGTGCGAAATTTCATACTCCTGCGTCCGCGCAATTTACGTAAAAAAGGGGTACAAAGTTTTTGCTTCACGTATTAATATATATATTACTTTTTTCTTAATTTCACAATAAGTAAAAAGACAAACAAAACAACGCGCTGTCAATACATTGCTATAAATGTAAGAAGTTTAAAATACACTTTGGGGCCGAGACCTAATAGCATTTGGCTTGTTTTATCACATTTCTGCGGCCTGATGCCAGTTGAATTGCGAATACCTTTTATTCGCAAAACGTAAGTAGCATGTTTAGTCAACGAAAAGAGTTCCGTAGCTACTATTTGTATTTTCACATACTTATTAAGAATCCAAAACTCGTAATTTAGTACCAAGACCTAGCTACATTACTTTTTAATCGACACTAAAATATTGCTTGGCATAGGTACCTACATAGATAGTTATACAAGGCTGAGCATAAACTCAAGTATAAACTTAAAAGAGATTTCGTCTAGCCCACCTTAACTGAAGCTTAAAATGCAGGAAATACTCATTAGAAGACATATGACATATCAAAATGACCTTCATAGTCAAATGACACAATATGTCACATATGTCATGTTCATAATATCGATTTTAAATCTATAGATTTCGAATCTTAATTTTATAAAATGGCGCGCGCTTGCGCGCTTCCCCGACTTCCTGTTACACACTTGTTACACTGTTACACATTTCACGAAATCACTCCCACAAGCTTCTCCGACTTACTGTTACACGCTTGTTACATTGTTACACATACTTCCGTCCCATTTCACGAAATCACTCTCACAAATTGCTTATATAGAAAGCAAGCGGAAAGATGTTACACATCAAAAATTTGAGCAGTACAGCCAACAACAAAATTCGCTGAACACATTTAGTACTTTGTCAAAGCAACTAAATAATTTAACGGGCGCTTCAAAAACATCTAGTAAAGCAATTTGACATGGTACTAAATTGTTCGGTAACTTTCTCAAATTGGTTACCAAGTACCTACTTACCACAATGATAGACGCATGACATCATTATTTTTAGGCAGCTTAAACCCCAGTAACATTTGTGTTCCTCTGTATTTAATTACACAACGCCATAACAAACAGGGTAACGATCATTGTAACGACCAAAACACTTATGTAACTAATTAGACGCTAACGGAATTAAGATAATGATTGGCATGGCGCTCAACGAACCTAATTGATTAACAGTCGTCATTTATTAATATCTAAAGGAGATAAAACACACCATTTAGAAAATTGTATCGGCCCCCTTCTGGGAGGGCCATTGTGAGGGGTGACGTTGCTTTTGCCCAGGAACGATGACCTCAGCAACTTACTATTGTGTAATCGTTATACGCGTAGAGAGAAAAGTGTTAGAACATTTTTCCCCGACAGCCTTTTCAGGCCAAAGTGGCACATTCATTTCAGTGTGAAAGGCGCTGGGTACTTTTATTGAATTTTTAACCTTTTAATATCACGAGTTTTGATACGCTATGGCATGCAACCGGTTGTTAGCGTTTTTATTAGCTGTTTGCAATGTTACAGTTTGATTTTTAAAGTACTACATAATATTGAATCTACTAATGAAATTAAATTTTATAAATGAATGAATTTACAACTACGAGTATAGTAGATTATAGCTTTCTTTATCGTATTTGCCTAAAAATTTATTATTTTATTAATATATATTAATAAAAATCCATTGCCACATGTACATACATAGAGCCGTTCTGCCTGATTTCTTTTTTGATGTGTTCGTAATTGTCAAGACGTTTGTATAAAAATAAGTTTTCGGCGAGATACGGGTGTTCACTGAAGCGGACGAAGTCGCTAGTGGAGCTCTAGTTTATATTATCTGTAACAGCTGATAAAGAGAAAGTAGAATGCAGGCCCAATTACCTAACCGTCGTCGGTGCCTTGACAGGACACTATGCCACAAAACAAAATGCTCCAAAAATGCAACTATTAGCAAACAGCTTGTGTAGGGCATGTGGAGAGGAAACGTAGTCAATGCAGCACTTACTGTGCGACTCCTATGATCGGCCTAACCAAAACCTGAAGATTTCAGGGTCTTCGCTCTCAAAGACGTTGCCAAACGTATAACATCCATCTTTACAGAGGAAGAAGAATAAAAGAATGGAAGAAAAATAAAACAAAAGATCCCTATGGGTCTAATATATATATAAGTGCTAATGGGAGAGGGAAACCTCAGCAGGCTAAAGATAAGATAAGAACAGTTGGTAATTCATTTTATTTTATATTAAAGGTATCGTCGGTAGCGCACGAGGTTATCCTGGCGCTTTCCTTCGGTTTCTTCTACCCAGTGCTGCTGATGGAGTTCGGCGTTTGCGGGGTGCTGATGGTGCCACTTACGGCTACCAGTGGCCGCCGATACCCTAACACCCTCAATCTACTTATGTGGCTTTCCTTCTTCATTGGAAACGGTAAGAGGAACAATTTTTGAGAGTATCATCAATAATACACGAGAGAATTCATGCAATTTTAAGTAAGTAAGAATCGTGTCCTATTCACATTTGGTTTCATTTGCGCTTAGTCCCATTTGCGGTTAGTCCCCCGTTCATAGGTTAGCCTGGGTAATTAAGTCTACTATATGCAGCCGCCCACATTGCGGAAGACCCAGGTTCTTAAAATAACAAAGTAAAGTCTACTATAACTTAAAACAAAAAGTGTTGACATATTCACCTGGGCTTAAGTAGATTCATGACGTAGCCGTTTTTTAGTCATAGATACTAATAATCTAGCCCAAACCACCCCAAACTAGGCATTATATCTTAACTATGGATACTAGATAACGGATACCATACGACATTATTATATAAACATCTAATCCATGGTAACCCATGAGAGTATCGACAACAGTGCGAGATTATCTTGGGCTTTCCTTCAGGTTTTTCAAATGCTTGTTATTGACAGAGGTACGGGGTTTTGTGAGCTGCTGATGGTCACTACTGTTTCTAGGGTTTACCTTTTAAAAGACCACTGGACTACCTTCATCCAGTAGTTTTGTAAAATATTTTAATTTAGCACGTAGAATACGACAGAAAGACGATAGAATTAAAATTAGTAACTCTTGAACACCTATAACTAATACGCCGCGGCGGCTGCATGCAAATTCGAATATCTTATCAAAACAAACTCTCGCCAACAAAATGATGTAGTTAGTGCAAAAACAACAGCGGGCACCTGGAGATCAAATAAATTAAACTTGATTACAGTATTGTTCGCTGATAAATACATAAATACGCGCTGAGGTTAAGCAACTTTCGCAAAGGCCAATCATCGGATGGGTGACCAAAAATTTATCATCTCGAGCTCCTCCGTGCTTCGGAAGGCACGTAAAGCCGTTGGTCCCGGCTGCATTAGCACTCGTTAATAACCACCAATCCGCACTGGGCCCTCGTGGTGGTTTATGGCCCGTTCTCCCTATCCATCCATAGGGAAGACTCGTGCCCCAGCAGTGGGGACATAAAATGAGCTGATGATGAAATAAATACCTAATTGTATACGAAATCGGGATATGAAGATTGTTTATACCTACACTATTTTTTAAACTATAATGCACATTGTAGGTATCCATGTATGATATAATTATAACTTATTGTAACTTTTAAGCACATTGCGCACACAGAGAAGTGTGGGATTTGGCATAGTTAACGTGCATAATATAGTATAGAGAATATATGGTATAGGCAGGCATGTTCCAATCTCGACCGCACCGTCACTTAACATCAGGTGAACTGTGGTCAAATGCCTAATTAAAAAAAAATGGTATAGAGAAGTGCAGAAAGATAACATTTATGTACTTACCTATAACATTTTATATTATGTGAAGTAAGGCCGAATTTCGACCACTCTGCTACCGCTAGTAATTATTAAATACTGTATTAATGTGTGTATAGAGGTGGATTTTTTTTATAGCCTATGTTACTCAGTGCTAATGTAGCATTCTAATGGTGAAAGAATTTTTTAAATCGGTCCAGTAGTTTTTGAGTTTATTCATTGCAAACATACATACATACAAAAATACAAAGGTTTCATCTTTATAATATTAGTATAGATTACACTTAGGTGTAATTTTTCTGTGTCTCCGATATTAATATTATGTGCGTCGAGAACAAGTCCAGAGGAACAACTAGTGTCTTTGTAGTGCTCATTCATGACATATGTACCCTTACTTCATCAATTTCTAACTTGCTTTTTTTCGCGGCTTTGCTCACGTGGGCTACATGAGTTGACGGGTAACATGTTACATTATTTCAACATTAAGATTTTCATTTTTTATCAATGTAAAGCCCATCCATGTGAGCTAGAATTAGTAAAAAGTTTCTAACGCAAAACAACGTAATAGATCACTCTGTCTGTATAAGTAATTTTGGTCCGTTTTAGAACCTCCTGTACAAATTGTCATGCCCTCTACTTAAGGGATCATTTTCCAAAAATCCTGAAACTTCATAATTTCTAACCAGACCAAATACCGAAATTTAAGGAATGACAGATTTCCATACAAACTTTCCACACTTATTTCACCTCTTTAGTAGACATGGGCGTTTTCGGTTTTCTATAATAACGGTTACGCAACCGATATTCAGTTTTCATATCGATATCAAAAACCGTTTTCAGATATCGATATCAGTAAGATAGTTTGCTAGTTTTGCTTCTAATATGCATAACTAGTTTTAGAAAACTGAAAACGATAGACAACACAACTCCAAATTACGTCATATTTCTATGACTATAAAGTGCGAAACCAAATGAAACAACATTGCATATCAATGTAGTGGCGAATATTCGCTTCGTCTCATTTACACCTTTAACATTATGCTTAGTTAGAAAGGGAAGATGCGAATATCAAAACATTTGGAGTTGTGCAGTAGTTTCAGTTTTCCATGGATATGGTGATATTGGTTACAGTGACGGTATAGAGTTTTTTTCATATCGCGTTCTCTTGCAGTTTTGGTTTTCGATTCGGTGTTAGTTTTTCTTATATCGGTTATGAAGTTTCCCATATCGATATGATATGATATAGGACTCATATCCGTTTTTGGTTACGTTTTGATATATCGAACTCATGCCTACTCTTTAGGGGTGGTTTTTCGAAAAATGCAAAACGTCATTCTTTAATTTTATTGAAAAATCTATATATCGAATCAATTATTCATTTTTATAAGTAGTAATTACTTTATAAAGAACGATTTTACCAAAAAAATCTTCTTCCTTTTTTTACTCCTGTAAAAGAAAATAAACAAAATTCCCGAGACACTTCATTCTTTATGTCTTTTCAAAAAGCGAAATACCAATTTTTATGTATTTTACTTCAAAACTGACGGACTTTCATACAAACTTTCAACCCTTTAAAATTAAAATCCTTTCTTAGTGGCTGGTTACGTCACTCAATTCACCTACAGTCCAAATTCTATCTCATTAGCTTCAGCGGTTTCGGCTCGGCGATGATGAATCAGTCAGGACAAGTCATTATATGTATATAGTTGATAACGACTATGAAGGTTTAAAAAGTTGTAACCATGTTGAAACATATGATAACATTGATATACTCGTACTTACCATTTGCTTTTCTATTCTAGGTATTCTATGGAGCCTCTACCCGATGGAATATTTTGCGAGGAAAAACTGTCCACCATCGGAAAACGACAGTTTCTTCGTGCCAAAGTCTTGGTCTTGCCCCGAAATAGTACTGAAACCTAACTGGACTTTCCATAATCCTCTGGAAATTATTTACGATGAACTTAAAAAGACTATATTATAAAAAGTTGCCAACAAGATGAACTCTAGTCAGTTGTTTTACAATTTCTGTGGCATATATACACATGCACTACCTAAGGACCTACAGCATAGTTTAGATAACTAAACTACTTATGCCTTTCTTATAGAAAATAAAATAACATGTGATTGTGTTGACTATAAATAAAAATGTAGAAGTTTACGGTAGTAGGTAGGTAAGTACTATTTACCCAATGTAAGTACATACACTAAGAAAAAAGACGGTTGATTTAGGTAAGCTTAATTAAAAAAGTATTTGATATGACTCAGTTAATTGTAGTTTTGTATAAATAATAATAATAATAATTTGTAAAAAATATCTACATTAAGTACCTACCTACTTAGTAGTAAGGTACTTGGTAGCTTTTAATTTACAATATTGTATATTAAACGCAGTTTTGTTACATTTTTATTATTTTTCTATTTCAAGAGTGCACCAAAAATATTTTTCACGACTGCCAAAAAAGGAGTGTTATGTTTTCAGGGTATTGTATTGTATTACATACATATATCCCTCATGAGCAGGTCTTCTGAAAAGCAAAACGCCTAATAGTAAAATGCCTAAAACAAATGTTTAAGAAGATTAATGCCTAAGCAAAATGTATTGTTTCTTTATTCCACCATAACTTCTAAACGCCTGAACTGATTTAGATATATGAGGTATCGTTACAATCTTTGCATATCGTTCCGACTAACATAGGCTAGTAAAAATTTGGAAATTCAACCCCTGTGGGTAAAATCAATGATGAAATTTTGTATGATGATGTTTGGCATGATATCTGTAGAAGTAAATTTTTGTTTCTTCTTGTATAAAAATGCTTACAAATTAAATTACCTAACATGACATATTTGATTAAAATTAAACTTATTACTAAAAGGTACAAAATAAAAATAAATAATTAATAAAAATAAAAAACACGACTGCCATGACAAAAAAGGAAAAAATAATTAAAAGGTAAAAAACAAGATGTCATGTATTTATTTATAAAAGTAAAATGTCACTCATTCACTACAAAAAAAAACCTAAATATAAAAAATCAAAAGTGCTTTATTAGTAAAACTGAAATTTTCGTCGCAGTCGGGGGACCGCTTTGCGGAGAATACTTTCTTTAGTATAGTCAGTGAGTGAATGTCACTCATTTCACTTTTATAAATACAGATAAATAAATACATGACATCTTGTTTTTTGCCTTTTAGTTATTTTATTGCCTTTTTCTCGTTTGTCGTGTTTTTTAATTTTTTTAACTATTTTTTTTATTATAACTGCTTAAAATTTCTTGTAGGGTAATGGCGCCAGTGTTTGACACTTTAAGCCAGTGTTCGACACGTTTACGTCGCCAAAAAAAAACAGATTTTGATTGAAATATTACGGAATGACAGCAAGGAAGCAGGTGGTCGGTATTATTGTTGCTTAAGACAAAAATCAATTGCCGACCCCTATTTTTAATGATAAGAGGACAAAAATGTCTATCACTAGTTCCTGTCGAATACCGGAGCCACTACCTTAGGCTCTGTTATTATCTGCCTACTGAATTGTCAGCGGCCACAGCTATAATTAATCAGGCTCAGGACGTCTGTGATGTAATCGACACAGAATTTTGTAAAGCTTTCGACAGAATGGGTTCACGTTCACATCATAGATTGGTAAGTTTTATAATTTTCAGCTTCTATGATATTATATTACCGAAGCCCTTCGTTCGTCAACGAAATGTCTGTGCATAAACAAATATCAAGGGTGTCTAATGCGATTTCTATTTGGCACTCGAGCACTTTGCCAAGAATTTGTATTGCAAAATTTTTACTCTTGTAAGCTCGATCGGAGGAGCACGATGGCGCAGTGGATAACGCGCCCGGTCTGCGAGTGCTGAGATTAAGCAACTTTCGCAAAGGTCGGTCATCGGATGGGTGACCAAAAGTGTATCATCTCGAACTCTTTCGTGCTTCGGAAGGCACGTAAAGCCGCTGGTCCCGGCTGTATTAGCATTCGTTAACCACCAACCCGCACTGGGCCCGCGTGGTGGTTTATGGCCCGTTCTCCCTATCCATCCATAGGGAAGGCTCGTGCTCCAGCAGTGGGGTCATAACAATGAGCTGATGATGATTATTATGGTGGTGATGATGATGATGATGATGATGATGATGAACTCTTTTGTATGCACCAGGCGTTGTTTCAATGCTATACAAATTCTCGTTTTTGATTAGTAATCGGTGAAGATGATTGTGTGATTTAATGGTGAACTTGCACTAAGCACTTAGAGCTCTACTTGTAAATCGCAGCTTTCATTTTGCACTCGTTGTCATAAACCACAAACCAAATATCTATAAGTAGTAGAGCTGCGTCATAATCCAACATAATGAGGATGCACGACCACATATTACTTACAAGCTTTTATTTAGTTTCACCTGTCCCGTTTGTCAGTAATCAAATCTTGCAAGTTAAATTTGATCCACTTCCCGGTTACCGATTGAGCTGAAATTTTGCATGCATGTGTAAATCGGATGACAATGCAAAATTAACATTGACATGGAGATGATCTGATGATGAAACCGGAAGGTGGCCATAGAAACTCGTTTGTTAAACGACACAACCCCATCGAGTTTGGGCTCATATGATTCGTCTTGACTAGTACTTTGGTGCTAGATGGTAACCAGGGTCTGATGATGGAACTGGAAGGTGACCATATGAACTCGGTAGTTAAACGACACAACCCCATCGAGTTTGGATTCGTTTGATCCATCTTGACGAGTACTTTGGTGCTAGATGGTAACCAGGGTATGATGATGGAGTTGGAAGATGGCCATAGGAACTCTGGAAAATAAGTTCGTTCGTTCGTTCGTTCATTTCGTTTGTTATGAATGTGGATTCTGTCTTTGAATAGATGGATTAGATAGATGACCCAATGCCAAGGTGAGCATGTGCCGAGGGCTAAATGGTATGAGGGTGTATAAACATGTCATATCGCTAACGTTGTGCCTCAGGGTACCAGGGTGAACCCTGTTGTATTGAAGCCCCTACCTTATCCCCCTACAAAAATACTTACTAAAAAGTTAAAAATAAAATTAAAAGAAAAAAATACTTTAAAAACAAGCTTAATGTTAATTTTAAAAAAAACTAAAAAGTTAAAAATAATTAAATCAGACCCAATTTTTTTTAAATAAATAAAACATTGTGATTGCAAAAGAAAAATAATGAAAGTTTAATATGCTAAATATTCTTTAATGTTCCATCAAAATGTAACACGTTTTTATTTATAAGAAAATTGGGTCTGATTTAATTATTTTAACATTTTAGTTTTTTTTTAGTTAATAAAAGCTTGTTTTTTAAGTTTTTTTTTCTATTTATTTTTTAGTTACTAGGCGGTGTAGCGTTCGCCACATTCAACCTTTTTTATTTCCGCATATGGAGTTCTTTTTTATTTTTTCCCTGACGTTTTAGCCTATGCTATAGATGAAGTTTTCGAATATGTGAGATGACAGATGGAGGCGTTAAGGTTTTTTCGCTTGGAGTTTTTTTGGAATTGGATTGGGATTTTGAAGAATTGTTTTCTTTTTTATATTTATTCGCAAGGTCGAATTCCCTTTTTCTTCTCCATCATCCTTACCATACCCTCGTCGGTGGGTGTTGTTTTTTTTTAATGTTAAAAGGAGGCAAACGAGCAGGCGGGTCACCTAATTGAAAGTAATCACCGCCGCCTATGGACACCCACCCGCAAAGTAATCGCAGATGCGTTGCCGGTCTTGAGGAAAGAGTTGGATCTTGAGGAGGGAGTAGGAATTGGGATGGAGAGGAGTGAGAGATGGGCCTCCGTTACTTTCACTCACCGGACGAAACACAACAGCAACGAGTGCCATTGTTTCACGCCGATATTCTGTGAAAGAGTGGTATTACGCCGGGCGAGCCGGCCCATCTCGTGCTGCAACGCAGCTCGGCTCTACCACTCACCGTTTTTTCATTTACGAAACATATATTCTGCGCTTGGAATACATTTGGTGTGCGGTGAAGTGATGCTCATGTTCCGCGGGCTGTAGCCAGCATTTGCTATTCTCTTCATCTTGAAAACCAAAAGTTTAAATTGTTTTAGTTCAAAAGTACTTCATTGCCAAAGAGATGCTGATGCCGGGTTACGTGAACTGAAATATTATACATTCAAGCCTTTTGGACTATTTGATTGTAGTGTTGTTCAGTGTTGTAAACAATTTTCTATTTCACTTGGAGTGTAGAAACTTTTGTGAATATTAATAAGTGGTTAATAATGTTTTACATATTACTAATTTGTTTGTATGTCTCGCAGGTTTTAATGAGGCCTGTGTACATATCAGTTTATGTTAATTTTGCTGCTTCTAATTAAAGACTGCTTAAATATTTTATTTTGTACCTAAAGAATTTAGCTTATGAGGCTTTTTATGAATATGTAAAATAATAAAAAAAATATTATACAAAAGAATTTCAATGTAGCACGTTATATCGGTCATTAGGGCCACCGCAGACATGCTACTTTTAGCATCGGCGATCGGCGATTCAGCCACTTTTTAGAAGCTGAATGCAGCGACCACACATTCCACACCGCACACTTAAAAACGCAAAACGAGGCGATTGAGTCGCTTTTCGGAAGCTCGACACAACTTCTGGACGTTACACTCCGCACACATTGGGATGCCCGGAGCTTCCGAAAAGCGACTCAATCGCCGCGTTTGGCGTTTTTAAGTGTGCGGTGTGGAATGTGTGGTCGATGCATTCAGCTTCTAAAAAGTGGCTGAATCGCCGATCGCCGATGCTAAAAGTAGCATGTCTGCGGTGGCGCTTATTGAAAATTTGTGTTTTGGATAGGTTCATATGCAGCATGCAGGCATCTATCCTGTACATAATACAGGGATATCATTGTGATCTATTTTTCCTTATTATCGCATACGCATCATGCTAACCAAACCCATACAACTTAGATTTAAAGTTATCTTTATTTGCCACACACTATATTAGACAAATGATCTCAAAGTGGAAATGGAGTCCAAGTGCAAGACCTTCTAATTTAGGTTATGTATTGAGCTGTGTTGCTTGGCAAAGGCCTATCCTACAGCTCTAATATCCATCCCATACATCTAAGTGCCTAATGAGAGTTTTATTTGTAACTCGATTAAATTAACGAAAACGAGAATTTGTATAGCATAAAAGCAGCACCTGGTAAAAAACGAGGCGAGTTAAAATTATGCTATACAAATATTAGTTCGTTCGTGATCGTATGGCAAATAAAACTCACACCTGTCAACTAGTCTTGGCAGTGAAGTTGTTTAAACAATGAAACAGCCTTTTCTGTTTTTAGAAAAACGAGTTACATATCAATAAAAAATTTATTCCTAATCGTAACAAAGATTGAGTCATATCTGACATTTCGAAATTAACAATAATTTTATACTAAAGCAACTGTTGGGTATTATGGCTACAAGGAAATTAACCAATACATACGAATCACCGATTGGCTGGTTCACTCGCCCTCACTATACCGCAACAGTTACGCAGTTATTACTCATAAAACATTACATAATATATCTATGACAATATTAAACATTTCATTTCATTAGCTATCTCGTATTTCCTATAAAATACAATGCGCACGAGTTATTCCATGGTGTTGCAAGCGTCAACAGGCTAAGGTGACCGCTTACCATCAAGCGGACCGTACGCCAACTCAGTCGAATAAAATGAAGCTACTTCTAAGTTACAATAACTAATGATAATTATATGAATCGATAATCTTATGGCAACTAAAAAAGTTTAATTATAAGGTAAGACATCATTCAAATCAACTTACATAATTGTTGGATTTTGTTGAAAATAATAAGAAATGTAACTACCTACAAAGAACCAAGTTTATAATACACGTATGATAAAGTAAACAATCTACTATAGGATAACGAGGCAGATTTAGAATGCATTGGGTTTTCTATAAAAAGAGGAATGTTGACAAAGATATATAATGACTATTACATTTGAATAAATCAAAATAACTCGTACATATTAATCCATAATATAGCAACAGCAACCTTTACAGAGTAACCAGTAAGAACAACGATGATCTTAACAGCCCCGAAGTTTATCTAGAGAGTTTATCTAGTTTGTCTGGCATCACTCCATGCCCAATATCTTACTAGATTCTTTGGGACGTCTGAGAGGAGAAACCGAAGGCGCCTTAAAGGATAGCACCTACTTGGTTATAGCACATGCGAAGTCTTCGTACTCGTTAGCAACCACTTAAATGTCTTAGAGATCAAGATACCAGGGTCGCTAGATCATACTTGTTCAAAAAGTTGGTTCTCAAAGACCAAAAATGTGTTGGACTATCAAGTAGAGTAAGTTTGTAAGTTACCGCCCACGGGAAGTGTCTAGCAGTATTGACTATTAATTTTTAACAATATTTTCTAAAGCATACATGAAAATCAGCACTGAGACTATAAGAAAAGTGAGTAAAGTTTTTTGCGCAATTTTAGCACCTTGTGTCTCTAGATTAGGCATCGACTCAAGCTAGCAGATATACATTCATTCAAATTACATACTAACATTAATTCAACACATTTGGTCCTTGAGAAAATAAGGAAGGTCTGGCGGCCTTGGGATACTGCTCTATATGCTAGTGTACAAGTACACGTTTGGTGTATATGGGTGTGGCATTGATATTTCGATTCAGTCAGGGTGATCAAGAACGTCTCCAATGGTAAAGCTAGGATAATGTTGCGATTATTATGTCAGTACGAAACATAACAAACAATTTTATTTTCATGCATTGAAGAATTAACTTAAATAACAATAATTAAATTGAATTGAAAATCATTAGAGGCAAACAAAATATATGTTAACATTTATAACTTAAAACATCAAACCATCTCTGTTATACTAATGTTCATTCTCTGGTTACACCTAATGCCAAATTGCCAACACTCAATCGAGAAAATGGGACATAAATAAAATATGCTCTTGAGTTTTCTAAATAAAGTAATGCAAATAATACAAACATTAAAAGTAAGATTCAAGCAATATTAAAGTCTTCATAGAATAATCATAATTGTAAAGGGCGCCGAGGAGACCTAGCACCTTTTACTTGAAAAGCTTAAATAAACTAACGACATTATTGAACTATATTATGATAGCATAGAGATGGCAAAATTTAATTTGAAAAGCAAAATCCTTCATCACAACAGTCTGTTAACTACTCTGTTTTTAAACTAAGCAATACTTGACATGACTTTTTGCTTAATTTTTATTGTAAAAAGGCTTTCGACTCAACATAAATCATAGGTTGGCATAATGGCATATCCTCACAGCCCTTACTGACTATAATAAAAGCTATTGATCTAATATTAGTCTTAATAAAAACTACTATTTTGATTAACATTAAAATACAGAAACATTAATACACATATATATTTAAACAATGTGCTTTCATGTTTTCGATATTTGGTACAAAACAGTCAGTGCCAATAGTGTATAAAAAATATAAATTCGTGAAAAGTGGCGGCAGTCCCTAACATTGGATATAATAAAATAAAATCATTCTAAACGGCAGGTGTACGGTCCAGCTCCTTGAACAATGTTGAAGACATCCTGAAAATATAAAATCTTACTTATGAACCTCATAATAATGCATGTTATAATAATAGGCAGTCAAAAATAAAATATAATCTATATATTAATACGTGATGCAAAAACTTTGTACCCCTTTTTACGAAAATTGCGCGGACGGAGGAGTATGAAATTTCGCATCATCATCATCATCATCAGCTCATTTATGTTACATATTTTATATAGAGAAGGTTATCAGAATGTAATTTTTTTTTAATTATGCATAAAAAATACATTAAATCAACAAAAACAACATTACACACAAATGTATTTGACACACACGTATTTTTTTTTTTCCTTTTTTTGATGGCTTCGTGCGATTAGCACATTTAGCCAGTGTCAAAGTAATTTTTCTAACAAGTATTGTTTCTTTTCTGTATGATGATGATGAATGATAATAGAAATGAGAAGTGAGAAATGATATACCACCCAACCCCTCGAGTTTCTCAGTAAAGATGTGGGGCTTTACTGAGTCCTCGGGCGGACTTCTTGAGAGAATTTGAAAAGTGACGTTGCACTGTTTTGTTTCATTTGCCAACACTCATGCACACTCACGAACACTTAACGGTTAATAATCCACCATTATTTCACATTAATATTCGACATAACACAAATTTTAGAAAATAAAACAAAACCGCAGACATGACTCTTCACTTTCCCGCCAAGCTCGACACACACGTATTGTTTGTCATGAATTTTTTTATTTTTTTAAAATGTAGTTCGTTCCCTGAGGAACCGGCTAAGGTCATAGACCATGCTGCCATGTCATTAGTTTCTAAATTTTTCTTAATATTTCCTTTCTTTAAGATGATGATGAATGGTAATAGAAATGAGATGTGAGAAATGATATACCCCCAACCCCTCGAAAAGATGTGGGGCATTACTAAGTCCTCGGGCGGACATCTTGAATTTGAAAAGTGACGTTGCACTGTTTTGTTTCATTTGCCAATTTAATGCGGCCGACATCTGTCAATGCCAATCCAAACTCACATTCTATCTTTTTAATTTTTCACTGCATATGATACAATCCATGCAGCCTTAATAAAATTACGGTCAAATTTCGACCACTGGGCGTCCACTAGTATTCAGTAAAAAGAGTATAACTTTTTGCAAAAAAGTTTTACAAGATCCAAAAGACCCATCAGGGTTATAGTGCTACTAAGAGAGGGTCCACTAAGGAATAAGTAAGAACAGACTTGTTTTTCTTTTTGGAGACAGTTTGCTGATTGCCTCAGACAGCATTTTCAGCTTCACGGGGGCTATTTTGGGGGCGGCAAGAAATTTAAAGGGTTCCTCAAGCCGTTTGAAACGAATCACCTTCAGAGGTTTTCTAGAGAGAACGGCATCACGCAATAGTGCGGGCCCCAGTGCCCTACTAGATTCTTCGAAGGGTTCGGATCGGATCATCGAGCGGAACAACTCGAGGACGCCTCTAAAGGCTCAGATCTCGGCTCGAGTTGACCGGGCCGTGATGGTGTAGAGAAGTGCCTATGTACATTTCTGTACCTGGTATAGAGCGCGTGTGAACCAGTTCGTTGTATCCTTGTTCTACGAGTATGGTGTCTTGGGCCTAAACTAGTGTGTATGCTTAGTGTATTCTGTATATGTGTAGTGGCATTTAGAGGATCGGGCGGGGCCTTTTTTTTGATGAGATCAGGCTGAGTGTGTTTCTCACAGACGCTGTTTTTATGCTGACCATACAAATTAATATAAACACAAAGTTATCCTTGTAGGTGAGGTGACTAATATAGGAACAACCACTTAAGAGTGGGGAAATCAACGATGACTCATCCAATGGTTTTTAATATGGTATTTTTATTTAAAATAGTATGTTCATCTCTTAGATATATATACTTGATCTTGTCCGGACTAACATCCCCTTCAAGATACTGCAGTATATTTATCTTTCAAACCAGTTTGTTTGTAGAGTCAATAAAAGCAGATCAACAATTATTATTCATGATAAACAAAAAATTAAAGGTCAACTCTATATTTCTAGACAAACCTAAAATTATTAATTAGCAAAAATTTCCTATAACAGTATATAGGTATATAGGTATATAGTATACAGTATAACAGTTAACAACGTAATTAGATACAGATACTACTAATAGTGACCTAGAATGCAATGAATTGTGCATGTTACATATGTGATACAACAAACAAGTAATAAACAATAATTAGGTATAATACTTACTTGCTTATCATGTGTTGGTATATGTAGTATGGTATAATAGTTACATTAACAACAGATGGAGAGTCGTCAATAACTTTAGATATTTCCTTATCTTTCATGCCCACAACATTGATAGTGTTTATTTCTAGAATCTGGTGGTCAGTCAAAAGGCCATTGCGAGCTGCAGAAGAATCTTTAACAAGTCCAACAATCTTTCCGTCTTTAAAGTGAAATCCAACATGTCCAAGAGAGTCTTTGTGGAGGGTGATTGTTCTCTCAAAAGGCCTGGAAATTAAATTATACATAAGATATACTCACTAAGTTTTTCTAGTAAGAAACTAGTAAGAATGACAATATAAATAAACATTAGAGAACCATCATAGTTCAGTTCAAAAATTATACTTTCAACTTGAAATTACCTGTCACGAACAGCCATAACAATGCCATTGGCTGAAGCTTTCTTCAACAATCCATGGCACTGATCCATGGACATCCCAGCAAGAGCCACATTGTTGATCTCTAGTACTTGGTCTCCAAACCTCAAGCCTGCCAGGGCAGCCGGGCTACCAGCAGCAACATAGCATACAAATACTCCATTATTCACTGAATGGAGTCTCAAGCCACATCTGCCTTCACGGTCTTTGCATAGAACCACTTGTCTTATAGCTCCTGTGACTGTCGCTTTTATTAATGAAGGCGATTGAGAGGAAAGAGGTGCAATAACATTGCTTATGCCACCACCTGACGGAACCTTTAAGTAAAATGACAAACATTTATAAGTTTACATTAAAAAAACATTTGCATCTTCCTTTGTTTGCAAAGACCAAACTGTAAACATGGTGCAATTGTTTGAAAACAATAAATTTTACTATCATTAATTTACAACTATTTATTAAATTGTTCATTTGAATCATAACAAACATTGTATTGTTATAAATGTGTCTAGCAACATAAGATAACAAAGTCAAAGTACGAGTAATTTGAACTCCTATCTAATTACTTATATACTTACAGTTTGCACCTGATATTCAGGCATGTTAAGTGCAATAACATCGGAAGACAGCTCCAGACCCATGTAGTGTCCCAGTGCGGGGTATACATGGGCCGGAGCGCTCGGTGTGCTGTAAGAGGGTGGCGCCTGGTGATGACTCATTTGGGCACGCACCATCGTATCAACTTTCATGTCCTCCAAAGACGGATAAAGAGACATTTTTGCGACCTGCGGTATACACAACATGTTTAAGTTTACATGAAATGGAAATGCACTTAGATTTTAAGAGAAAATATACATTATGTAGGTACCTTTAAATCTTTGCTGTAAGAAACGCAATAATAAGGTAATCTTACAGTCGTTTACGATAGTTCTTGAGATGGTTGCTGATATTTTTCCTTCGAGCAAATAAACAAATTATTAGAAGAAAAAAAATACAAATAGATTGTTAGGATAATTACAATCTCATTTTTCACACAGCAACAACAAGATAAAGTGTTTAACTTCTGTCTGACAGTGAGTGAGTGAGACTAGTGAGAGTGACTGAACTGACCGCACCAGTGTTGCCAGTGGCCGATAGTCAAAAGTAACACGAGACGGTTTAAAAAGTAACATTTTCACGAGAAAAGTAACATTAACTATTTTTGTTTATTTATTATTATTATCTTCTTTATTTATTTTCTTTCTTAAACAATCTACAAATTCTACAATATTTTAATATAAAAACAATAAAACATTATAAAAGCCTAATCCTAGAGTACCACCCGCTGCGGGGCATATACCTGTTAGAGATAACCTTTTTGTAATGTTTGATAGAAATTGGTCTATGGCTGATTTCGAAAGATGAAATGTTTTTCTTTACTTTATATATGTCAATGTCTTTTAAAATAATATATTTGTTCGTTACAATTTAATTCAGACTTTCTTTTTAATTAATTTCTGGGGTTAAGACAATCTAGTCTTTACATTGGTTATGGGCATTTGAACCCAGTTATTACTGTATTCAATGTAATATAATTACTTGAGTTTTGTGAAAAATTTGTGACGATTTTTTTTTTGAATAAAATATTATTTTATCAAAATGACGGAGAATGATAATAGTCCTTCAACTACTTCGATGAATAGCTTTGTTATAAGTACTGGATCGAATATGGTCATTGAGAAGCTGGAAGGAGTTTCAAATTATGGCACATGGAAATTTCAGATGAAATTATTGCTGATTGACAATGGACTATGGGATTTTGCAAACGGGTTAGTAAAGGCATCTACTGATCATGTCAAAGACCAGAAAGCATATCGCACACCTAGATAAAGAGTAGCATAAATCAAAATACCTCTTTTTTCAGGAACAGCAAAAAACGTTTTACTCAATTTCTGATTGACCTATTTACAAAACTGTTGTATTATGTTTTACATTTTTTTATTATGCTATTTATTTTCTCCATTTCTTGCACTTAAATACAGATAACCACTGTTTTATTAAGTTTTTTCGTGTTATATTAGTAATCGTGACTAAATGATTGTTAAATATTTTTATCAACTCAAATTGATCACATATTTGTGAAATATTTTATATTAATGTGCTCTTCATCTGTATATTTTTTTCATAATCTTTTCAGGAAGAGTTGTGTATCTCAAAAGTTTTTTTTTTAATTGACTATTATTAATGAAGTAAAACATTATTTTTAGTGTACACACATATTTATTTTATATTAATGCACAGCATAGAGGACAAGCAAATAAAGGTTATCAAAAACACAGCACTTTTTGAGGTATAAAGTAGACTTTTTCTTATAATTTAGATAGTAACATCTCTTTAATCAGTATTATAATAGTATAAGTCTATAAACTACAGACAAAATTGTCCCTAAGTATATTTTTTATAACAAAAACACAGCCTTTCATGGCTATTTTAGAAATGACTTCGTCACAAAACAAGTAGCTTATTCAAATTAACAGGCATAACAATGGAGGTACTAGGTACCAACAATTATCTGTTGTAAATATTATAAAAATGGTAACATGAATAAAGGCATCTAAATCACTTAACTCTGTTATTATTATCAGACTCTACGGTAAGATTTTAAACTTATTAATTAAATCAGACTTTTATTTTTTACTTTTTATCTTATTATGTAGGCATCTAAAACTATAATAGTACCTTCTATTATTATCAGACTCACCAACAGGATTTTTAACTTTTTTACTTACTTACATCTATATTTTAAACCTTTTACTTAAATTGTAATCTTAAATAATCTTAAGCCCTAACTCAGTCTTTCAAAAGCAACATACGGAGGTCCTGAAACTTTTTCCTGAACTTTTTATTCTATATCTAGTGCATTTTTGTAATAAGAATCGACGTAACTCTGTGGAATAATTTTTTTTTCAATTAGTTCCGTAATATCTCGCTTTTTATTGACACCCAATGGTATTTTTTGCAAATACGCTGGTTTCAAACTTGGAGAAAATTGGTGTTCTTGTGTTCGTCTTTGATTTCTTACAAATGCTTTTTTAAAAACCGTCTCTTCATAAGAAGTTTTATAAAAAAATGTCATCGGTTGCTGCTTTTCGACACGAAGATGTTTGATATCGTGCCATTTTATTTGTTCTCTGTCAACATTCACAGTGAAATTGTTTCCCCATTCTTCTTGAAGGGCTTTTAGATCAGAGAAATTTTGATATGTAAGTTCTTCCACATGATACGGTTTTCCAGTCTTTTTAGCTGTTCTTATTAAAGTAGCGTATTGTTGTGGACAGTATATTGGGCCTGATTTAGTATATCTTTTGATTTGTTTTTCGATAACACTATGTACGTTATCGCCTTCGTTTTGCGAATGCCCACGAATCAAAAATTTATGAGTAATTGAGTTTACTCTCATGGTTTTAACAGCAAATGCGTAGGCAGAGAGCAAATATTTATTTTTTTGCTGACCACAGCAGTTGTCACTATAAAATATAATGTCCAGCTCAGTACCTGATGTATTTTTCTCAACCAGCATTTGTATATATTGCAATACACAGGATCCAATTTCCACAGCACCACGTTTGCCTTGGATTTCGTCCCAAAAGTAGCATATTACATCTTTTGCATACAGGTCACTAATTGTGAAATTTAGGCAATTAATCCTCGATTTATAAAAAAACAAGGATACTTGCCCTTTAGGCAATTGCATCACGGCTTGGAGGTCATAAACTGCAACAACTACGTCTTTCCTTTTCTTGTCGGCTTCTTTTTCTAATCTAGACAGCTCTTTCTCTTTCAAATGTTGGTCATAAACCTCACGCAGTTTTTGTTTCTCTTCTCCGTTAGCATTTTTGAATGTTTCGCAAAGGTCACATGCATCTTTTTTCGGAATGTGAAAAGAAATATTAAACTGTGTATTAAAAATACGGTTAAAACTTGATGACGAAGCAAATGGTAATTGTTCATTTTCGCGTAGATCTTTATAGTCTCGGTAAAGATCTGCAAGTGACTTTTCGCTTGGAATAAACTCTCTCGTTGTTTGTGCTCGAAGGTAATGAGATTCTATTCTGGGGATAGACTTGATAAAAGCGACGACACTTTCTTTTATTTCATTATCTATGGTGGAGTGCTTCCCGTGCTTACCCCTCTGGTCATCTTCTATGAAACCGCCTTCTTGTCGTTTTGAAAGAGCTGTCCTAATGTATTGGTCACTTATGTTTAGGGTAGCTTTGAAAAAAGTCTTGCAGACTCTAATACGAATATCATCAACTTGAAAGAAAAATGCAGAATTGAGTGACCTTAACTTTTGGGTACTGCTGTATCTGTATTTAGGCTTTATCTCTTGTGTGTGCCTTACAATGAACTCTCTTTGCCTTTGAAGATCGCCTAGTCCCCAAAATTTGTCGAACAAGGATTTGCGTAATATTTCACTTACTTGAGATTTGCATTTCAATTTGCACTTATCTTGGCATGGAGGCTTGACCGTTTTTTCAGGGACGTTCTTATTAGTTGAACTTACGTAAGTCTTTCCGGTATTTCGACGAGTTTTCTTAACATTTGTTGCCCAACCAGCAGGGTTTCTTGTCCTTTTCCTTCCCTTTTGAAGGCTTTCAGGATCAGGAGACTGGTTTATAATCGGTGGAGAAGTGGAAACTTCAGCAAGTGGATTTTCGTTCAAGAGATTGGCAGGATTCGGCATGGTAGATGGCATAGAGTTACAATCTATTTCTGTATTACTGCTGCTTGAAGAGCTGCTGGAACTACTAGATGATGAGCTAGATCTGGAGAAACGAGACCTATTTCTTGTCATTTTTCTACCCCTTTGAAGGCTTTCAGAATCAGCAGGCTGGTCTATGATCGGTTGAGAGGTGGACGCTGCCGGATTTGCGTTTAAAATATTGGCAGAATCTGGCATGGCAGACAGCACAGAGTTGCAGAGCTGCTTCGGTGGTGAAGTGCGGCTGGAACTACTAGAACTGGAAGAGGAGGTACTACTAGAACTGGCAGAGGAGGTAGTGCTGGAAGAACGAGACCTCTTTCTTGGAGCGACGAGAGATAGCCTGTGAGTCTTCTCTTTGGGAATTGGGTTGAAGAGCGGATCCGCATCCGAATCGTCTAATTCACTAACCTCGCTGTTAACTGGTGAAATATAGTACGATGGTTTCACCTTTGTGCTGGTTGATGGTGATGCTAACTTTGCTGGGTTCTTTTGTAACTCCATGGAGCCATTTTCCGATATTTTTTTGATCTCCTTGGTGCTTGTCGAAGGTGTTGTTGAGTTCTCTGGTAGTGCCATCTCCGCATTACTGCTTTCAGGGTCTTTAGTAGTAGCCTCCATTGCCTTCTGTAGAAGTAAAAGGCCACGGCCCTTCATAATCTGTAACAAAAAAATACAATGTCAATAAAATTCACGAATACAATACTAACTCAAAAATGTTTGTAGATCGAAGTATTTTATTGAAGAATTAATATTTTTTTAAATCTAATTCAAAATACAAACGCAACTCTAAATAATTCATATACCAAAACAAACAATAGCATTTATGGTCTTACAATAAGAGTCAATTTAAATTTAACCAGCAATAACAGACTAACTCAAATAGTGTAAAATAATTTCACAAACACTAAACTATTTCTAAATAGTAAAATAAAAAATACTTACTTTTGTAAACAATACCAGGGTAAGTGGAAATAATTTGAAACACGCCCAAGAAACAAAACCTGTTCAATCACGAATATCAACTGAACTCAAAATAATTTACGCTTGATTACTTCAGTTAACCACAAATAGAAAACTAAGTCGAAATAATTTAGTATTTGGGCGTATTGACAGCATCTTTCCCTACGGCTGACATGTTGTAACTGGTGATGCGTTACTGTTGTTGGTGGGGGGTGTACGTGGGGCTAGTCGGAAAGACTGACTTACAGCGCCATCTACATTTTATTAATGGAGATTTTTACACAGGTGTCTTCGAAGTTAGTGTAATTCTTAACGCAGTTTCCGATAGGCGCGAAAACTTGATTTTGGATTATTTCGAGTTGTGCGACCCTTTATCTAGGTGTGCGATATGCTAAAATTTGTTTGAATATTAAAACAATTTGCTATTCTCACGTCAAAAATGCAAAAACAGCAGAAGAGGCCTGGAAACAATTGAAGGCTGCTTATGAGAATGCAGGCATAAGTCGTAGACTTTCTTTGAAAAGAAAATTTGCTCAAATTAAGTATATAGAATATGATTGCATGGATCACTATTTGGGAAATATTATTTCTGTTACGCAAGAACTAGCTGACATTGGCTGTGTCGTCGATGACGAAGAATTAGCCGAATTGATGCTGATTGGTTTGCCAGCTGAGTTTGATCCATTGATTATGGCGATGGAAGCTACAAATGCAAAGCTGACTTCTGAATTCGTCAAATGCCAGTTGATTCAAAGTGAATTTAAAAAGGAGATAGGCAAATCAAATATTGAACCATCTGACAGGATTCTTATTGCAAAAAATAATTTTATTCCAATATGTCACAACTGTCATGAGAAAGGACACATTAAACCAAGATGTCCTAAGTTGAAGAAAAATCTTAAGAAGATTTCAAATAATGGTTCGACCCTAAATGCATCATCTTTAAAGAAGGGAAGTACAAACTTAACTTTATTTTCTACAGAGACTGCCTTAGTTAGTAGTGTTTGTAATAAGGATAACTGAATTTTAGATTCAGGATGTACTAGTCATATGACTAATAGGAAAGACTGGATGATTAATTACTCTCCTAGTATTAAATCAGAAATAACTACTGCCAATAATGACATAATATATTGTGAAGGCGTAGGTAATGTCAATATGACATTCGACAATGATGTTGAAAAAGTGATTACTGATGCTCTGTATGTACCAAAAGTAGCAACTAATCTTTTGTCTGTTAGCAAAGTCGCGGCAAAAGGCTATATTTTAATATTTGATGATAAAAGATGTAATGTTTACAGGAAGGATAATGTATGCGTGACTGGTTCCTGTGACCTAACAGCTACTAATGTGGACGGTATTTATAAAATTGATCAGAAATGGAAATGTTATTCGGCATTAAACCAAGACCCTAGTATTTGCACTGAAGGTAAAGCTTTCTTGTCCAGAACTGATTCGTTAGAGCTATGGCATCGCCGACTTGGACATTGAAGTTTAAAAGGTATGTTAATTCTTCGTGATTCATTGGCGCGCGGTATTGAATTTTCAAGTGGTGATTTGACTCCTTGTACTCCTTGCATTGAAGGAAAACAAAAGAGCAAACCATTTCCGCGTGGTCAGGCACATAGAAGCGTGACTAAATTAGATTTAATCCATACGGACATATGTGGACCTATGTCGGTGAATAGTTGGAGTGGTTGTCGATACTTCATTACTTTTACTGATGATTTTACGCGAAAATCTTTCATTTATTTTCTGGATCGCAAAGATCAAACAACAGTTTTGAATACGTTCATTGAATTCAAAACATTAGTTGAAAATCAAACTGATCTTAAGATTAAGCGTGTTAGGAGTGACAATGGGACGGAATATTGTAATAAAAGTTTTCAGGATTATTTTAAGCAATGCGGTATAGTTCATGAAACCACTGTTCCATACACACCGCAGCAAAACGGAGTTGCTGAACGTCTTAACAGAACATTAATGGAAAAAGCTAGAGCCATGTTACAAGATTCTGATTTGGAGAGAAAATATTGGGCAGAAGCGGTAAACACTGCTTGTTATTTGAAGAACCGTAGTCCAACCGCTGCTTTGGCTAAAACTACTCCTGAAGAGTTATGGACTGGATCCAAAGTGAACCTCAGTCATCTTCGAGTTTTTGGTAGTACAGCATATGCTCTTACTCCTCAACCTCAGCGTACTAAGCTTGATCTCAAATCAAAACCGTACATTATGTTAGGATATTGTAATCATACCAAAGGATACAGACTTGGTGATCCAGCTGATGGCACAAAAATGATTAAAGCACGTTCTGTTGAATTCCTTGAAAATGTAAAAGGAATTAAATATAAAAATGGAAAATCTTATGATAATATCAAAGGTTTACCGAATAATATCAAAGTTTCACTATATAAATCGAATACTTCTGATAATGATAATGTTAATGAACCTGACAATGATGAGTATGCTACATCTGATGCTTTATCTACCAATTCTAATACAGTTTCTATTGTTGAAGATTTGAATGTTCAAGAAAATACATCTCGTGAACAGGGTGAATTGTTGAATAATATTGAGCAAGAATATCATACATCTGATATAGAAATTAATGATGATTCTAGACCTGTTCGTGACCGGAACCCTCCTATAAGGTTTAAGGATTATGAAATGAATTATTTCACTGAACTGGCGTTAACGGGACGAGATGAGCCAAGAACATATAACCAAGCTATAAAATGTGAAAAAGCTAAAGATTGGTTGAAAGCTATGCAAGAGGAATACAATTCACTCATGTTACATCGTGTCTGGGAACTTGTTGATCGACCAAAAGGTGGAAACATCATTAAATGTAAATGGGTTTTCAAAGAAAAAGTAGATCCAAGTGGTAACTTTGAAAAATTTAAAGCTCGTTTAGTTGCTAAAGGTTTCACTCAACAATATGGAGTTGATTATGACTACACTTTTGCACCTGTTGTAAGACACTGCACTTTACGTTTGCTTTTCGCAATTGGAATTGTAAATGACATGGATATTGAACATGTTGACGTGAATACGGCATTCCTTAATGGAGACCTCCGTGAATGTATTTATATGGAACAACCTACTGGATTTGCAGTTGAGGGGCAGAACAAAGTCTGTTTACTTAAAAAAAGTTTATATGGACTCAAGCAAGCAAGTAGAGCTTGGAATGAAAAAATAAACAAAGTTTTGATTAGCGATGGATATACGCAGTTAAAGACTGAAAAATGTGTCTACTTCAAAGACAAGGTAATAATAGCTTTATACGTTGATGATTTTTTCGTATTTAGTTCCAATGAATGTCAAAAGAAAATGCTATATAAATTGCTCAGTTCTAACTTTATAATAAAACTGCTTGGACCAGTGAAACAAGCGTTAGGCATGCAAGTTGAAAGGGACAGAGAGCATGGAACTTTAAAATTGACACAGGCAGAATATGTGAAAAACCTTTTAGTTAAATTTGGAATGGAAGAATGTCATAAAATAGCGACTCCAATGGAGGTCAATTTCAATCTGCCAAAAGCAGAGACAATCGACCAAAGGTTTCCATACCAGGAGCTTATTGGAAGCTTGATGTATCTCGCTGTGTGCACACGTCCGGATATAGCTTTTGCGTGCAGTAAGCTTAGTCAATATAACACTTGTTATAATGAATCGCATTGGCTCGCTGCTAAACGAATACTGCGATATTTATCAGGGACAACTGGCTACGGACTCAATTTTAAGAGGGGTAGTTATAAGGTTGAAATTTCATCCGACGCAGATTGGGCGGGGGATACGACCGATAGAAAATCTTATTCTGGTTTCGTGAGTAGATTTGGTAGTTGCATTATTAATTGGCATAGCCACAAGCAACAAAATGTCGCTTGCTCTAGTACAGAAGCTGAATACTATGCTCTTGGTAATGCTGTTAAAGAGGCAAAATTCTTAAGAAACTTTTTATCAGAATTAAATTATTGGAATAAGTCACAACATGACCCTATTACTATTTATAATGATAATCATAGTACACTCAAAATGGTGGAGAACGAATGTTTTCGTAGAACAAAACATATAGATGTTCATCATCATTTTATACAAGAATGTGTTGATCGCAAAGTAATCTGTTTAGCTTACAAGCCCTCAGCTGAATTAGAGGCAGATCTTTTTACAAAAGCCTTACCTAAGGTAAAGCATGATTTCTTTGTGAAGTGCTTAGATGTAGTTTAAATTTCTTTGGTATTTTGTACTCTCGCACAGAGTTTATACTTTATTTTATTTTTTTGTAAAACATATGGTGCCTCGAGTAAGGGGCAGTGTTAGAGATAACCTTTTTGTAATGTTTGATAGAAATTGGTCTATGGCTGATTTCGAAAGATGAAATGTTTTTGTTTACTTTATATATGTCAATGTCTTTTAAAATAATATATTTGTTCGTTACAATTTAATTCAGACTTTCTTTTTAATTAATTTCTGGGGTTAAGACAATCTAGTCTTTACAATACCACATAGGGCACTTGATTACACAAAAAACTTTCTATTCCGTTCTTGAAGCTTTGAAAGAAAGAAAAACAATGGATCCAATGTTGTCTAATTCAATAAGTTTACTTATAATTTTTATTATTATTTATTGTCACATAAAAACAGGTTACAATAACGAAAGTGACTTCCCTAACCTATATGCTAGGTATGCTACCGGTATCACCGATGTCAGTGCCTTCCTTCAGAAATCAGTAGTATTAAAACTTATTGATCGAAGTAATAAAAGTAATAAATGATCGAACATTGTTTTCAAAGCTTGTTAGCTACCTTCGTTACCTCCTCGTAAGAAAGAGAAAAAATTAACAAAAAGTAAATAAACTAAAAAAATATAAGTATTTATTTCGCTAATCACAGTATTTATATACGACAGTCAGCCTATCAAGGCATACATAAACAAATTAATGACGCAATATCAATCAACAAACAAATATAAAAAGTCAAACTCAAAGATTACAAACGTAACTTTGAAGGAAACTAAGCGCACAGCCATCTCGCGAGTTTTTGAGTTAAATTACTAACCCGTAATATTACGGGTACATTCAACTAATTGTAAATATTTTTTTGGTTTATACCAAAACAGAAAAAATCAAATGTCGATTTTCAAGGGTGAATCAACATCAAGGGTATATCGATTCACTGAATCGATTCAGTACTATATATCGATTTTAAAATATCGATTTTTTGTCCCGAAAAATCGATTAATTGATTAATCGATCTCAGATCGCCATCCCTACTATGCAGTCAGCAGGTCAGTGCGGTCCAGCGTTGCCAGAATGTTACTTTTGTAACATTTTACGTTACTTTTGACCATCTCATGTCACTTCCATGTTACACGACTCAAAATGTTACTTTTACGTTACTTTGAGAACTTGATAAAATATAGGTACCTATAATTAAATATTTTCCAGCATACAAAGACAATCGTGAAACGGAACGCAAGATAATTTCATCTTCTTTTGTTTATTTCATCATCTCAGCCAAAAGACGTCCACTGCTGGACAAAGGCCTCCCCCAAGGATCTCCACAACGACCAGTTTTGTGCTGCTCGCATCCAGCGGCTTCCCGCGACCTTCACCAGATCGTCGGTCCACCTTGTTGGAGGCCTGCCCACACTGCGCTTTCCGCTACGCACACGTACAACCTTTTGAGGGGGTGCTGCGCCCCCCCGTCCTCCGCTTCGGTTCTGTCACTACTTCGGTTACCACAGATTAGGTAAAAGTTTAATAATTACTACGTAAATGACGTTTCTCTAATGACATTACACGTCATGACAGGAATCGTTGCATTTTCGTTTCACTCAAAAAATCGATATCAGGGGTTTCAGTAAGACCCCCTGAGCCCCGTAGTAGGGAGCTCATTGGTATCAGTTTCCCCAGAACGAGGGAGCTCGTTTCTAAATCCAACCCTAAAGTGCGTTTATAAGAATAAGGGAAAGGTTATTTTGATATATAATAGATCTAGAAAAGAAAATAGAAAATTATTATAAGTAAAACAACTGGAAAAAGAAAAAAACTGGTTCTGATAATCGGCTATTAGTTTTTCTGGAAAATGAAACATATGTAAAATAGATTTAATAATGACAATATTATGTAAAAAAATATATCTGGGATTCAAGACTTCGTTAACCGTTTTCGAAGTTTTGAAATTCGAACAAAAAAGTTTTGAAAGTAAGATAGGTTACCACTCTGCATACATCAATAGTGTACTCATGATCAACATATTCCTTAATATACAAGGCAGAAAGACAATGTTTGCAACTTAACAACTTTGCAATACTTTAGAAAGAGACACAGGGCTCTCGAAGTGCTTTCTCACTCGGACCGCGTTTCTCTCTGAACAAGTGATTTATGTAACAGAACTTAGTAACATAAACCATAAGATTCATTTTAAAGCGATGTCAAATTGCCCGTACACATTTCAGCCCCCCAATCGCCTAACACTCTCGCTTTCGATCGCTTTCTATTATATTAGAAGCGAGGCCCTCGCCTCGCTTTCTAATATAATATCGAATAATATCGAAAGCTTTTGATATTGCTTTCATATTGCTTTCGAAATGACAAGATGACGCCTCCTCCTCGCGTCGCCTTCAAAGCGATCGAAAGCGAGAGAGTTAGGCGGTCGACCCCCAGTTTGGGTATAAGTGCCTTGATTTAGTGTTACCGAAGATTGAAATTGAAAACATGAACATGGCTGTATGGGCTGTAGGGTCTTTGTATATCTTAAAGAGAAATATGAGAAAAAAAATTACGAGAAAAAAGCTAAGCTAGAAACAACATTTTTACGGAGGATGTTTTGTATTTGTTAAAATTATTAACATTCTATATTGTTAACTTTATTGTTATTAGTAAACGTTACTGCAGCCATAAAATAGTTACATTAATAGCCATTCAATTAAGTACATTGGCAGTAATTATGGAAGCGACTAGCAATAAGGCTCGTACAAGGTAAATAAATTGGTGTGTTTAAGTAAAATTTAATTGCTTGTTATCTAAAAAAGCTTATTGTTTCAGTCGTTGCCGAGAATGGGAACGCCAGAGACGAAACAAATTCAATGACGCAATTTCAAGACTAGGAGAAATTGTAAAGGAAATCAATAGTTCTAATGATACCAAAGGCAAAGATACTGAAAATATTCAATATCCTAAAATTGAGATTGTGCAAAAGGCGATTTTATGCCTAACTAACTTTGCACAAGAAAATACTCAATTGAGTAAGTAGCTACAAAGCTTACCTTTACACCATACTATCATGATCATTTTGTCAAAGTACAGTTGGCCAAGTAACTGGTAAACAACAAATATAACTAGTTAAAGTTGCACTTAAAATAATCAGTGTAATGTATAAATAGACCACTCTGTTTTATGACGTTTAACCAAATGCCACAAACAAAATTCCAAAAAAGTCCTATGAAGAGAGATTAGAATACTTTAAGATGGTATCATTAGAAAAAAGGTATGATCTTTTATTGTCACAAATAAAAAAAATGCCACATGTGTGTTATATAAGACAACATACATATTGGTCTAATGTTTTCTTATTTCAATAAAATAAGAAAACATTATTTAGGTAAAATATTATAAAAATAGAACCCTACAAAAAATATTAAAAATGTGTAAATTATGAATAATATAAATCTATTAAAAAGTACTATTACTAAAATTACAATTACTGTATTAAATTGCTGTGTACTTCGAAAAAGTGAATAGTCACTTTTTCGACACACAATAGTGTGTGCATAGATTTGCGCAAAGTAACTCCTGATTCCATTAGTTAAACCGAAAATGACTATATAGTTAAAATCAATCCAGTAGACAAATTTCTTCTTTTAACACACTTCTACTGTACTTTAATAAAATGATCTTACTTTATCTATTAATGTACTTTCAGAGGCTGAGATCTTAGCACTTCAAGTGGAACTAAGTACATTAAAAAATATAAAAAATATGAAAGATGCCTCAACTCAAGTATTTTTAAGTATAGGTAGAAAAAAACAAAGTAAGTATCATCATTTAAATATGGTTTGAATTTATATAATAATTTATTTCTAGTAAAAAATGGCATGAATAAAAATTTTAACTAATTTCAAGTGTTCTGCAGGAATATAGTGTGAGAGTATGTTTGTAATTTACATCAGTTTTTATTATTATCTAGTAACTATGAAGCAGAAACAAAACCGAAAAGTAGACATTCAAAGTTCTAAGAAATTGCCTAAGCTGTTACCAAGGGCTAATTTTAACAGTAATAAAAAATGTAAGTACTCCATATCTTCATTTCAACTTTATTGTCCTATAAACTTACCCTTTTTTTGTCATTATGGTGATAATATTGATAAAAAATAATATTTTTTTTATCATTTCAGCTTTGGATAATACATTTGTTGTTTTGCCAGCTGCTCCATATATTTTTCCGCAAAGACCACTAATGTTTCCAACTGTTTCACCAGCTATTGTACTGGTTGATTCAAGTTTCCAAAAATTCAATAAATTCTCTGGTCCATTAGTAACAAGAAACAATGGAGATGTCACAAAAACGACTATGGTCAACATATTACCAATATCAGCATATTCACGACCTTTATCAGCTACTAAAACGAAAAAGAGTAATGTAAAACAAAGAAAAGATGGTAATAAAAAATCAGTTAAACCATTAAAGTCATCAGATAAAGTAATTAAAACAATAGAAATTAAACAGATCTGTGAAAATAAAATGAAAAACGATTCTTCAAGCACCACTGTAGATAACCACTGTAAAAATAAAATTAAGGAAAATAATCCAGAAAATATACCATTTGCAACTGCAGAAAGCAAAGATCTTTATAAATCGAATGATACTGTTAAAACTTCTTCAGCATCTGAAAGTAATATAAACAGTACATCAATGAATGACGAAGATGAAAGCCAACATAGTAATAATGATGAAATTAAACAAACATCTAAAAAAGAAATTTTACAATGTCCTAAAACTAAAAATAATGATACTTTAAACGCCAAGGCTGCATTATGTTCAACTTCAGAAGGAAAAAAATCTGCTAATAGTGTCACTAATGATGACAAAAATTTACAATTAAATAAAACACTACCTGAAAAACTGTCAATTTCTGTAGATAAGGGTAAAGAGAATAAACTACCAAATATGTTAGACGCATCCCTGTGTGATACAGTTGTAGATGCCGGAAATGCACGACTTGAGCTAGCTGAGGAGTTTTTGGCAGCTTCTCCAACTGCTGCATTTCTAATGTCTTTTCCATTAGTGAGTGGAAATAGAGCTGATAGTCCAGCCGAAGAACCTCATAATACAGTTCAAAGTAGCAGTAAAGACAATAATCATAGACGAAATGAGGTAACACCACAACCTACACAATATTTTGTGAAAACAAATGCCAATGATACAAAACTAAAACCGACTGCAAAACCTCCGACACCATCTGCAATTTTATCCAAACTTAATGAACCTCAAAAGTTTACAGAAAGTAATCTCATAGCAAAGCAAAGTCAAAACAAAGCTACAACTGTTCCTACTACTAATGTATCCAATGACAATCCGTTCCTAAACCTTCCAATGCCATCATTAATTTCAACTAATAGTACAGTGCCTGATACAACATTCGGATTAGATTTTGATTGTAACATAAGCAAATCTATACAAAATCAATCAACTAGTTATCCTAGTAATAGTAACTTCTTCTACAAGAGTGATCCATTTAACACGGTAAAAAATACTATTTATAGCACTAGCAGCATTTCTTCAAGTCATGATTTTAATAATCTTGGACTTTATCCTTGTGCAATGGAAAAATATTCATCCAAACCTAAATCTGACTATCCAAATGTCGAAGAGAATCTTATGAAGATTGGATCATCTAGATTGACCTATGATATTGACTTAGGGTGGTCGCATAAAAGTTTTGATTTTGTTAACTGTACCACAGCATCAAATAGCTTCAACAAAGATAACATATTGAATACAGTGTCAGCACCATATTCATCATCTTACAACCCTTTCAATCCCGAGTTTCATGTGCCTTTGGTGACTAATTCAACAAAGAAAGATAATGTCGCGAACAAGACAAATACTTCTTTTCCCGACACCATTGCAAGTTTTTATTCTCAACCCACAAATTTATGGTCTGAAGACGTGCCCTTTTATACAAATAACACTGCTACTAAAACAGTAACCGCTAAACATCAAAATTATGTACATGTAGAAACTGTACCAGTAAATGCTAATGCAAAACCAATTGAAAAACTTTATGAATCAAATGTAAAGCCGATTTCCGATACGACTACAGTAAATGCTCTGAAAACTTCAAATGTGTCTGTTGAACCACAAATACCGGAAAAGTATACGAAAAAATCCCCAAGTAAAATGCATATTAATTGGATGACGTCAGAGATTAGGCACATGGAACCTAACTGTAATCCTGTACCCATTGAAGTAAAAGAGAACCATAAAGCTCCGTATACTCAAGTAAACACAATTAAGAAACAAGATCACAGTGAAAGCTACTTTCCTATTTCTATGCACAATTTTCCATCGCAACCTGCACAAGAAGAATTTCAGATGTGGCCATCTACTAAAACTATCGGACCAACAGAAATAACTATGGAACCACCACCTCTAAATTTACCGACATTAGTTGGTGATTTAGCATTAGGTCCTCATGATAAAAAAAGAAATGCTGAAATCTCTAATAAGACGCAATCGCAAGATTTACAAAATTGCGGTAACTTTTTATCAGTTACACAATTAATGAATCGTTCTTCAAATAACATGTCTTCTAGGTATCAAGTGCAAAGTACAGAATTACTAAAATCTGGACCAATGAAACAGATTTCAAGCTTTTTTCCAAACGAGTCTAGTCGTAAAACAATGTCTTCCAGAATGGACAGTCAATTACCTCAACCTTGTTACGGTTTTAATAATGATTTTAAATCTGTAAATCCGTACGAAAATATGGCCCAATTTCCCCACAATAAAAATAAAATAAACAAATCCGACAAAAGTTCTAAATCGCAAAAAAACAGTTATTCCGCTGAAGCATTGATACGAGGCGGCGGTTGTACGCAGAAAATTCAAGATAACACCAGTGCGAAATTTGTCATGTCGCAGAAATATAATGAATTTAACGCAGCTCAAGATAGTAGCGTGGCACAAGTTTCGCATTTCCCTCCAATACTGGACTATTCTGACAACAGTTATGCTAGCCAGCAGTTTTCAGGGACCACATTATATAACTCGACTACAAATACAATATCAAATTCATTTTACTCAAACTTTATGCCTGGTAGCAGTAATCTGATGTCCAGCAACTATACAAGCGGACCATTTTCTGGTGAATTCATAGATTATAATCAATCAGAATGCAATTACACAAACCACAAGTATGAAGAGTTGAAAATGCGAAATAACCCAACTGTATTTTCTCAAGACAAAGTGCCTTCAAATTATAAAAGCTCGCGTAGAGAGACTGCAATAAAACACAAATTGGAGTGCTCTAAAAAAGATACCAGTAAAAAGTATCAAAGTAAACGAGCGAAAATTAATAATGAGGTAGAGGAATGGAATGATCCATCCCACCTTTTGTGGCAAAATAAAGCGGCAACTAAGAGGCATGGCAATTTAGTGTCGGAAGAAATGACTTTCCCTAATTATGTTGGCAACCAAATGCCAACCCAGTATCAACCAGAGTTCTTTAACAGTCACTTGATGCCCGCAAACGTTCAAAGTGTGGGCCCCAACGTAGACAGGTCATTAAGCTTTCCTGTCACGTCTCGCGCCAATTTCAACCTCAGTACCATATTTCCAGAAATTACAATGGTGAGCAATATACTTGTCTTATCTAAGGTTCTATTAAAATTCCAAAAATATTTTAATACTTTACCTATTTTGTTTCAGAAAGTGCAATGAGTGCTGAAGAAATAATGATAAAGAGATTTACTTAATACACAAGATAGTGTTAGATAATGATAATTTACAGTAAATTATTTATACCTATCTAAGTTCTAAAGTCGTATACGCAATAACCAAAAATCTGTGATGTTTGTTATAATTAACTATGTTAAATAATATTATTATTGATGAATATTATATATAAGCTATTATAAAATAATTATCTTTTATTTATTAAAACATATGGTAGGTAGGTACGATCAGCATATAAAGTAGGTGACAGCTAGACGTTGACAAGCGCCTGTTAAAACTTTTTAGTGTTTAATGACTCAGTTCTGACTGGCACTGGACCTTCGATCAATAATGTACTACTTGTAGATAAAGGATCCGGCACAATAATGCAGCTCGAAACTGGTCCTGTTTGCTCATACTTATAAATTAAGGGCCTTACAAATAAACAAAGAATAAGGTCCGAATAGTTAATCCGTGTTTTGTTCCTGTCACGTAAACGTCATTTCAAATTAGAGTAAAAGAGTTAAAACACGGAATAACTATTCGGACCGTTTAGTGTTCGTGAGTGTGCATGAGTGTTGGCAAATGAAATAACAGTGCAAAGTCACTTTTCAAATGCTCTCAAGAAGTCCGCCCGAGGACTGAACGATGTGGGGCTTTACTAAAGCCCCACATGTTTACTGAGATATTCGAGGGGTTGGGGGTATATCATTTCTCACTTCTCATGTCTATTATCATTCATCATCATCATCATACAGGAAAGAAATATAGTTTATTTATGTATTACTTGTAAGGAAAATTACTTTGACACTGGCTAAATGTGCTAATCGCACAAAGCCATGATTCGGACCTTATTCTTTGTTTATTTGTAACTTTCGAATAACAAAATCTGAAAAAACATTGGATAGCATCAAAAACTTCAGCTTACTGTGAACTTTAAATCTTAAACATAAATATTAATTAATCTTGCCAAAGTATTTGTACTTTATATTTACTGTCATCGCCACGTCATTGTGGCCCCGTGGCCCCATGTCGCGTACCGTTTTCAAGCGCTCATAGGGAATCTTGTACATTATTGGTCGAAGGACTGGACCGAGAATTTGGTAATTGTTATTTAAACTTAATGCTATTTTGAACCTCCGATATAAAGGGGTTGCTTTATAAGTTAGAGCATGCTTGTCGGACTGTGGAGACTTGCCATTTGTTCACTCAAACATTATTCTATGTAAAATATAGCTCCATGCTTCGGAAGGCACGTTAAGCCTGTTTCCTAGTGGTGATAAGATGGCAGTCGTTAAAAACCACTCACCCGCATAGGGTAAGCGTGGTGGGTCACGACCTCTTTTTGTGTTCTGTGGTCACGGCCCTATTTTTCATGCGCAGCCCACACAATGATCACGTGGAAGGCCGGAGTCCAGCGGTAGGAAGATTATAGAATTATGATGAAACATGTTATAAATTATACTTTTTATTTTTAAGTGCTAATTGCTGCACTGAAGCTGAATTAAATATTTATAAAATACAGTGAAAAAATTAAATGCCTACCCGACCCAGCCAGGAACCGAACCTGGGTCTTCCGCAATCCGGGCGACTGCCCTTTATGCTACCGGGAAGGCTGACGTGAGCACTGAATTTTTACACTACTTTTTAATTTTTGAGTGCTTTTAGCGGCACAGTGCCGTCTATCCAAAGGTTATTGCAACCGATGGCTATGCAGATACATCTTATAAAAATAAATAAACTTGCAATTTTCGAGACAGTTGTTATGTTTAGATTTTCATACACCTACCAAAGCAAGGGTCTCTTGAGGACCGAATATGGATTATCTACCTGGATGTTTTGAAGTAGAATGCTTTATGATAAATTTCGATATGGCAAAAGAATTGTATAAAATGGAAGTAGCCTGGCAAAATTGTAAAGAAAATTTACTTTTAATTTAATTTCATATCTATTTATTTTGTTATCCTTTCCTACCTATAGGATATAGGTATTTTTGAAGGCCAGCTCGGAAGAGGTTTAAGAAAAAGGCTTTTTAAATATCCGCTGGACAAAGCATAATTCGGATTTAAGTTTAGTGAAAGCTTTCAATGATTCATCACTCTCATCCTTACGCACCAGCGCATTTAACTGCTAGTGTGTTGTGTAGTGTGCCCCCCCAATAAATGATAAAGTTGTATTTTTTGTATGTATTTTGATATATTTTACTTTTTATATAATTTTTATAAAACCTAGAAGTAGGTGATTATTGGGCATTCTACTTCACTTTTTCTTAATCGTTCGCTCACTCCGTTCGCTCACTGGAAAAAGCGAAGTAGAATGTCCAATAATCGCGCGATTGAAAAATCAACGCCACTCGTGTTTTGGACAATAATCGTTGAGAAAAATTAAAAATTAGTTTACTAAAAATGCTACTCACTGATTAGAATCAGGACGTTCACTTGACTTCACATAACGCATTAGGTAACACCAAAATATTATAATAAGAAATGTCTTTTACTTTAAGGTGCGTATCTGATGAGGTATGTGCTGTTGAACAAAAATCAATAGTCATTCAGAAATGAAACCTTCACAATGCAGATTACAGATTAACCAGATACAATAAATTATTTTATATGTTTAAAGGTACTTAAAACCATTGAGCTATACTTAAAACATATTAAAATAATTTTTATGTTATGTGGTAGATTGCTCAAGATTATTTCCAGCCAGATTGGTCGTACCATCGTCATAAGTCATAAGTTATTTTAGGTACCGGGAAATGAAATCTTCACATGGTTTTAAAATTATTTTTAAAACATGTGGCTGATTGCTCAAGACTCTTTCCAGCCAGTTTGGTCGTACCACGTATTAAGATTTTTTAAATATAGGTACCTGGAAACGAAATCTTCACATGGTTTTAAAATGATTTTTAAAACATGTGGCTGATTGCTCAAGACTCTTTCCAGCCAGTTTGGGCGTACCACGTATTAAGATTTTTTTAAATATAGGTACCTGGAAATGAAATCTTCACATGGTTTTAAAATGATTTTTAAAACATGTGGCTGATTGCTCAAGATTCTTTCCAGCCAGTTTGGTCGTACCATCGTATTAAGATTTTTTAAATATAGGTACCTGGAAACGAAATCTTCACATGGTTTTAAAATGATTTTTAAAACATGTGGCTGATTGCTCAAGACTCTTTCCAGCCAGTTTGGTCGTACCACGTATTAAGATTTTTTAAATATAGGTACCTGGAAACGAAATCTTCACAAGGTTTTAAAATGATTTTTAAAACATGTGGCTGATTGCTCAAGATTCTTTCCAGCCAGTTTGGTCGTACCATCGTATTAAGATTTTCTAAATATAGGTACCTGGAAACGAAATCTTCACATGCTTTTAAAATGATTTTTAAAACATGTGGCTGATTGCTCAAGACTCTTTCCAGCCAGTTTGGTCGTACCACGTATTAAGATTTTTTAAATATAGGTACCTGGAAACGAAATCTTCACAAGGTTTTAAAATGATTTTTAAAACATGTGGCTGATTGCTCAAGATTCTTTCCAGCCAGTTTGGTCGTACCATCGTATTAAGATTTTCTAAATATAGGTACCTGGAAACGAAATCTTCACATGCTTTTAAAATGATTTTTAAAACATGTGGCTGATTGCTCAAGATTCTTTCCAGCCAGTTTGGTCGTACCACCGTATTAAGATTTTTTAAATATAGGTACCTGGAAACGAAATCTTCACAAGGTTTTAAAATGATTTTTAAAACATGTGGCTGATTGCTCAAGATTCTTTCCAGCCAGTTTGGTCGTACCATCGTATTAAGATTTTCTAAATATAGGTACCTGGAAACGAAATCTTCACATGCTTTTAAAATGATTTTTAAAACATGTGGCTGATTGCTCAAGATTCTTTCCAGCCAGTTTGGTCGTACCACCGTATTAAGATTTTTTAAATATAGGTTCTAGGATCTACTTTACACATTTTCAAGGTCTTCGTCTATTGGATGCAAAGGTTTTTAACAACATGGAATTACAGCACAACTTAAACTGGATGGGGCTCCTGGTCTCCCAGGACTGGATCCCCGAATAAGTTAGTACTATGAATAACATTTGTCAAAGTAGTACCTCGACCCATAGGAAAACACTTGTGTATTTTGATTAGAATCCAATTGTCAATTGTCAAATGCCAATTGTCTTTATCGACTCCGATCTACTCAACACATTTTCAAGGTTTTCATAATAGATAAACACTTGTGTTTTTTGATCTAAGTCAATGCAGACAACTGTGCAGGGAATTATTAGTTACCTTATTTATATCAATCCCACCAACAACGACGTATGCAATCACTACACACACACACACTCACACATGTTACCTACGAGTTCGACTACTTCCCATTTCAATGCTGACAAAAACAATTTTAATACGGGTTATTCCCAAACGCCTCCAATCTTTTGTTTGGAAAATATAAGAAGTTCAAACATTGATTCCTAGACTCCTCCAAAGACTATTATAAAAAATATTATTTAAATATTAGTATAGTAGCACGATAGCGCAGCGGCTAGCGCGTTCGGCTTGCGATCTTGTCCGCTAAGCAACTTTCGCAATGCTGAGTCGCTGGATGGGTGATCAAATTTAAAACATCTCGAGCTCCTCCGTGCTAAGGCGCGTTAAGCCGTTGGTCTCGGTTGTTGTCGTAAGATGATAGTCGCTAAAACCCATCAACCGCATTGGGCCAGCGTGGTGGGTTATGACCCATTATCCTCACGTGCTATTGTCCACGTGGGAGGTCTGTGCTCAGCAGTGGATCGTTTATAGGCTGATGTTGATGAAATATTAGTATAATTTTTTAGTTCTATTGTCCTCAGAGTAGCTAAAATTAGTATTTTCTGAAGTTGTCTGCGGAGTTTGAGATTAACCCGGTTACCATTTTTTTAATTACGGAGGAGAATGAAAATCGATTAACAAATTATTATATTCGTATTTTTTTCTGTGGAGGACTTTGGGACAATTTCTTGGAGGAGAATGGGAATAACCCTTTAATATAAACAAAATTAAAAAGATAAAGCTAAGTTTATACTGTTTAATTGACAAACGCATTAAACATAAATTTTCATAATAACATAAACATCACGCCATATTCCCACAAGTGGGATAGACAGAGCAACAGGTAACAATTATGTCATGCTGAAGCCACGTTTAGCAACAAGTCATCAGATAGGATTTCCATAACAGTACCTTTTCATGGTTTAACTTATTAATGCAAATGTCTATTTTAATACGTACCCATTAAATATGGTTAGATTTATTTATTGTGGGAATAAGTCATCTTTTGTATTCATATACATAAACACAGAAGTTATAAAAATAGACTGCCTCACGGTAATCGAACCTGCGTCTCTCGATATCCGAGCGGTTAACTTTAAAGTTACCGAGACATTTGTCTAGTTTAGTACATCGAAAATAATTTTAGAGTGTGAGGAGCTCGATGGCGCAGTGGTGAACTCGATCAGCGATTGTGGTGGTTAAGCAACTCTCGTAAAGACCGATCATGAGATGGAATGTATTAATAAATTTCATGCTTAGTGAAAACAGTCCTAATGTTGCACATCCGGACAATCGCTGTCAGCGCTTTATCGAAAGGTTGCTGACCTTTTTTACACAGCAAATGTTAAAATATGTATGTTATACTTTACTTACGCTGCAACTTTTCACACTAATCGATAAACTATATAATTTGCTGAATATTAAAAAAACCAGAGGTTTTCAACATTGCTTCAATTTTGTAAATACTTCATTGCTACTAATAAAACCTACATATTTATTTATATTGCAATACTTGATTAAATACTTTTGCTTAAACGTAAACTCGTTAAAATATAACTCGTAAAATATAACTGGTAGTTAATGTAGTGGTTAGATACTTGACTATAACGCGAAAAAGGCTCAGTTCAAGTTGAATGCTAGTAGCAGCATTTTGTTTGATGAATGCAAGCATTTATGTGTATATCGTATACGTAACTGATTGTAGTACAGAAGGTCAAACTATCGGCTAAACCTGTCTTACTTAGAATTGATGTGTTTTATAAGACCAATAAGTATTAAGTACCTATGTATTAAAGGTAAAAATAAAAAAAAAAGTATTTGGAATTAACAGTTTTTACATACGGTGTATGTAATCTTGAAATTAAAAACTAGCACTGGTAGTTTAGTTGTATACAAACAAATGAAAAAAATAAATTAAAAATAAATTAAAAAAAAGTTGATCACTCCTGCCTAGTAAAATAGCTTGTTAAACACTTTTCTCCAATAAATACCCGAAAAATGGTAGTCGTCGTATCAGTGCTTCCTAAGTCAGATTGACCACTAGTAGACACGCCAAGCCCAGTAGTTCGACCACTAGTCAGTGCTTCAGTACTCCGACGTCGCTCGCCCCGAGAATCATCCAGAAGATATACACCGAAATAATGTTCGTAAGTTTTGAATATTATTATTATTTTTTTATTAATATGTTGTGTCATGCATGGTCAGTCATCTGATGGGTGGTCGACCATTACCATCTCGAGTACCTATATGCTTCGGAAGGTATATCAAGCGGGTGATCCCAGCTGCATCTGCAACCGTTATCACCACCAAACCGCACTGGGTCTGCGTGGTGGGCTGTGGTCCGTTCTCTCTATGTGTAGAGAAGTCATTATAGAAGGTCTGTAGAGGAGCATTGACCTAGATCAGCAAATGTTATTATTAAATCATCCTAGCATTTACTATCATGTTGGGTCATGTCGAGTCATGTCAAATGTTAATATCGAGTCTCTAATATTTATTGTTATTTCAGGTCTGAAACCAAGCAAATTAAACGCTCTGCCAAGAAAAGCTGTGTGTCAACCAATTTGTTTGACTCGGACAACGAAAGCATAAGGTAATTTGCGTTGACTACTTTTAAAACTAAGTATTAAAAATGTGTCAACATATTGTATGTTTTCTTATTTGTATATCGGCGATATTAATAAGTAAAGTAATGTATGTTTTTTAATTACATTTCTTATCTTTCTAGCACTAAGAAAAAATGCCTGTACTCGTCGTCGTCGGTGCCTAAGACCTCAACGACGATTGCGAAAAAACAAGAAGCGTCCAGCTCCGCTTCAAACTGGCTAAATGATTCGGAGTCAGATGACGAAGTTTTGCCGCCACCACGCGAGACAAACCAGGTCAACGACAGCGTACTAACGCGACGTGTACCAGGCGGGGTAACGCGTCGGACTGCGAAGCTCAGCGGTGAACTGGTGGCGGAGCTGCGTCTCTACAACGCTGAGGAGGTGCACAGTCTCACCGGCTTTGAAAGGTGTGAAAAGGCAATAGTTTGGGTTCGACTACAAGGCGAAGCCGAGTCTCCTGAATTATTGACTATAAAAAAATTTGTTAAATTAGCCAAATCAAAATTTACTGAAGAGGGGGTATTCTTTAGTGATAAAAACAAAAAATAGTTACAGTCAGCTGGGTCCATTATAATTAGTTACACTCTCTTCGGAAAATTTTGACTTAAATGGTTTTACTTTTATATTGTGTGTTAGGTTTTAGATCATTTTATATGTAATATTACATTTTACTTAAAAACGACTTTAACCTCTTGTAAATTTTTTAACACAGTGAAAAAATCATAATGGTTAAAACTATATTTTGTTCAACTTGCAACTTATCCGTTAAAAATAATTCTTTCTCTGCTCATTTAAAAAGTATTTTACACAAGAATAATAGTTCTGTCGTTGAGAGCGAAGGTATCGAAAAAGTTCATAGCGCTTTTCGCGGTCGCATAGCGTCGTACCGGATTCGATGCGAGGACGTCATCGGTGACGATGAAGAACGTATGCGTGTGTTTACTCCTGCTGAGTTTTTAACGCAATTACGCTCCCGCGTAAAACTTTTACTCTTAGCCCGAATTGAGGTTTATGCAAACCTTAAAGTAAATTTTGAATTGTTTTGTGAATTTTTTCTGCATAAGGATGATTCACTTTCAATTAAATCTTTTGCTACTGAAAACACTATCTTACATCAAAGTTATAATTTTGATGAAATGTACACAAACATTAGCCATAAAATTTGTAAAAAAGTTGAAGAATTTGAGGAAAAAGATAGTGGTTGGGCTTATTTACGAAGCTTGTATCTAGAAGTAAATATAAACAAATATAACCCGTTGAGAGCCTCGGGTTACTTACATTTACCTAGCGTCATAAAAAACAAACGTGCATGTATCAACATTAAAAATTCAGATGATTACTGCTTTTTGTGGTGTGTTATGGCAGCACTTTTTCCTGCAAAAAATAACGCACACCGAACGACAGCATATCCGCACTTTGAAAGTGTACTTAATGTCAAAAATATGACATTTCCAGTAGGGTTCGCGGATATAAGAATTTTTGAAAAGAATAATCCCGACATAAGTATTAATGTTTATGGCCTTAAAAATAACACTAAGGTTGTTGGACCTCTGTACAAATGTGAATTTCGAAAAGGACATCACGTCAACATGCTTTTTCTTGAAAATGGAAAACGCACACATTACTGTTTAATTAAAGATTTATCTAAATTACTTCGCAAGCAGTTAACTAAACATCATTCCAAAATATTTTTATGTGAGGATTGTATGATATTTTTTGACGACAATCTTAAACTCGAAGCTCACGTTTGCAGTGGTGTAGCAACAACGTTACCTAATCAGGGAACTCTAATACAATTTGAACATTATGAACGTATGCAAGACATGCCCTTCGTCTTATACGCAGACTTTGAATCTTTGTTAGAGCCAGTTGAATCAAATTCTGGAACAAGTTGCACAACGATTACGCAAAAGCATGTACCAGCTGCATTTGCTTACTATGTTGTATGCTCCTACGACAGCTCCCTTAATAAATATGTGTCTTATCGAGGACCTGACTGTGTGAAACATTTTTTTGATAACCTTCTATCTGATATTACTGTAATTTATAATATTTTACATTCATCGATCCCTATGTTCTTAACAGATGAAGATAGAACCAATTTTGTTCAAGCTAAAAATTGCTATCTTTGTAACAAAATATTATTTGACGACAAAGTAAAAGATCACTGCCATCTTACTGGGCGATATCGTGGTGCAGCTCATTCTTATTGTAATATTAAATATTGTTTGCCTAAGTTCGTTCCCATATTTTTTCATAATTTAGCTGGTTACGACAGTCATCTTTTCATACGACAGTTAGGAGAATTATCCGGTAGGATACAAGTGATTGCAAAAAATAAAGAAAATTACATATCGTTTACCAAATTTTTTCAAATCAATAACAAAGCTATCATGCCTGTTCGTTTTGTCGATTCTTTTAAATTTTTAGGCACAAGCCTAGAGAAGCTAGTTGCAAATTTAAATACAATTGATTTCAAACATCTGACATTTTTTTTTCCTTATCAGGAACATTTTAATTTACTTAGACGTAAAGGGGTTTATCCTTACGAATACGTCACTACTTGGAATTCTTATGATGAGGAAGAAATACCTCCTCTTAAATGTTTTTTTAGTAAATTGCATAATTGTAACATATCAAAAGCAGATTATGAACATGCAAAAAGAGTATGGCAAACCTTTGAATTACGGAGCCTTGGAGAATACACTGATTTATATCTTAAGTCAGATGTACTTTTACTAGCGGACGTCTTCGAAAGTTTTCGAAAAACTTGTAAGACGAATTATAAACTGGATCCTTCTTTTTACTTAACAGCACCTAGCCTGAGTTTTGACGCTATGCTATTAAAAACAGATGTTAAATTAGAATTAATAAATGACTTGGAAATATTAAGAATGATACAAAAAGGCATTCGCGGTGGTATATGTTTATGTTCTACAAGATATTCGAAAGCCAATAACAAGTATTTACAAACTTATGACCCCGCAAAAAGTGATAACTTCCTTGTTTATATTGATTGTAATAATCTTTATGGTTATGCTATGTGCGCTTATTTACCTCATTCAAATTTTAAGTTATTAAGTGAACTAGAAATTTCAAATATAGATTTTCAAAATATGCCTATTGACGGGGACATTGGTTATATACTCGAAGTAGACTTAGAATACCCTAATCATTTGCATAATTATCATAACGATTTTCCATTCTGTGCTCAAAAATTTGCTCCTCCAGGATCTAAAACTTCGAAATTGATACCAAATTTATACGATAAGTTTTTTTATGTCATTCATTTTTCCTACCTGAAAACATGCCTAAAACATGGTTTATTATTAAAAAAAATACACAGAGTAATTCAATTCAATCAGAGTCCATACCTAAAACAGTATATTGATATGAACACTGAGTTACGGAAAAAGGCAAAATCTATATTTGAACAGGATTTCTTCAAACTTTTAAACAATAGTATATTTGGTAAGACATTAGAAGATACTGAGAAAAGGGTTAGCGTGAAGTTGGTTAATAAGTGGAATGATGAAAAAAATATAACAAAGAAAAGTTTCGGTGCTGAGCAACTAATAGCTCGACCAAATTTCCATAGTGCTACAATTTTTACAGAAAATTTTATAGCTGTTCAAATGAAACCTGAGACAGTTACTTTAGACAAACCCATATACATTGGCTTTTCTGTATTAGAAATATCCAAAAGTCACATGTTTGATTTTCATTACTCTATTATGAAACCTTTTTATGGGGAAAAATTAAAGCTTTGTTATACGGATACTGACAGTTTTCTTTATTCAATAGAAAGCAAAGATTTTTATACAGATTTAAAGTTGAATTTCCTTAGATATTTCGATACTAGTAATTATCCATTAAATAACTGTTTCGGTATACCAAGTCTTAACAAAAAAGTCCCGGGTCTCTTCAAAGATGAACTAGGTGGAAATTTGATTTCTGAGTTTGTTGGTTTAAGATCAAAATTATACTGTATAAAAACAGTACAAGAGGAATTAAAAAAGGCTAAAGGTATACAGAAACAGGTTTTAAAAAATGTGCATTTCAAAGATTACTATAATGTATTAGACAAAAATACTTTTTTAAGAAAGAAAAACATTATTTTTAAATCTTTAAAGCATGAAATATTTACCCAAGAACAGAACAAGATAGCTTTGTCAGGTAATGACGACAAACGCGTAATATTAAAAAATAAAATATCTACTATGTCTTGGGGTCACTGGGATTATATATTTTAACAACGATTGTTTTCACTGTGTTTTTAAATCTTATTATACTTAGAGCTTGAGAAATAAAAAAAATGTATTATTATTTATTATCATTACTAAGATTCATTGTTTGAATTAAAAATAATATGAACTTGTTATAAAGTATTGTAACCCGTATTTCAATATACTTAAGTACTTAGATATAATCAATATTTTGATTAAAAAATGATAATTAATTATGTAGTTGCTTTTGCTCAGATTCATTGTTTGAATAGGAAATGTAACTAATATTATGAAATGTAATGTAAATTTACTGTACCTACCCAGCTGTTTTAATATACCTAATAAAATATAAAAGTAACAAACTAACTTGCATTTTTATTTAATTTAGTATATACATTATTATAATAAAACATTGACGGTAAATAAGTAAGAAAATTCTAACGCAAACAAGTTTGAACAAGTTAGTTTCAGAGTAGGTTGTGTAATACAACTCTTCTGACTATAAGGTAATATGAAACCTATTTAATACAAATCAGGTCACGTTATTGCTAAGTTAATCATTTTTTATTAATATCAATAATGTTTTTTTATTTTGCTAAATTGCAAATTACATGTTGTTGCAAAATCTTATAATTTTCGAGTAAGCAACCTACATTGTACCTACATACAAGTGTTGCTGTGTCATCATATACCTACATTAATATAAATGGGTTTCAAATTAGTTTTAATTTCAATTATCAAAGTGTAGGCGTCAGTAGTCCAGCTAGATAATATCAACATGGTAAGTAGTTTAGATAGTTTTATACGATTATAAAATAATTTTATTCTTACTGTGATTGTGTCGCTATTTGGTGAAAAGTGGACTATGTTAGTCTCTGACTAACCCTTCGAGGATAATTGTTGTGGTTATATGTATGTAATTAATTATTTTATTTTATTTCATTTTTTAGAATACTCAAGAGAACTCGTTGTCGTTCAGCATCAACAAGGAGGTCGTGCAATCGACATCTCCGACTTTTGAACAGAACGCTCAAGATATGCTCGAGGGATTTACAGAGGAGTATCCGAATTGGAGAGCAGATGAATTGCGATGCGATTCCCCGCTGTATAACAAGGTGATGAGAAATATCACAAAGAAGAGACCTCAAAAAAGAAGTTATCTGAAGCAACATCATTCTTACGTGATGAAAAGTTCGCTGATTCAAGGTCGTCGATTAATAAAGATTGAAGTGTTAGACTTGGAAAAAAATCATACTGATCCATTATTATGTGCGCAGTATGTGGTAACAGAGCATATTGACCCCATAATGGATCAAACAGAGGCTATCATTAGCAATATATCAAAAAAAGTTTGTGGATATAGTTATAGTTTTTAAGAAATTTTCAAATAAATATAATTTAATTAAATACTAAGATCGTTTCATTCAACCCTTTTTCCTTTAGTAAATAAAACAAAAAAATACTTAGACACATTTTATTGAGGAAAATACTGTATTACAATTATAAATCAAGTAACATTTAAAGTGTACCACTTTTTTAGACACAGAACATTTTTTAAAGCACACATTTTTTTATGATATTCACAATTAAATTTATTTACATCTACATGGTAATCACTATATAATTTTAAAAAGTTAGGACAACCTTTTTCTTCTAACTCCATTATTTCGCAATCTTGACATAGCTCGCGAACCCACATTCCTTTTTCCAATCCCTTTACTAATACCTTCTTACTGCTTAAATAAGGAACTATTATTCGTCTAAATTCGCGGTAATCAATGAATCCCTCGCTCCATTTGAGCCCGCGATTCCTTTCTAACCAACGGACTTGCTTCTTTTCTTCATCTGTTAGATTTTTAAAAGCATATGGTGGCTTAATTAAGAACGTCTGCGTATGATTTTTAGTTGCTATTGATAACTCTTTTACAATAAAATTATTTTTCAAATCCTTAAATCCTTGCATATCCACTATAATAGTTTCGTTATTCATGATAGCTTTTTCACAATGCTACTCAGCGGTTTGTATTCAAATATGCAATCGTTCAGTATAAGACAATATGCGGCGGTCTGATCAGGTATCTCTTGATCTGTTTCGATTTCTACTCTTACATCGATTGATCCCTTTAACATTTCTTGTTGGCGAGAACAGTCAATAACAAATAAAGGAGCAATATCTTTAAAATCTTTTAAACTCAACAACGGTTCTGATCGACGTCCGTGATAATACTGTTGAAACCTTGCGTACTGTTCGTATATTAATAGAAACTTGTTGTCAGAGAAATTGATGTTAAGTCCTTCGTAGGGGTAATATGATGAATTTAAAAACACTCTTACGTCACGAACATTGCAATGGTCGAACTCCGCCATTGACATTCCAGCATTATGTTTTCGGTTTGTTTGTAAGGCAATAATAACAAATCGAGGTTTCTCTGTTTGCGATGAAGTTTTAATAGACCAAGTATGCTTACGTGTTTTGGGTAGTAACGGATATTCATACAAGTCCCAATTACGAAAGGCCAGTGTGATGGCCCGATCTTTTTCTAAATGTTTTAATAAATTAATTCTCTCTCGATCTGACACTTTAATATGCGGAACACGCCAAACGATTTTATCTATAGCTATATTTTCCACAATTTGTTCTTTGCTCAATTTTAATGCATTGACATTTGTGTTGCTTCTCAACAGTACTAACTCATGTTTACAGTTTATTAAAACTTTTTCATAATCTTCTGCAAATCCCAATATTTTATTTAATGGTATTGAGACAGAAAAAACTCCGCTTGTAACATTGGTTATTCCTGCAGGAGACCAACCCCAAACTTTTGCACTTTTGGATTCATTTTCATTCAGCGACAAATAAGACTTCATTGTCGTCGTGATACCTGCATTTTTTATTTTATCTATTTCTATTCCATTTAACTCATATCGAATATCTTGAAATAGAAATAACATTGGATTGTTTACAAAATGCATACTTGTTACCTTTTCTTTAGTGGTACTGTTATATACATCAGCTTTACCTTCAATATACAAAGTGCTGCGTGACGGCAACACATACAAATCTTGCTGATTGATTGGTATTCTTATTTCATCATTATTGTTGAAACTTGTTACATAAGGCTTATACGAATGATATTCAAAACTCTCGATACTGTTGTCGTATGATGTCGGCTGAGATATATTTAATATATTCATTTTAACAAGCCTACTAGCTTTAGGAAATCTTTATTATTTTTAGTAAGTTTCTTTTTTAATAAAAGCGGTGTTCTTTTATTAAATGCACCTTTGGAACTGACTTGAACACCTGATGGGGTAGGGTTTTTATTGAAATTTATCATTTTTTTCTAAAGTGCAAGTATAGTTGTACTTCTTCACCTCGTAAATTGATTTGCTTATTATGACCGTCTAGTAATCTAATATTAATCGCACTGATTGAATTTTGGTTGACTGGAAAATATATTAAGTTTTTGGGTATCTCAATAACTCGATAGCCTGGTGGCACGTTAGGTACAAATTCGTAAATTATATGGCTTGCTTTTCCATTCACGAATGATCCTCCAACTACGTCACATTCGATGCGCACGATAGTTGTAGATAAAATGCTGACTGGATACCGAGATTCACAACTTATATTAGCCTTTATTGTTTCCCTAGCAAAACCTAAAATTTTACCGATGGAATTACTTTTCTCAAAGTGAACATCTTCTGAACAGAATATTTTGGTTTTGAGTGTATTATTATTACAACTCAATTTTAATGCAGTATTCTTGACATTGCCTTTTAAAAAATCACAAATGTCTTGAAGTTCATATGATCCTTCTGGAATTTCAATGACCTCATTATTACCATAGTAAAACTTATTATTTCTTTCGTCTATATTAGGAATAGAATTAAATGTAGAAAAGTACAGAAGTCCACACTCATATTCTCCACGTAATTCTAAAGTAGGTGAGTAGTTTGTTACGAGGGAGGCTCCCTGCCCAGTTATGGATACAGTGAAAGACATAATTATACTGTCAAGTTATTTTAATTTTAACCTTTATATAAATGATTTTTCCAATACTTACTTAAAAATAATAAACAAAGATGACCGCAGTTCGTAGTGCCAAAAGTTTGATACTGTTTGTAATTATAATTTATGTGTATATCTTTCAAATACTTTATTAATTCTAACGGAGGTTTTAAGTTACCAAAACTGTTAAAATATTCACAGTATTCATTTTGCTTGACATAGGCTACCCAGTGAGTTCCCGGATTTCTGGAACTATCTAAATTTAGAATAGCACATTCAATTTTTCTTGGTTTTGATGGTAACGTATCTCGCATAAAAACGCCACGAAAATATGGAATATGAACTGAGTGCTTTAATATATCTAGATTAGTAAGTGCTCGTTTGGGTAACCGTTTAATTAGTTTTTTGGAGGTTGTAAGTACAAGCCCGCTCCTTTTTTGTGAGACTTCAAATACAATCCTTTCCCAAGTGCAACGGCTTCCATCATCTTGTTATGACGTTCAGATTCTTGAAGATTTTTTTGAGCAACCTTGTAATCGTTAACAGCCTTTGTTATACCTGCAGCACCTCCAGCGAGTGAACCAAGAGCTGATAAACCAGCAAAGATTGGTATGAGGGGTAACAACCCACCAGTTTTCGGAACAGGAATGCAGCGTGGGAAGCGTATTCCTTTTATATTAGAAAACACTTTTTTTGCAGCTGCATGCGCATATTTTATAGTCGTGCGGTTGTCATTACATTTTAATTTTTTCATTTGCTTTTGAATTTTTTTAACACCTTTCATGAATGACCGTACTCCTGCTCCGGCTTTAAGCTTTGTTTTCATTGCATTTTTTACTATCCATGATGCAATCTTTTCTCCTTTCCCAGCATCTTTCGATTTCAATCTTTTCTTTGCCATATTTAAAAGTTCTAAATCGGCGTTATGTCTAACGTTCCAATCTTTATTATTGTAAGCGATATCGTGGTACATGCAAGCTTCATCCAATTTATTTATACCTCGTTCGCCCCTGAGTAATCTTCTCTTAAGTTTTGTGCCTGGACCACAAAATTGATATCCAGGTAAATGTAACTCAAACGGAATGTTATTTATTAAGTTGTTAATAATACCACTTCCTTCCGTCATCGATGATTATAAAGTGAGCGTATAAATAATAATGCTTAGTTTATATTAAAACACCAATGAATTTTTATCAACCCAACTGTTTTCACCATCACTGAGACCTAACCATTTGACAAAGAGTTTGTTTCCTTTTCTTTTTAAAACCTTTTCGATAAGATAAATATCTGGAAATTTGGTTCTCTGTAATTCATGCTCGTAAAAAGATCCTAAAATTCTCTGTTTATGTTTGTCTTCCAAGTGATAAGTAACTGGGTTTGTATGATTGACTTTAATAACATAAAATATTTCTGTTGACCAGTTTGGAGTATAACCTTTGTAGAAATCCCCTTTGTATTTACTTATCCGGACTTGATCCCCAAGATGGAACTTAAATTTTTGATGTTTTCTGGTAATTTGTGATTTAATAATGTTAGACCTAACAATCAACTGGTTTTCTTTGCTAACATCAATAGGCCTAAGTTTTGTTACACGGTGAATAGTATTATTGTAGCATAGTACAACGTCTTCCAAATTTTTTTGTATCCATTGATATTTACCGCAGATGCTAAATAATTTGTAAAGATGACTTTTTAGAGTTCTTATTACTCTTTCAACAATTGCAGCTTTTTTTACAGAGTAAGTGGAGTAATGATTTATGTTATATTTTATCGTCAATTGTTTAAAATTTTCATTGTAAAATTCTTTGCCTAAATCTGTTTGTAAATTTTTGGGCTTTCGAGATGAAGTGGTTAATATATTTTGCATTGCATTTGTAACGCAACTTTTATTCTTTGACTTCAAAGGATTAACCCACACATATTTTGATAAAGTATCAATTACGACTAAAACATATTTATATCCTTTATTAAACTGTGAGTACTTTTGAAAATCCATAAGGTCTGCTTGCCATAAATCATCTATTCTTTTTATAATTGTACTTCGACGTGGAAAATTTCTTCTCGCCGCTCTGTGAAGTTCGTCTACAATTTCTTTCTTACTCATTTTTGTTTGGCTTGAATCATACGGTCTATTTCTATTTTTGAGTAAAACATAGAAGATAAACGGTCTGTTCTCGCTGATTCCAAGTTCTTTAAATAAATTAATACACGACTATTTACTTGGCTTATTTCGTTTCTCAGCTCTTGAACTGTTTTATCCAAATATGCTTTATTTACAGCTTCATCGTCCTTGTCTGGAGACGACAAGCCTTTTAGTTTGGATGATTTTAAATCGTATTCTCCCGTTTCAGACTTCTGTAACGTATCGTTATAGATATCAATATGTTCAGATAATCGTAAACGTTTATGAACGTGATGACCGAATTTATCTATATTCATTGCGGTCCCGATGCTTTGTTTACTGTAAGTATACTGCACAAATTTCCCGATGCTATTTGTTTTTATTCTTTGTTTATGATACCGGCTTCGTGAAGTTCCTCGATGATTGCAATAATTTCATTATCTAACCCAGTGTTACCAGCATCTCGTGATGCGAACAGTAATTGCAGTCGTTTTACTAACTCGTTAGGATCATCCCAGTAAACTAAATCTGTATTTCTTTTTACTTTTTTTACAAGTTCAATACCTTTTCCTCGAGGAATACTCACTGTACTAGTGGTTGGTTTTCTAGAGATTTTGAATAATGGCTTTATAATATTCATGTATTTAAATCCCTTGTTGCTATTTATTGGTTTAGATGGATCATAATTACGTCTGTGTGCATTAGTATCGATAAGTAGTAGTTTATAGTTTTCAAGGTCGTTATCTGTGATATCATCTAGATTTGGTTTCTTTTTATACAATAGTTCTTTTAAACCGAGAGTTTTTCTCAAATTATGATTTCCAATTATTAGAGTGGTGCCGTCATCATAAACGCGACTTTTTCCAAGCATAAGTTTTCCTTGTTCATTTCTTATTCCAAAAGGTATAGCACTAAATACTTCAGATGATGTAGACCATGATAAAGATTGACTTTTAACGTTTGGCGATGATTGTAGCGATTTGAACGAACCTTCACTCACATCATGGTCTTGAGTAGGTGATACAGTAAGGGTTTTGTCGGTTGTTCGGAATTGTTCATGATTTTCTTCCTCATCTTCGCTACTTAGTTCGTTAAATTCTTCAATAGACGAATACGACGCTTCGCTTTCATTATTCTTTATTTTTTTAAATACGGGGTTATAAACAGTCTCTTTGTCATGGTGCTTTTCATCATTTTTATTTGCTATCATATTAAGAGGGTCAACTATGGGTTTAAATATTGTTTCTAACGTATTATTTCTTGTATTTTTTGCATCCTTTATCATGTCAAACTTTCTTTTAACAGCTGATGCTGATTTAATGATTTGTCTCTTTAGATCTCTTTCCATTTTATTGGGTTTCCTTTCACCTCCAAATCTCATGTGGAAATGATTTATAAATATTATAACATCCGTATATGTAATTATTAATCTACGATTATAAATGTATCAAACGTCATTCTATAGCATCCTTTATTTCGCTCACAATCCTTATTTATGACAATATAATTGTATGGTGTTTTCCAAACAGTTGAACACATTTCACGGAATTGAAGCCATGACATATCAGACCCTACATGCTCATCATAAACATGTTTTAAATTTACGTCGTCTTGTTTAAACAATATAATCATGTTAGAATTGTCTCTTACGAGTTGTTTAGGTATTTTGGTGTAAGTTTGATTGATATAAAAACAATCAATATTCCTATGACGCCCCATAGCAAAATAGTTACGGATGTTGTTTTGATTTTCACAAGCAACATCATCGAAAATAATAATGGAATCCGGTGACGCTTCGTGAGGGTTCAATATTTCGCTATTATGATTATATTTGTGAAATGATGTACCTGGAACCAATTCTAAAACTTTTTCGAGATAAATGTATTTAGGTTGATACAAAGATTTTGAATACACGTACAGGTTTCGAAATCGTGGACCATCTTTATGTAATAATAAACTTATTACTATGTTGGTTTTCCCGCAATTAGATGGACCGCAAACAATACAACGAATTGTATTTGGCAATAACTTTCCATGTCGACTTGCCCCTGTCAATGAAGTTGGACAAATACATTCCAATTTTAACGATTCTTTTTGTTTTAAGAATTTCATTATATTTTATGATTAAAAATTAAATTTGACTGCAGTGTTAAAAGGATTTTTCAGAAATGACTACATAAAATGGTTGCTACGCTTAAATAACGGAAAAGCTAATAATCCATATCGATTATTGGGCGTTCTAATTCACTTTTTCGAGAGAGCGAACGAAGTGAGCGAACGATTAAGAAAAAGTGAAGTAGAATGCCCAATAATCACCTACTCCTAGATCTAAGATTAAAAATAAATAAAGAGAATAATAATAATAATAAGAAAAAATAAATATATAATCATTATAAAGGAATAATAATAATAGTTTTTGGAGATATTTTCTGATTGCCTCAGACAATGCCGTCCGTTAGCTTCACCGGACTTTTTTGGGGGAGGCGATAAACTTAAAAGGTTCCTCAAGCCGTGTGAAACGAATCACCTTCGGAGGTTTTCTAGAGGGAACGGCATCACGCACTAATCTCCGTGCCCTACAGATTCTCCGAAGGGTTCGGATCGGATCGGGGAGGATAATAATAGAACTGCATCGCAGGTATTACGCAAGACGGATTTAACCATCGCGTCTGTATCTAAAGGCCTGCACAGACGCGGGAGAGTCCTCGGCATCCTTTTTCACGTCAAAATAGACAATTTAAAAGTGTAAAGTGAACTGGCCTTAATGGACAAAACTACGCCGGAAACTGTCCCTCGTCTGGCTTTAAACAATCGCTGTCATACTTTTGAATCAATCTCGGTCATTTTAATGTACCAGACACTGAACATCTCGAACTCCATGATAAGCCATGATTAATGGCTGCATGACTTGCCCTTCCCCATTGTCTTTTTCTGGAACGTACCCAGCAGCTAATAACAAGGCTTTTTGCACCATGAGATTTTGTTTGGCTGACAGTTAGGTATTAGACGCCTCAACTCTAGGGATCTGGGTTCGATTCGCAATGGGAGCACATTATTATTATGATCGGTAGACTTGATGGTAGCTAGGGCTTCATTTAAGACCGCCTAGCACTACTTGTCTGTCATCTTTATAGGTATGTCACCATAACAACAACGTTAGTTGCAATTTTGTAGGTATTCCGACAGTGATAGGATTCCTCGGTTGATACCAGCAGGTGAATTAAAGTAAGCACTTGACTGTAATGAAATAATATTAAAGTGGGTGCCAAGTGCGAGTTTTATTTGCAATTCGATCTTGTGAACGAAAACGAGAATATGTATGGCAAAATTTTAACTCGCCTTGTTTTCACCAAAGTGCCCAGGCGATTTTTGACCAGCCATGCGATTCTGTAACAAAAACCGCGATCACTTCGACACCAATTACACTCGTAGCTTGCAAATAAATTCGCCTTTATTACAACACAGTCAAAGTCCATTGTTATTGGCACGTCTTGAGTGAATTCTGTATCGAGTTCGGCGGTGATTTTGTTACAGAATCGCACGGCTGGTGTCTAACTCTCAGGTGTCTAATATCAATTACAAGTGCTCCTTATTTTGCTCTTATTCAAGGTCACTGGTAACTTATTTTTGACACCGCTCGAATGGTATGTATTTTAATGAAATTGTAACTAATGTAAAAAAATATATTCATAGTGCATTTAATCGGTGATCTCGAAATTTTTTAAAATTAAAAGTGACATTATACACTATAAAATACTTTTTTTAAATTAAGTAAGTATTTACATTCTGGGTGCCTAGTGTGAGTTTTGTTTACTCTCCGTATTCATTCGATTACGTTTACGAAAACGAAAATTAGTATGGCATTGAAGCAGCGCCTCCTGGCGGCAAACGAGAAGAGTTATCATTTTGCTATACAAATTCTCGTTTTCGTTAACGTGATCGAATGGCGAATGAAACTTGCACTAGGAACCCTGTATATATAATGATATCTTAGCGTGCCAATGAGTTAGCGGTTCAAAAATCTCACCCCCGTGTGAGTTAATTTGTGATCAAATGTCATTTAAAACTTGCAATAGGCACCCACGAGGCACTGCTTCGGTATTCGTTTTCGTAAACGTGATAGAATGAATTCAAGTGGTAAATATTGAAATATCTCGAGCTCCAATTTACTTCGGAAAGCATGATCCGGTGGTTGTGATCGTTATACGGTAGCTGTTGACAGTTATCAAAGCGCATTGAGCCAGTCAGCGTGCCATTGTCATACCCACGTGCGTATTGTCAATGTGCTTGAAACCCAGCAGTACCTAGTAGAATATTGTTTGACTTTTCATACCTAGGCTAGGGTGATGGCACCGGTGTTCGATTGAAACCAGTGCTCGACATTTTTATCCTTTAATCACTAAAAATAGGGATCAGCAACTGATTGAATACATCACCTGCTTCCTAGCTGCCATCCCGTAAAATTGAAATGAAAATGTATAAAAACACAAATGTTGAAAAAATTTCCACGAGCAGGATTTGAACCTGCACCCTTCGGACATACCGGGTCAGGTGCTCTTCCTATTGAGCTATCGTGGTTCTAACCAGCCCGCCGAAATTATTCAACACTTTTTACTTTGAAAGCCAAAGGCGCCCATTCAATGTCAACAACTACCGTCACTAACATCCAATCATAATATTTTTACAAATATTAAAGATCAGTTAAGAAGTAGGCAAGCTATTTATAAAATGTTCAAATAATTTTTAACGCAAATTTTGTTGCGAACAAATTACAAAAACACAAATGTTGAAAAAAGTTTTGTAATTTGTTTGCAACAAAATTTGCTTTAAAAATTATTTGGACATTTTATGAAAATGTATGTTATTTTTTGGCGACGAAAAGTTGTGTCCATCATTTAAAGTTAAAGTTAAATTAAAGTGTTTAACCCTGGTGCAACTACCCTACATAAAAATATACAGAATAGCGATTCTGCAATTTCCGTCGACAAAATGGATAACGATTCAAGTATTTCGAAAATTATTTTTGTTTGCAGAAGCCTCTGTTGCAGTACTCTTGGATAAAATAATGTAACTCGTTGTGTGACGCATTTCGCATGAACGCATGTAGGTATGTATGTAGTGCAACGAGCAGGTTTGCCTTGACCGGCCTCTGTTTATGTATTTCATTCATCCTGCTGTTCCAATAATAAATTTATTCGTAATCTTTAGTAGACATTTAGTTTTTCCTGCGGGTTACAGAATTAGACAAATAATAGGTAGGTACTCATTTCTTTTACAACTTTTCCTGATATAATGCACTTGTACTGTACGAATATACCTACTTACACTGGTAGATACGTTTAAAAATAAGTATTTTTAGGGTTCCGTACCCAAAGGGTAAAACGGGACCCTATTACTAAGACTCCGCCGTCCGTCCGTCTGTATGTCTGTCTGTCTCTCTGTCTGTCTGTCCGTCTGACACGTATCTCATCATTAACCGTGATAGTTAGACAGTTGATATTTTCACAAATGATGTATTTGTGTTGCCGCTACAACAAAAAATAATAAAAAACAGAATAAAATAACTCTCATATAACAAACGTCATTTTTTTTTTGCTCGTTTTTGCTCGATATTGATAACGGCAACAGGTAGACGCTTGAAATATTCACATAATATTAAGTTATATAGTATTCACTTTAAAAATAAATAATTACATTAAAATAAAACAAATATTTAAGGGGGGCTCCCATACAACAAACGTGATTATTTTTTTTGCTCGATATTGATAACTGCAACTGGTAGACGCTTGAAATATTCACAGAATATTGAGTTATATTATTCACTTTAAAAATAAATAATTAAATTAAAATAAGATAAATATTAAAGGTCCCATACAAAAACGTGATTTTTTTCCAATTTTCTTCTCGGTTTTAAAACGATAACAGATAGAAACTTGAAACCCTTCGAGCGCGAGTCCGACTCGCATTTGGCCGGTTTTTTTTTAAATTTCCGCTGGACAACTATTATAGACATAATTCGACATATAAATTTTCTGAAAGCTTTCAATAATTTATCACCCTCATCCATAAACGTCCTACTGCTGCGCTTAAGCTTTCCCACATGGGCCACAAGTTTTGTTGTAGTAGGTACAACAGTAATGTAAATATTTGGCCCAAAGGTAATTAATAAATAACCCAACTTAATAGTTACTGGCACTGCTGGTATGCCTATGCAATACAATGCCCAACATGTAACAAACAGAAAAAATACCTACATATAAAATTTTTAATAAAACAACTTTCACAAAACTATTCACGTTTATTTTACACATTAACTTTATTATTATCTTGACTACTAGTATCTTGACGTTTCGAACCCTTAGGAGCTCGATGGCGCAGTGGTTATCGCGCCCGATCTGCGAGTGCTGAGGTTAAGCAACTTTCGCAAAGGCCGGTCATCGGATGGGTGACCAAAAATTTATCAATTCGAGCTCCTCTGTGCTTCGGAAGGCACGTAAAGCCGTTGATCCCGGCTGCATTAGCATGCAGTCGTTAACAACCACCAATCCGCATTGGGCCCGCGTGGTGGTTTATGGCCCGTTCTCCCTATCCATCTATAGGGAAGGCTCGTGCCCCAGCAGTGGGGACATAAAATGAGCTGATGATGATGATGATGATGATGTTTCGAACCCTTTACAACAGGATCAATAAAATATTTTTTACGGATCTAGTTACTCACGTTTATTTCACACATTGCTTTTTATTATTTTATCCTGACGTTTCGATTCGAACCCTTTACAGGAACAGCAGTGAGACATACAAGTTGCTTTATGAGTGAGACTGAGGTGTCGGTCGTCTCGTAGAAAATGTAATTTCCAAACTGTCGTCGACGGAGAAGCCAGCGTTCTTGCCAACGTGCGTTCGTTCGCATTCGCATGCATGCATCATTCAGTTCCGACCGCAGATTCAGGCATTCAGTGTGAAACCGCGGCCGGCCGGTGAAAGACGCGCGCGTTGTCCGTCGCTAGACGCGGGAAAAGTTTGCGATGTCTATGCCCGGATAGCGACACCCCTTCTTAATAAACAATTCGCAATTATGAATGCTAATGAATTTTTGTGACTTTGTATTTTGGCCCACTGTGTGTTAAGACAAAGTTAACGCAATGAATTTTACTCCGTGGATGAAGGTAAGCTATTACTTTTATTTTAATACATATTAGGATTAAGGATTCGTTTACCTGCGTTTGCTACTACTTACATATAATTTTCTTTTGTGTTTCCCTCCCTCTCTAAGGAATCCTTAGTAAACTAAGAGAGAATTACTATTGTAAATTAATTATTTAACAAGTACAAGATACTATTATAACAGCAAACAAGTACGAGTAGGTAGATAGGTAGGTAGCTTTATCAATAAAATTAACTTACTTATATAAAGATTTATTTAAAAAAAATTACCTACAATTATTTTATAAAATAAACAAAGTTTCAACAATTATTTTCAGATAAAAATAAAAGAAAGTAAATTGTACACCAAGTTGTTTATTATCTATAATAAAGAGCCTTTTCCTGATTCAACACTTTTTCATAAAGTCCGGTGTCGCAGAAAATGCCGTCTGAGGCTTAGAGCATTTAACCAACGTCTGAGGCAATCAAGAAACTCTCCAAAAAAAACAAAACAAGGAACCTTCTTATTGTTAGCTATTTGTATTCACCAAAACCCTGAAAACTTAATAGGTTTACACATAAAATAATTAATAGTACCTACTTTACACTAATTCCTTACTACGTTCAAAACGTAAATAAACTAAAAAGTTGTTTCTAATAATAAAACATATGATTTGCTTTCAAGTATTCCTTTGTTTTTCACGCGCGGAAGTATTTAAAAACATACATAGGTACTCGTACAAAAGTTTACTCGTAAAATATATTAATACATTTGTTTTACCACGAAAACATCGGTTGTTCTAAAACGATAAAATTACCGTTATCAATGTTCAAGTTTAGACAAAACTATAATTTTATCAACATGGACAACCAGAAGGACCTGATAATATTGTATGATAGTAGGTTATTGCGATATTATTAAATTGTTAAACTAGATCATTAGGGCTTCATATATTATGTTCCATCACCAACATCTAAAGCTTCGGTGGGTATCCTATTTAGAGAAACTTCACATTCACTATCCAACCACTAACATACCTATAGGTAAAGGTATTATTTTGATCTTCTGTCTACATAAGTCGATAATTATTATTCTCACATTTTTCTTGTCTATAACAGTATCAATTTGTTATTTACAAATTGATACTACATACGAAATTTTAACAAATGCGACGGTGCTAGTTTTTAAAAGTCTTCTTATGGAAAGACTTTAACGAGGTTAGTCTCTACATTTTATTTTTATATTTAAAATGTAGGTACATTTAATCTTGAAATTATCTTTAAAAATTATCAAAAATGGCCACTTGTAAGGGCATTAAAACATGCAAAAATATATTTCCCGTAATGATAACGAATACTTTTATAAATACAGTATGAAGTATTTATTAAATACAGAAAAATACAGCTACCTAACCTACCCAATGAAACAATGGCACCAACCGGTTTCTTATCACAAATTAGACCTGTAAGTTCAGTGCAACGTGTCACGTCATACAACAACCGTACTTACATATCAGTAACAAGGTGTAATGCCTAAAACGATGTTAAGTTGTACATTAATATGTATCGGGCGCGTATCGAGAAGGCTGTGCGCAGGCGCAGGCAGGCATTGTTGGATACGGGCTCGGTCACACGGGTTAGAAGCGAGCGGCATACTAATCGGAGTTCCCTTGCCAAATATCTTGATAACGTGTTCTCGATGATTCGTTGAACTAGTTTTCACTATCATGGTAGCTATATGTATAAACGAAAGCTTTTTTTTTACAAAAATAAAAAATAACCTCCCTGAAATTAGGAGAATAACTAATGAATAATATATTTTCAATTATTAAAAAATATTATGTAATTTAATTGCATCATTTTATCTGTATAATTTATTTCTTTGTAAGATTTATAATTAAGACAAAATGGAGTGAAATGTATGTTTTTTTATTTTATTTACGGGTAAGCACAGTGCCTTGATCTCACCTGATGTTAAGTGATGATAAGGCCAATTGGTGGAAGCGCACTTCACACGGGATCCTCAACTAGAGAGGCACTAGCTATATTATCTCTAGCTGCTGGAACACAAGAATGCTACAAACATTGATGTTATGGCGACATATTTAGATAAGATGGTGGTAGCTAGCCAGGCGGACAAACAAGCCTTACCACCAACTAAGCCGAGTACACAAAGATGTACCCCCCCGCTGGGAATCGAACCCGAGACCTCTGAGTCTAAACCGGTGGTCTTAACCACTAGACCACAGAGGCGGTTAAAATGCGGCGACATGTATGGCTCCAAGAAGAAGCGATAAGCCTGTTTTTCGGGTTTTTCCAAGGTGCCTAGTGCATGTTTTAATTGCCATTCGATCATGTTAACGAAGACAACTATTTGTATAACATTGAATCTGCGCCTTCTGAGTAATTAACTTATTACTGAGGGTCTTGCATAGGGTCAGTAAAGATACCCGTGGTTAGTGTAGAGAAGAAGAATATTTATTTACAAAACTTAACTTACTAAAGTACTAAAACATGATATCGCAACTAGCGCTATGACAAACAATATCAAACTTACAAGCTAAAGTAATACAAACATTCTATACACCGTTGGCCTGAATAACCCGAAAGATTTAAACCACGTATTCTTAACGACAGTACGAGTAAATAACGTTATATTAACATGGGTCGAAATGTGTGTTTTAATTGACCCACTTTTTCAATACAAATTAAATCATAGTAATAGCGTGTTTCTTTATGGTCAAGCCTTTACTTCAGAGAGTAAGCGAATCATATTAATCTCAAGTTGAGAAACAGGGAGCGAGCATGACACTTCACGAATCGCTCCGATATCACACGAGGCACCTAGGTAAGTGCGTCTGCGTGAAAGTAGTAGGTGTCTACGTCATACCTTAGGGTGTGTTATACTTGATATTTTTTTTATTATTATTTGTTTTAAATAATGAATATCTCCTTTATTATGGGGTTTAGGACTATGTGTTACATAACTTTATATACTCTAATTAGGCTGTAGAATCGTTAAGTTAAATCTTTCGGGTTATTCAGGCCAACGGTGTATATACAGAGATCGTGTTGTACTGCGCTGTGATTGGTCCGCGTCTTAGTATGGACATAGGTACAACTGTGGTGCTGCCACAAACTAATTCGAATTTTATTCGCCGTTCGATTACGTTAACGAAAACGAGAATTGAAACTCGCACATAACACCGTAGTGACAAACGAGGAGAGTAAGTAGATTATGCCTTATAAAATTGCGATTTCGTTAAAGTGATCAAATCTAATGGCAAATATAGTACCTACTAGGCACCTAGTAGTAGGTAGATATATATAACGTGGATCGAACAACGATTCCTCACATTCAATTCGAACATATCTCCGTTCGGCTACTGACATATCTTTCGACCATCTGCTTCCAATTCAATCCAATTTTAGATAATGTGTTGTGTTGTGGAATAGTCGGTGGAGGTATTGTAGTATCCTATAATATTGAATTCCTTATTTTGAAATAATAAGAAGAATACTGTTATTATCTTTAGTAACTCATATCACAGTCGGACCGTCTGACCTTTAATTGAGTCTGATATGTTCTAATTATTAGGAAATTTATTAACTTTACGCAATCTGATATTTTCATCTTCCCTATTCAACATAATATTTGTTATTACTTAGTATCTCGATCTCAAGGAGCTCGATGGCGCAGTGTTTAAGGCCGGACATCGGATGGGTGACCAAAAGTTTATCATCTCGATTTACTCGTGCTTTGGAAGGCACGTAGAGCCGTTGGTCCCGGCTGCATTAGCAATCGTTAACAACCATCAATCCGCACTGGGAACGCGTGGTGGTTTATGGCCCGTTTTCCCTATCCATCTATAGGGAAGGCTCATGCCCCAACAGTGGGGACATAAAAATGAGCTGACGTGACTATCTCTTAATATATACTACTCAAAACAAAATAAGGGCCACGAGGTATTTTTTCATTTTGGTGTAAATTATTAAACATTTACATATTGAAAGTAGTAAAATATTGAGTATACAAACTCTTTGATACCTAAACTTTTTAATATTGTAGTATTCATCTAATACTGGCAACAATTTTAAATAAAATTTGATTTAAAATTATTTTTGAAAATTTTGATTGCATTTTCTTTGACGTTTTGCTTTCCTTAGCTTCTTGGTTTATTAGAAATTATCAGAGTTCATTGATATCTCGAGTCAGAAACATCTTTTGCAATATGCCACAAGCACGCAGGCGTCATATGGACTCGCTGACAGCAACCAGAGCCGTTACAATGATTGAAGAAGGTCATTCGCAGCGATCTGTGGGTTTGCAATTGGGATTTTCTCGAAGAGCTATTCAAAATCTATGGAATCGTTTCCAAGAGACCGGCAGTGTTAGAAGAAGACCTGGTTCGGGCAGAGTTCGCATTACAACAGCTCAAGAGGATCGTTACATTCGATTAAGTGCGCGCCGAGATCGCACAACGACGGCCCGCAAGCTGCAAAATCGTTTACGGCTCACAACGGGTACTCGTGTCAGTGACCAAACTATTCGTAATCGATTGCATGAAGACCAGCAGGCATCAAGAAGGCGAGTTGTCCGTATTCCATTAACCAGAAATCATCGTGCAAATCGTTTAAGATTTTCCCGTCAACATTTGGACTGGGACATAAACCAATGGGGCATGGTGCTCTTCACAGACGAATGCAAAGTTAAATTTTTTAACGACGATCGGCGTATTAGAGTATGGAGAAGACGCGGCGAGAGATTTTCAGAAGCCTGCATCCATGAAGTCGATCGTTTTGGTGGTCCAAATGTAATGATTTGGGGCGGGATAAGCTTACACGGTAAAACTGAGCTCGCTATTTTAAATGAGGGTACTGTTACTGCTCAGCGGTATATTGAGGAAGTCGTCAGACCACAAGTGATCCCATTTGCCCAGCGAGCGGGTCCTGGATTCATCTTGATGCAAGACAATGCTCGTGCACACACGGCTCAAGCGACTCGGTTTGTACTGGAAGCGTCTCAAATTCAAGTCTTGCCGTGGCCGGCGAACAGTCCGGACTTAAATCCAATAGAGCACATGTGGGATCAGTTGAAACGAAGAGTTAGAGACGGTGATCAGGAAATCCACAACCAACAGCAACTCATCAACGCTGTTAAAAGAGCCTGGGAAGAGATTCCAATGGAAAATGTCAGGCATTTGATTGAGAGCATGCACTCCAGGCTTCAGGAGTGCGTAACGAAACGAGGGGGGCATACCCGTTACTAAAAGATGAGCATGGAGTATTTTCTTTTGTTTTCAGTAACTTTACATTGTTTTTATTTTTAACCTTAAATGTGTTTTTTCTTTCAAAAGCAAATAAACTTTTTAATCATTATTATTGGAATAAATTTATCGGTCTACACGGTAAAAACAACATTAGTTTTCGTTATGGAGACAAAAAAATTAATATTGGTTTTATTATTTTCATGGTACAGACAAAATACCTCGTGGCCCTTATTTTGTTTTGAGTAGTATACTTACGTAAAGAGTCCGCATACCATGTTTTTGATTAAACTTCTGCCGATCCACTTGTGTCTATTTTATATTAGACTAGCTTTTGTTCGCGGCTTTGCTCATGTAGGCTACACGACTTGTGTTTATTCGTAATAAAAGCCAAACTTATTAAAGGTAAAAATCGGGTATAAGTAAAAAGTGTCTAACACAAAACAACGTAATAAGATCACTCTGTATAAGTAATTTTTGTCCGTTTTGAATCCTCCTGTACAAATTGTCATGCCCTACTTAAGGAATCATTTTCCAAAAATCCTGAAACACTTTACAATTTCTTACCAGGCCAAATACTGAAATTTAAGGAATGACAGATTTCCATACAACTTTCCACCCTTATTTCACCTCTCTAGGGAAGATTTTTCGAAAAATGCAAAAACATGTGATTCTTTATTTTTATCTAAAAATCTATAGATCGATTAAATTATTCATTATTATAATTAATACTTTAAAAATAACAATTTACTTTTAATTATTTCTTTTCAAAAAGCCAAATACCAGTTTTCATGATTTTTACTTCAAAACTGACGGACTATACAAACAAACATACATATGCAAACTTTCACCCCCTATTTGACCCCCTTAGGGTATGATTCCCATAAAATCCTTTCTTAGTGGCTGGTTACGTCACTCAATTAACCTACCGTCCAAATTTCATCTAATTAGCTCCAGCGGTTTCGGCTCGGCGATGATAAATCAGTCAGGACAAGTCATTATATGTATATAGATTGACGTTTCAATCCCAATACAGAACAACTTTAGAGTACCTACAATATTTATTTTTCACACCCTTTCCAAAGATTTAGGCAATACATAACTATTTGCAATGAATAATGAATAGGTACAGTAAAGCTTTGATCCAAGGGCGACTTACACCTTGAATCTGTTTTTAAACACGAATTCCATTCATTCACAAACTCTGTCAGTTGTTTACAGTTAAATAAGACAGAATCACGTGTAAAGGATTAAAATGAATCTAGTAATTATCTGTAAGCCAAATTACGAGTCATTCAACTACGGGATTAATTAACTCGTTATTAACTATTTATAAAACGGTTAAACAGTCATATTGAACCATGTTTACAATACAAGTTCAAGGGATTGATCTATTGTTCCATTATAGTTAATACTTATATTACTTTTATGTGTCATGTAGAATTGTGTAGTTGTATACCAACAATGATTGCTTTACTATATACATTGTACATAGTTAGCTAATGTAAAAAACTTCACTACTGTAACGAATAATAATCAGTATGATGAATTGATGGTTGATTATAAATGTACTTACCTACAGCACACCTACGGCCTCTGTTATAGTTGTATCGTGGTTGTATTGTAAGAGGTTTTTTTACCTTAGTATGGGCACCACGCTCCACAATAACTTTATAATAACATCAGAAATGTATTGTTATGCAAACCAAAACTATAAACAAACTACTGTAGAGATAAATCATGGGTAATGTTAACATTATCATTAAACAAAACATGATTAATTGGAGCTTTTGACGCTGTTTAGATATCCAGGAATTATCCCTTTTAAACTTAAGTCTAAATACCGGTAAAATAGGGTAACTTTTAATCAAGGGTAACATTGATAGTACTTATAGGTACCTAGGCGTCTGCTTAGTGCGACTACTTCCGGGATTATATCATGGGCTTATATGTGGATGTCAAATTCAAAGATTCAGATATTCTAAGCTGGCACTAGAAAAAGTAACTCCGGTTTACCGGTATTCAACGTGCATTGCATAAGGTACTAAACTTTTTATTTCCTCCGACGATTTAATAATGATTTATTAGACCATAGAAATGGCCGCTGGGTATTATGATATAGATTGTTTATAGTAGTTAGCTACCCAAGTTAGCGTGTTGCGCACGCGGCGGGAGGTTGGCGCGATGACGACGATCTATGTCAATGCCGCGGCGCTATCGCATCGCACACTTATCGACCTCTTCGGTTATTGGAAAATTACATTATAGCTTACGAGCCCTTTTAACTAGCAGGCAAATTGTTGAGGAAATGCATTCAGTGGTAGGTCAAGTACGACACTTCTACCACAGAATAACTAACTTGTACGCCGGTCGCCAACTCATTTGCTAATATTGACAAACGTTGATTATAGTCGTAAGAACGTACTTATTATTTTATTCAGATCTAAAGTTAATACAACGTTGGTCTGGTCTTTAAGACTTCTTGGTAAGCACACCGATCTTGTCTGACAAAAAACAGATTGAACATAATTTTTAGACATGTTAGGACTCAAATGGATTTGAATTTTATATTTTTATTTCATTACCTACATGTCAGTAATGGCAATAATGCTTTAAAGGCTATGCATATATTTAAACGAGTTGCTCGGAGTGACTCTAACTGAACTAGGTACGTGGTCTATGGTAGTAAAAAACTTTATATTCTGCATTAGGTACTCTTTACATGTTATAAATAATTTTGATCGGCATCATTTATTTTGCAGTCAGGGAAGTTTCCAAGGCAGTGCCTGCCTTAATACTGTGGACGCAATGGTGAATGGTTAAACTCAAAGCAAATTATGAAAACAAAATATAGAACCTCTTTTCTTAATTACGAATTTTTTTTGCGCGTAACTTAAAGAAGCTGGAACCCGTTTCGGAAACTGACATCTTGATAATGTTTAAGTGTAATTAATCATACAACTCGTATAGATAATGTCCATGTAAGCTGATCGTATAGATAGATTGTGTTAGCCAGAGCCTCCGGCACTATCGCACGGTCGAGGGCTGCGCTGAAGGAGGGTATTCGCATTCAATTGCTTGTTAAAGATTTATGTGTCAGCCATTTAAGATGGCCGACTACGTGTGAAGGTGTGTCGTGATATGTTATGATGGTATCGGTATTAAGTTATTAATGATTTAGAGGCAGTTCAAAGGAAATTATTGTTAAAATAGTACCTACATTTATGTAGAAGAATAAAACACTTTAAATGATGGATATTCAAATATAATATATCTACACTTTACGCTTTGGTTGCAAACCAATACCAAGTCGGAAAAGTAATGAAAAAAATATCGAATTAAAAAAAAAACTACATCACGCTTTTTTCAATATTTGTCAACACTTTTCCGTACAGAAACAATACGAGTACTACGCAGTACAATGGCTTCATATCTTGCTATAACTTAACTAGGTACGTGAATGAGAAAGTACCTAAATAATAGCTTATATACTTTATTAAATATTTACAAGTTTTGAAACTGAATTATAAACTTTGTTTTTTGTTATATCACTAGCAAAAATGGAGTTTTAATTTGGGCAATTAGATAAATAAATGCAGATTGAACTACATATAGATTTATTCAGATTGCAGCGCTTCCTCGTCCCTATTCATCACAGAGCATACGTCATATGTGTACGTAAGTATATGTTTACAAACATATGGGGGATGGGGGGCGGAAGTTGCCCTTATCAACTGTTTGACTCGTATCTCAATCTACATTGTCCTCATTAAAAGTTACGAGTCTGTTATTGCCTGGACGTCATCAAAATAGATACTTATAACATGTAGGTACTCTAGTTCCTACCTACCTAATAGATACAAAAATATATTTTATATTTTGGCGGCGTTCAATGCGTATAACCTAAGCTGACCATAGAGCAGGGTGCCAAGTGCGAGTTTCATTCGCTTTTCGATCACGGTAACGAAATCGAGAATTTGTATGGCAAAATTTCAACTTTTATCGTATGGCGCCAGGAGGCGCTTCTTCAATGCCATACTAATTTTCGTTTTCGTAAACGTAATCGAATGAATACGGATAGTAAATAAAACTCACACAGGCACCCTGATAACCCAATAGCACCTTTAAAGACTACATTAGCTCGGATTGTTTAATAAAACTAGTAAGTATAAGTCATGTCTGCGGTTTTATTTTATTTTCTAAAATTTGTGTTATGTCGAATATTAATGTGAAGTAATGGTGGATTATTAACCGTTAAGTGTTCGTGAGTGTGCATGAGTGTTGGCAATAAAACAAAACAGTGCAACATCACTTTTCAAATTCTCTCAAGAAGTACGCCCGAGGACTTAGTAAAGCCCCACATCTTTACTGAGATATTCGAGGGGTTGGGGGTATATCATTTCTCACTTTTCATTTCTATTATCATTCATCATCATCATACATGAAAGAAATATTGTTTATTTAAGTATGGTGAGACTTTTTCATTGGCTAAATGCATGTGCAAAGCCATAAAAAAAGAAAAAAAAACTTTACATCCGAGCTAAGGTAGGTGGTAGTCTTTAGAGGTGCTGTAAATTATTGTATTGTACGAATTGTAGTTGGATTAAAATTATTTACATCCATAAATATAAATAGGTACTTTGTTTCACTTTAAGTGACAGAAAATGTTTTATCTTACTTGATGTTGTGTAAACTCAGTTTTTTTTGTAGAAACTTTATTGGCCTTTGTTTTACACGTTGTGTACTATAAGTTTGTGTTATTATGTGTAGTATGTTTCTCATATTGTAAAATAAAATTGGTAGTGTCACGGCAGAGTGGAAAAACGCAAGCTTTGTAAATCACGAGTGTGAACTTACTATACTTAGGTCCCCATACTTTTCGGCGATGTCTTATACGTACGTATTAGTGGTGTAGATAGTGTGTATAATTTATATGTGGGTGTGTATTGGCATTGGAGAGAGGATATATATGACAAAATGGATCACCATTATAAAAATAATCATATACAAATGTGAATGAATGAAAAAAACGATTAAATGAAGAGAAAGAAAAACCAGTTGACTATATAATAACCAAATATAATCATAATCAATGTATTGTGTTTGTGTTTACATGCATTACAAAGCACACTTAATGTTGCATTTATATGGATGTCAATTTAACATTTATACGCGGTCGGAATACGATCGTGAAAGCTCACTACTTTCCCAATGCCGAGTCTTAGCATGGGTGCCCAAATAATACCAAACTATAGAGCTCCTTCTTGCTTCAGAACACACGTCAACTGTAGTTATTTGTAGTTATAATATGGCAGGCCTACGCGCTCTGAGCCTGAATTAAGGGTTTTTCCTTTGTAATAAATACTATACATACTTATATGGGGGGAATCCTTAGTCCACCAGGTTTCTTACAGGCTGGTGAAGATATTTGACGTACGTTTTGACGTTTAGCACTTTGCGAAATCGTAGGTATCTTGTTTAATTAGAAGTGTAGGAAGTTTGTATACTGAATGATTATTCCAAATCACGAAAGTATAAATATTTTGAAATTGTTTTTGTTCAGCTATGAGTCAGTGGTAAATTTCTTGAATAGCAAGTGTATAATACAATTATTATTTTAAATACAATATTTGTTTAAGACATTTCAGACTAGCGATCAAAGCCAACCACAGCTCGGCGTATTCATTTTAATGAAGCGTTCTAATGAGAGTGCATCGCAAACACGACTCCCTATTATGACACGCGGTTAACCCGGTCATAGTCCCACAAATATCCCGGGGGCGCTATTTATAACTATAATGTACAAAATGCGTTCTGCCGTGTCTAGTGTCTCAAATGTTGTGTTGACAGCTCGATTTCGGTCTTAGATTCTTTCCTCTTGCTCCGGTTATGATAAGCCTTTATACACATGTATCAATTACGTAATCAGTCTCTCCTGTGTCCAAAAGGTCAAAATAAAAAAAAACAGTCGCGTTCTGGTAAAAGTAGTTTGAAGAGTTGAAGAGTGAAAGGCTTTTTTATTACAAGCTTTTATTTAACTTGCACTGTTTGTATGTAACGATTCTAAGAACGTATATAAATAAATATAGATATTTTCCAAATGTAATCTTTATATAAATTTTAAAAGCTTGAGGCACTGATTACGCTATCTATTATACACTCTTACTACACACACTCACATAATAATATCAGTGCCTTTTTTTTTGCCTCCAGCGTTTCAAATTTATAAACGTTCAACGTTATACCCTGTGTATGAAAAAGTCACAAAAAAATATTTTTTTATTTTTAGTTCGCTAGTTTATTTTTTATTTAAATAATTTTTGGGTTACGTTTTTATTCAAATAAAAGCTTGTTTTTAAAAATCTTTTTTTTTGAACACTAGCTTTCAGAAATTAGTAGATATTTCAGCTTAGGAACCGCTCGATCAAAAATTGTATTGAAACGAAAATCTACGTAAGTCTAGTCTCAGAAGTACCTACTCTAACTTTGCAGTAATTTCGGTGTTTTTCTTAAGACATAAAAAATTTAATACATAGACACCCACCCACACAGGGAATGTTAAACAGGAGAAATCAAACAAACGGGCCTGTTTGTTTCGAGTAGATTTAAAACAATTTTGAGTTACTTGACTCTAAAATCAAATCAAATCGAACATACGAATTCTCGATTGCAATCCCGTTTGAAACCTGTTGTCGTTAGCACACGTGGGTCTGTCTGGTTACATACTTATGCTAAGCACTTATATACAAATTACAGATGGCAACTTTCACAATGCGCAAACGCAAACGGCAAAACCGCGGTTCGGCGCGAGCCTGCCGCCTCACCCGACGAGTTTTGGTGATCGCCATTCCAAATTACACCTTGTACCATTGCGTAAATTATCCGCATGATCATGCGGGCACGTGAGCTCACATTTTGAACATTTATTTCGAAATAAGTAAGCTCGATGGCGCTGTGGTTAACGCGCCCGGTCTGCGAGTGCAAGTTAAGCAACATTCGCAAAGACCGGTCATCGGATGGGTGACCTAAAATGTATCAACTCGAGCGCCTCCGTGCTTCGGAAGGTACGTAAAGCCGTTGGTCCCGGCTGCATTAGCAGTCGTTAACAACCACTAATCCGCACCAGGCCCGCGCTGCGTGGTGGGTTTTTTTTTAGCTCTATCCATCCATAGGGTAGGTTCGTGCCCCAGCAGTGAGGACATAAAATGAGCTGATGATGATGATGATGATGATGAAGTAAACCGGGACGAAATTACAAAATATTTAGTTTTTTATTGGGAGGTATGTACTTAATTAGTTCATGTTAGCTAGCTATACAACGTGTAACAGAAAGGTGTGGTAAAAATGAAAAGATCCAACGTGTATTCGATCTAAATCTTGTATGTGTTGTTACTAAGACATAATTGTCATCCAATTATGAATTAAATATTTATACTAGTCAAGTCATGCGCGTCAGGCGCGCATAAACAAGCAGCAGTGATTATAAATAAATAAGTACTAAATAAATATTATTATTATAAGTTGAGTACCTAAAAAAAAAAAAAAAAAAAATAAATAAAATTTGTTTACGCTTACACCAATTATCTAGGCCAAGATAAACTTCTAATGAAACTCGTTAATATGGTTAAACAAGATAACGGATAAATATACATAAACATAGAAAAACACCCAGACCCGAAATCAATTCAGAAAAACAGTTTTTTCTAAATTGACCCGACCGGGAATTGAACCCGGGACCTCAGAGATGGCGCGACGCCAGACCCGGCGCGCTAACCACTCGACCACGGAGGATGTCAAAGATTATAAATGTAAGTACACAGAGGGTACTGAACCACTAGGGCTGTGACCAGTGATGGGCAAAAAGTAATCAGATTAATGATTAAGGATTACGACTACAATTTGTAATCTTCAATCACGATTACAGATTACAGAAATTAATCAAAAATGTAATCATATCGGTGATTAATGATTATAAATCTGTAATCTTGATTACTTTTATGATTGATTAATAAAACCAACAGTCGAAACGTTAAAAAATAAAAGAACTTTATTTTTTATCAGTCTCATACACTGTGCTTTTAGGATAATTATTTTACGCATGGTAATTTTTCTGGTACTCGATACTTTCAAACTTAAAAAAATACTCGATCACGTACGATAAAAGAATTACGTTGTCTCGTATCGTCTCCTTGCGCTCGATTCGTTTGACTGATGCGCACTGAACAAAATGGCGCGTGTGCACTTGTCGACTATCGACAATGCGAACGCGGCGATTAGCTAGCCGGTGATCGTACAATACCCTGTCCTCCGCACCCTTACCGCGCGTCTTACGTAGTACATAGGTATAATTTATAGTACAATAAAGCCAACCACTCAATTTCTAGATGCATACCTACAAATTGTGATAATTAATGGCAAACTTCATTAATTCCTAAACCATAATTCATATAAACTTAGTTAAGAATAATCATGTAATTTAGATTACTGACTACTGTAATCAAGATTAAAGATTATATGTTTAATCTTGATTAAAAGTAATCACGACTACTTTAGTCTGATTAAAAGTAATCATGATTACTTTCAATCAGATTATTAATCTGATTAAAAAAGTAATTGATTACGCCCAACTCTGGATGTGACTTGTTTATTTTGATGTGAGGTCAAGATAGAAATACTTAGTTAAAATTGCATAACAAATTAAAGTGAATAATTATGTCTTAGTAACTCTGCATACAAGATCTAGATCGGATACACTTTGGATCTTTTCATTTTTAACACACCTTAGTATAGATACCTAAGTATTACGTTGTATAAGAACGAAATAGATTTACATGAAGTATACATGAACTTAATTGAAACGAAAATATAATTTCCTAAGTATATGGAGATTGATGCTCCTTTGAACAAGACAACTCCGACAGATAACGTTCGAACCGCGAAGGTTCAAACCAATCGATATTCAAATCTAATTAATTAAACAATACAATCTCATGTGATCTGTGTTATGTACTTAGCCATGTAACAGCACCGTAGCGAGTAGAGCTTGCATTATTTATCCATTTTAAATTACAGAAGTATTATTATGACGACTATAAAAGTCATTAAGTACTATTTTCAGCAGTCAATATTCCAAATAACAGGAAATGCTATAAGGTTTAAAGAAACTTTATTCTCATAAGAATACAGAATTCACTTACATGAGATTAATAATTATAAAAAGTAATTATATGCCTTGTGACGAAACATGCATTTATAATAAGCTATACATAATTATAATAATACAAAAACAGAACAAAAACAAAAGGTGGGTAAAAAGTTTTTTGTAACAAGTCATTTGTTAGCCAGATCACCGAACGAGTCCATCGAATTTAAACTGAGATACCCTCATTAACTCAAAAATCATAATGTCTAATCTTATCTGCTGAAAAATCGGACCTAAGTCAAATAAGAAACAAGTCCTTTTATTCGAGGTAATAAGATTTTAATTGGATGCGGCTTTCAAATGAATCTGATCTCTATTTTTATTTCGGCTCACAAGTGATCTTGAAGTTAACAAATTTCATCATCTAAATAAATTGTCACTAGTGGCGTCGTATACGAGGTGAAAGGAGCACTCATAATTAATACCATAGATAGTGTAAAAAATAACACCCCAGTATTTGAGTATTCCAAACAGTATTACCTACGTCGCAACACGCGTTTTCACTACTGCAATAAAACTGCTTTGAAAGCTCATGGTAAGGCCGGCAGTAGGTACATGTTTTGTCCCGTGTCCAGAAATTACACTAGAAGAAATTACACATAGTCCCGGATTTCGAATACCTACCACTAGTTTTTTTGGTAGGTAGGTAGGTAAGTTAGTTGTTACCTTAGATGTAATGATATGTTTCAAAAAAATTACAAGTATAGTGATTTACAAAAATAACTAACTATCTATTTCACATATTTTTCCTACCAAGAAAATTCGTAACCCTCAAATTGTCACGGAAATGAAATGACTGCATCTGGCAACCCTAATAGTTGCACCAGTGTTCAACAGGAACCATATCGTCATTTTATCCTTTAATAATCATTCAAGGGGTCAGCAACTGATTTTAGTCTTTAGCTCTCTTTTGTTTTTTTTTAACATGTTGTGATTTTCCTTTATATTTTGTGTTTTTATTTGTGATGGAAAGTGTCCTTAGATAGGGCATTTCCAATATTTTTAACGCTGTAAGGATAAAAGAGCTCGACACTTGCTGAGTTTCTTGCCGGTTCTTCTCACTACAAGTTCTCCCGCTCAGAGTAGAATTACGAACCGATGGCATAATGATAATGACGTTCGAGCTATTTGTAGCCTAAACTGAATAAACGATTTTGAATTTTGAATTTTATTTGCAACCTGTAAAATTTCAATGAAAATCTATGTTATTTGTTGGCAAAGAAAACAGTGTCGTACACTAGCCTTAAAGGGACGAAAACTGGTGCCACTGGGTCCTACAATATCTTTCCGATTGATAACAGAACTTCGAGAATTCGGGGAAATAGTCAATCGTAAATTATTACCAGAAATACTGGCTGTCATTTGTAATCTGAGAAAAATGTGAGAACGATTTGTGTGCTTATTGGATGTTACGGGCCGTTGCAACTTTTAATAATAAATCATCGATATCTAAGTTTTGTACTTTCGTGTTGCTTATTTCCGATTTGTAAGTCAAGAAACATATATATGACTTCCGAGTTCTACAGTGATTCTACTATAGGTATACATACTAGTCTAAGATTATATAAACGTGTATAATCTGAGCTACAGTATTACAGAGGTAGTCTATAATACCTAGGTCTACGTAAAGATAGTACCTATATAAGTTGCTGAAAAAACGTCCTTTATAATATTCTTTTTATCTTGCTGTTTGATTCACAGTCTCAAAGTAGATCCCAAAATAAAGATTCTTTTGTTATTTTTTATTATTTTGTATTGACAATGCTATATTTATATCGTAACTAATATATCTCCTGAAAAAGACGAATCGCCTCAGGTACAACTCGAACCTACGACCTTTCGCAATCCGCACGACAGCTCTTCTAACTAAGCTACCGAGACACATAAATTATTGTTGTAATCCGTTTTTTATCGATATGTTTCAATATTTTCCAAACAATCTGTACAATCTTTAGAGACTCCATTTTAACTTTACTATAAATTTGCATTCTCAATAAAATGCAACAAGAATATTCAGACAAGTGTAGACAAGTTATGACCGTACTAAAAACAAACCATGTTACTATATTTTTATTATTAATATCTGAAGAAGATTTATAGATAGTAGGTACCTACATTATCGAATGTAGTGCTCTGGGTACCAGAGAACAATTGAATTCTGTTGTGTCTGGGCTCGACGGCGGTCAACCCACTAAGAAAAAAGACAAGTGTTGAAAAATTCTACACGCAGGATTCGAACGCGCACCTCATGACATGCCGGGTTAGATGCACTATCTTCTGACTATAGAGCTTAGATAGAATAGTTTGATAAGTACCTACCTATTAATAATGTAGGCAATTGTAATATAAATAAAAAGGTGCTAGCTAGCTAACCAAAAGCATAACCACAAAAATGTTTGTAGTTTTCTTAGTCTATCTATCTAAGGAATGCAAAGAAATCTAGTGTTACTTTGTCTTTTTTCAAATTGTGATTTGTTCGCAACACAAAATTTGCGTAAAATTATATCTAACCATAATCATACCTACACTTTTCTAACTATACAAGTACCTACACTTTATCTGTTGTAAGATGCTCTGCGTCTGACGGTGGTGTTTACGGCTGACTCCCTAATTCCTATTAGTGATTGTACATAAACGGAGGCGTGCGTTTAAAAGCCGTACTTTACCCGCACTCCAGGGCACTTTATGAGCCGGCGGTATTGGAAAAATGTTGGCAACATAGTGCGCTCACACGCTGATTTGTTATAAACATTTTTAAAGTTTTTCTTCTGATTTCTATTCTGCTATTAGTAGGTACCTACAAAACAAAAGCTGTTTACTTCTTCTTTAATTTAGATCATACAAAGGTATCTAACTAATTCAGCCTAGCCTTAAGTATTTATTATATTATTTAGTGATGATGTATTAAGGAAAACTTAAGATTCTAATTTGAAAATTAGAATTCCTTTGTTTTATTTCATTTACGAATGCCATTGACACGATATGGTGATTTAATTAATTTTATAAATTGTGCTAATTAAGGTTAATAATAAAAAGAGTTGCGTTTTTCTATAAAAAACAATGTTCTCAACTATCGTAATAAATAATTTTGATTGTTGACATCATCAATTAGTAGTGGCTTAATGCACCTTGGTTAATGTAGGTATGCATAAAAAAAAAAAAAGTATGCATAAAGTTACAAATTTTCTCAAGTTTTGTTTTACTTCCAATATAACAATCTTACTATTGTATAAGACCAGAGCCTTCAGGTTTTTCTGTAAAATTTGTAAAATTTTATGTAGTAGGTAATGTAATTTGTGTTGTGTCACTAATAAATGATTTTATTATTCTATTCTATATAGACTTCGACAAAGACGCAACAGAATCAAATCTTCGCCTCCCCCCGTTTTACTTACTATCGTCAGTTACATTTTTATCTCATATCATACCACGATGCGAGTGTTTACGGCTAATTCAGTAATTCATGTTAGTAGGAGATAAAGGACAGAGCAAGTTTATATGCGTTTAGCCTTATCCATCATCAATTTACACAGACTATACACGCGAGCGACATTTTGCAAACCACTTTGACTGAACCTTTTGCTGTCAAAGGCAGTTAAACGGCAAAAATAACTATGAATTCAAGTGATTGTATTCACTATTCTCTTGTTTGTAAGGTTTAATTTGCCGTTTATACAAAAGATGTACATTAAACAGATTTCATGCTACACATCCGAAAAAATAGTTGTTTTTGCACATTGTGTTCTTGTTATATGTAAGTATATAATTTTACACAAATTTTGTTGCGAACAATTTTGCATTGTTCGCAATTTTAATTAAAATGTTCAACACTTAGTCTTTTTAAAAATTGTAATTACGTACAATTTGAAAAAACGTCGAAAAAATTTCCACGAACGGGATTCGAACCCGCAACCCATGCATGACACTACCAACTACCAACTATATAATATATTAATTGAAAACTAATTTCATTCAAATAATAATAATTTCTAACGTTTTATGTAAAATGTAAACAAACAAACAAAAAAGGCGCAAGGGAACTCTCTCTCTCTCTCTTTTTCTAATTTTAAAACATAAACATAAAATATGTTCTGTAAAATAAATACAAATTCAAAACATAGCATGTTTCATGACAAATGTCTTTTCCATTTATTCAAAGAATTCTATGTGTATTACTCGTATATCATTCAAAATGGACACTTTGTATACTCTATGCCCCTGGTAGAGCCGTGGTAGTGCTGTTGGCACTTTACGAGCGGACACTATCGGAAATATGTTGTTCCCATGTGCTGTTTCCCGCACATAATATGCACCCATTTTTAATAAAGCTTTATTCAATTGAAATGAATTTGTTGTTACGAAAACGTTAGTAAACAAAAACATAATTATCTTTAAATGAAAAATGAAAAGATTTCATTTATGATTTTCAAAGCTCAGATGATAAACTAAATGACAATAAGACTCTTTATTGTATGTTGTATGTATGTAGTTTTGTGTTACAAATGTGTTCAAATAAATATGTGCATTTGGTTTTTCATATCGAGCTGTCACATTATTATTAATCAAAATGTTAATAATAATATAAACCAATATTTAAATCAAAGTTTCAAACGTTACTTAACAACTACTTACTCGTATGTCTTTAATTTCAACTTGAATGTGAGGCCAACTATCTTTTATAATCATACATAAAACCAACCCTTTCTGGTTTATCTGTTATCACTTATTATTATTGTTTTTAAAACATTTAGTCGAATTGAGAACCTCCTCCTTTTTTTCGGTTAAAAACACTTTTGTATCGCACATCTGTCTGTACGTTAAATTTTAAAAGTTCTTTAAAAATTGCTTTAATGTCATTTTTATCTTTGGTTATTTGAAATTTGAAATAAACACCTTTTTTAGTTCCTATTCTCAGTTCCACTTATACAAACCTAAAACTATTAAGAAAAGACTGAAACACCTTTTTCTTTTGCTGGATGAAGCTTTTTATACATTCCAAGGTGAATGCTTTTCATACAAACCAAAAAGAGCTCGAGTCAACGTTTCCATTTAAACGAGTTCCAGCGAAATGAATGACGGTCACTTTGCAAAAGTTCGAGCGGAGCCCCATAATAACTCGAACCAATTTTCTTCAGTTATTCATTCCTAATTGGAAAACTGATTTCAAAGATCTGCTATAGAGAGGCTTAAGTTGAGTTTGTTGAAGTTCATTTTAGGTCCGAGGTATCTTTCTTGGTCGTTCTTCAACATAGTTTCATCGGTAAGGATTGCAAAGCCTTGGCGCAGTTTTGACTTTCTAAAATGTTTTGTAAAAAGTCCATCCTAAATACATAACTTATATTAATGCGATACTTATGTCCATTTTCACCATTGACCCCTAAGTTTTAAGTGACCCGTAAGCCATTTTAGGTGATGGTTTTGCTCCAACAACAGTCACCTAACATGGCTTAGGGGTTATCGTAAACTTAGGAGTCGTCGGTGAAATCAGGCATTAGTCTGTTTGTAAATAAATAAATAAATAAATAAAAAAAGCAACTTTTTATTTCGGTTAAGTTCCCATAGTTATGGCGACAACTAATAAGGCTTTTAAGACAGATTTTCACGTCGTCGAAACTGCAAATGAAAGCTAGCTTTGATTAAATACCTTCCCCCATATTTATAAAAACTATTTAAGCATAATTTAGTTTTATCGTTTAAATCATTAAGTTTTTTCTATAGGTTTATAGCTGAGCTAAAATATATTGTGCCTAGAGATAATTTAATATGTTTGATATTTAAATGGCAGAATAGAAAAACAATCGGTCCACTTGTAATTATCGAAGTACTGATTTGATTGACTTTTAGTATAATCTTAGGCCTTAAGCACTATAATAAAATGCATCAATGAATATTATTACTTTTCCAATTTTTACATTTTTAGAGTAAGTACTTGTCTAATCTAAAAAAGACATTAAGTTTTTATACATTGACGTTTCTTTCAGTGGCCATTGTGCTGCTTGCTGGTGTTGATGCTGGACGGGTCCGCCGCGGAGCAGTTCACCCTGGGCTACATCACGGGTTCACAGCGGCGACCGGGCGACTACAGCTACCAAAAACCGGGACGAGTTATTTCAGGTAAGCACAGATAAGACGAGAGACAGACAAGATGAGCTTGACCGAGAAGCGTCTAGCGAAAGTGATTGTGGAAGTTATTAAGCAACTTTGGAAGTGGTGGGTTACCGGATGGGTGACCAAATAAAAAATACCTGAACTCTTTAGTGGTTTAGAAAAGCACGTAAGGACGATGGTCCCAGTAGTTGTGGTAAATCAGCAGTCGTTAAAACCACGTCGGGCCAGCATAGTAGGCTATTGCCCGGTCTTTCCGATGTACTATTGTTTATCTGGGAAGGCCCAAACCCAGCAGTGGGACGTTACATATTGAAGATGATGATGGTAGATTTGAAAGAAAGATGAATAAAAAAAAGAAAGAAAGTTTAATAACGATTATACCTTGTAAAAGATGGAAATTGAACTGATTAAAAACATTGATAATAATTTTTTTTTCGTTGGAATGACCAAAATATTTATTATCAATTAACTCATTCTTCTTGCCGTCCCCTAATCTTACAACATCAGCACTGATTATATTATATGAAAACACACGCAGAGTGATTATCAGTTTGTGCAAGAAAATAAACAAAAACAGAAATTTTATCATACTAAGTTGTTTTTTACCATTGTATATTTTCTTAAAATTAATGTAAAGAAATCATTAGAAGTTTTTTATCTGTCAGTGAAAAAAATAATAAAATTAAAAAGTGTCAATTCGGACACTGGTGTCCGAAGTTAATATGTCCGAAACGTCAGCGAGTAATTTTGTTAACATGTTCGAATAACAAATAAAACACGAACTAGGCACTATGAATGCTGTTTGCGTATATGTAATGTATGCCATACAAATTCTTGTTTTCGCTAACGTGATCGGATCCTAAACAAAACTCTATTCAGCACCCCGATCACAACATCACAACACATCATACGGATACTTTGACATAAAACGGCAATAAAGATGTAAAAACCTCAATACCTACATATGTAACTATCAACGAGTGAGTCATGCTATTTACAGTCCGCGTAAACATACATTACATATCGTCGGGGACACGGGGATAGTTCAAAAGCGCGTAAGTAGCATTTGGTTAAAACCGCGTAATTATCAAACACAACAATTTTGCAGGAGAAAGCACCAGAAAAGAAAACTGATTATTTAATTATTTACTTGGTGGTTTTACGTACTAATTAGATGGTTCCTGCATATAATAGTGAAGTAATTTTCTATAAAAAGTACCTACGTAAATCATAGTTAAGTTTTTAACCGCCTCTGAGGTCTAGTCGTTAAGACCACCGGCTTAGACCCAGAGGTCCCCGGTTCGATTCCCCGCGGGGAACCAACCAAACCAAGTACACATGTTTGTAGCATTATTGTGTTCCGGCAGCTAGAGATAAGATCCTCACTAGTTGAGGATCCCGAGTGAAGTGCGCTTCCATCATTGGCCATATCATCACTTATCATCAGGTGAAAAGCACTGTGCTTACCCTTAAAATATATTTGAAAAAATGGTACTTAAAGGCACTTAAGTTTGCGGTTGCTTAATCCATCTATAAGGTAACGCGGTACGCCGTAATCACAAATGCTACTTACCCGGTTTTGAACTATCCCCGTTGATGATATACGAATACATGAAAATGGAGAACAGCATTTGGTTTGGTGATAATAATCGTTACATCACTGTATGTTTTAAGAAGAATATAAAAAGAAAAAAATAATAAAAACCCGTATTCTGTGACGCTCAGACAATAATCACAAATCTTTCTCTACACTCAATCAATAAATATTTAAAATCTTTACAGTTTCTGAAAGATCTCCAGACTGAAATACGAGAAGAGAGAAGAGGTATTATGTGTGTACACACTCACACATTACCTACTTACATTTTTTATCATGTTCCTTTATACAAGAGTACCTATGTGTTCTTTCTTTTCTTCTTGTCAAAAGCATCGGAGCATCGGATCATAGTGTTTTTTAAGAGAAATAGTAAAGTAAGCTTACCTAAGCCTGCCAGAGCCTAATCTTTCACGTAGCAAAGTAGATTTCCAAAAGCTTATTTTAAGTACTCATCTTAGATTTGCTAACCTCTTTTTATTTAATATCAAAACGAAAGGTATAACAATATTCTCGTACATATTTTTTACGAGATAAAAGATGAAAGCTCCTTCAATTAAGCGATATGGCTGGCCCGTTTGGAGTATCTGCTAAGAGCTTTGCGATGTCGATAAAATATCCATTAGCACGGCATTCCTGCGCTAGTGACGAAACTAAGTTCTTGCACCACCCCCTTAAGTTTGTCTCGGGAATAAGTAGGGCTTAGAGGCTTGAAGCGACAGACTCAGCATATTACAAATTTAGTTTGGGGCATAATAAATTAAATTGCCCTGATGGGTTATAGGAATAAGTAAGTGATTTGAAGCACATTTGTGGCTAACGTACCTTTTTACGTGGTCTAATGGTTAAACCCATCTTCTGGGTCTTAGAGTTTCATTACGAGTGGGGTGTGTATATAATTGCATAAATAAATAAAATAAAATAAATAAAATAAAATGATAGCTCACTGATTAAGGACTAAAGTTGAGGGTGTGCTTCCAACTTTGGCCTTATCGTCACTTAGCATCAGATGAGAAAAAGTCCGAAGGCGACTCCATCAATTCGAAAAAAAACAAAAGAGATTTTTTTATATTAGTAGTCAATGATATTAGTAACTACTCACATATTGTTCAAAACAAACTTGTAGTAGAGGTGAAAATAGTTGTGCATTATCTTGGCTAATGCAATAGAACTTGCAACAGCTTAGTTGGTTGCCAGGGATCGGCCATTAATCGGCGGCAGGCACTTGGCAGAGCTACTCGTGTTTAATCATTTTGCACATATTGTTTGCGTCAAGCTGTGTAGGGCTAGTCGCCGAGGTAACAGTTTTTTTATGACAGGGATGCATAAATCAACTTTTAGTTGAATAATGTAGAAACGTTGATTACTCCCTTTAGTTTCATCATCATCATCATCATCAGCTCATTTTATGTCCCCACTGCTGGGGCACGAGTCTTCCCTATGGATGGATAGGGAGAACGGGCTATAAACCACCACGCGGGCCCAGTGTGGATTGGTGGTTGTTAACGACTGCTAATGCAGCCGGGACCAACGGCTTTACGTGCCTTCCGAAGCACGGAGGAGCTCGAGATGATAAAGTTTTGGTCACCCATCCGATGACCGGCCTTTGCGAAAGTTGCTTAACCTCAGCACTCGCAGACCGGGCGCGTTAACCACTGCGCCATCGACTGCTCCTCTCCCTTTAGTTTAAATTTAAGAAATATAAAAGATAATAACCAAAATTCATCATCTCCTCAAGTTTTCATACTTGAGAAGTAACTATAGACTCATAATCGTTTTGTTAACTTCTTCGAAAGATTAGTAAGCTTCTCTCTCCTACGACTAAGTATACCAATTGTCTGTTGCTCAGTTTGTCCTTATATAATGATATTGAAAAGAAATATATATGAGCCTTCTAGCATAAGAATAAATGTTTATTGTTATGCTTTAAAAAGTTTAATTGATAAAATTAGTTTTTAATTTTCTGCATTATCTCGCTAAGTAATTTATTTAATCAATACTGAGGCAAACAATAAGTTTAGAACTTTGCACTAATATGATGATCGAAACTAGCTGAGCAATTATCATTAGTATCCATCGCTCAAATGCTCATGTTCATCGCACTAACATCTGCCCATTGCGGCATACGAACCCGATTGGATCTAGCAGGATTTGCTTACAGCTGCACTCATCCAGCTGCCAATTTATATTAAGTTATTTTTATATACATAAAAACATGCACTTTATTGTTCGCAGGAGCAATCTCTATGGCAGTGGATGAAGTAAATGAAAAGCTTCTCGAGCCTATGGGCCACGCGTTAGACTTCGTGGTGGCAGAGACTTACGGACTAGAAGAAGTTTCTATAAAACAAGTACGTAACAATAGAAACATAATAATTATTTTTCGCTATAACTGAAATCTATGCAATATTAGAACTTAATGAAATTTGAATGTGCAAAAAGTCCAACAAAGTCACAAAAAGTTCTAGAACATGTGCTCTAGGACTTTTTGTGTAAATAAATAACTATTAAGCTGATTATTTTTTTCATATTTTGTATGTCGTATTTTGTGTCTCAAAATACGCATTTAATAATTAATTTTAGTAGAAAGTAGCTCACAGCATCCCAATTTCGTTGGTATAAGTACCGATATATCTAATAGCCTGTAAAATTACTCCCCGATTCGCACGTCCACTTGTCGGCCATTTTTCTTTTAGACCCATTTTTCTTAGATTGCACTCTTTTAAGCGTATATTTTTTTTAGCTTCGAGATAAACTTTGATGATATACGGGGAAGTTGTTAAAATGTTTTTTGCGGTAACACTAATCCGGTTGTTACGGTACGGAAAGCAATCAACACCGCGTGCCATTTATAAATTGAGTGTTGGCATATTTAGGGCAGACCAAAATAGTAAAGCAACATTGTTTTTTAGTAAGTGACAGCTCAACTAACCTTTTTAAATATAATTGTCGACTTTTTTATCTATGAAAACGTAGCGTGAACGAAAGGCTCACAGAGACCCATTTGAAAGCGAACAAACAAGATAACCGATTTATAGCATAGCTCTTTCAGATAAGACTAACCGACAGTACCGACACTATGCGTGGAAAGCGCAAATTTTATGGGCTATAGACCAAACTTTACAATGGTCATAACTCGATGGAGCGAATGGACGCCTGATCTCATTAGATACTTCAGGAGCCTCCAATCTCTGCAAATAAAACAAACCTACACAGACGTGCCTTTCAAACGATAGAAAAGATCATGACAATATCCCCATGTTTACTCCACAACTTTGTTCGTATTTATATTATTTTATATTTTAGCTCAATTCTGAGTCGGCAAAATGGTTTATGGGAACACTATTTCGGTTTTAGTGTGAAGGTCGACGTTCGCAAAAGTTATTAAGCGAATATGTATTTACTAACTATTCACATACGAATAAACACCGCCTACGAATCTACGTTATGGCCAAATACTTTGGTTATACTCCCATTCTTTCAAAGTTTGACTGACTTTTTTAGCGTATACTCCGTACACTTTTAACAAATGTTATAAAAGTTATTTTGCTGGCTGCTACCTACAATTGAAATCAATTCACAACAATTCACTCTTCGGATTGGGAACGATCTCTGAGCCCACAGTTGGAGGGCATCTTTTATGTATTCTTTCTATATCTACTTAATTTTAATTTGATTTTTTGTTTCGTTTTCGGCGGTAAGTCATGTTTCTTTTAAACACATTTTAAATTGAGTTTATCAGTTTTTTACGAACTTCCTATTAATTATTTAACACGAACTAACTAACCATGCAACTTTATTTTTATTTTATTATCCTAACTAATATAACCTAAAAATGCGAAAGTGAGTTTGTTTGTTTGTTTGTTGTTTGTCGCTTTCATGCGTAAACTATTCAACTGATCATCTTGAAATTTTGTACACACATAGGTACACATATTCTGAAGAGTATAATCAAATACATACATACATACATATTATTTTTAAAATAGTGAAGTGTAAAGTAAGTTTGTTTGTTTGATACGCTTTCATGCGTAAACTATTTAACGATTTGTGTGTTTTGTTGTCATATAGAAACTGTCAAAGCGGTATGATGTCCCCCTATATAGTTTATTTTATAAAGCTCATCTTTATTGTTTAACTTGGCCGTATACTCGTAGAGTGGGCTGACATTGAAGCCATCTGCGGAGTGTCGAGCGAGTTGCACTCCAGAAATAATCGAAGCGATGCGTTTATCCCGTGAATTGTGATGACCTACTAATCGCAGCAACGCACGTGTTCGTGTTAGATCCATTCACGATTCAACGAGTTATTTATGTTAACGTTTCAATTAGGGCTACAGCTGTATATTTATTTATACAACACCATTACCATGCTAGCCGTCATTGAGCATCGTATAACATAAGTAACATACTTTATTAATTTCAAAATAGTTTTAGTTCTTGAACTCCCACGCACTATCTATATATCACCAGAATTCCAGTTAACTTTTGTACAATTTAGCATCAGAACATTACAACATTGAATGTGTACAATGAATTGTCTATTCCATATATCGTCGCCTAAGTTTTAACACCGCCGAAGTCCAAAATTTGTCATTTTGACTTTTGCATGCCATTCGATAGAGAACAGAAAGACGCACCTCTAGACCAATCAGAAACAGGGATTTTAACCAATAGAAGCGTTTTATTTGGAAAACAAAAACAAAATTATTAAGATCGCGATATATAAAAAGGCACGATATTTTGCTCTACTGAAAAGTTGTTATTTTTTACTTCCGCGGTGTTAGAACTAAGCGACGATATCCATATCTTATTCTTTTAACCGACATCAAAATTGAGAAGCTTTTAATTTGACTTTTAGAAGACTATTGTCCATATACATACATATTTTTTTTTCCAATTTATTAATAATCCTTTTGAGTATGTAACAATGTTTTAATATAAGTACGTATAATAATTATTTTTGCCAAAAGTTAAGCAGGTTTTGCTCTATCACCTTACCCGTCGCGTTAAGTGCGTATTATCACAAAATAAGGTTGTGGTATTATCAATTTAGATTTCGCAAAGCGTTTTTGCAAGTAACGGAGTGGATTTGGGTCACTAATACTGAACCACCCTCTGTGCGTAACTTGACATATTGGCTTTGTTAATGCAAGAAATGGAAATTGCGGATCTCTCCCGCCGCCGCCGCCGCCGCCGCCGTCGCCGCACTCAATAGAGTCTTTTTACCGACTTATAACCTTCGCTATTACCATAAATATCCAATAACAACTTTACACAAAAACGTATTCAAGTCCCAAAAAACACTATATGCCACAGCATATTCCTCGAAGGTTGTAGGTACTTTCTTAAAATAGTATCATCATCATCATCATCATCTCAGCCAAAAGACGTCCACTGCTGGACAAAGGCCTCCCCCATGGATACATAAGGATACATGAGGGGATTTGCCATAATCGCCACGCTTGGCAGGCGGGTTGGCGATCGCAGAAAGTTGATTGAGAGTTAATCTCAGAGAGATGCTGCTGCCCATCCTCTGGAACGGTCCCTTAGTCGGCTTTTACGACACCCACGGGAAGAGATGGAGTGGTGCAATTCTTTATCCCCGGCACCACACAGGGAAATAGTATATATATAGTATAAAATAGTATATATATATATAGTATAAAATAGTATAATAAGCTTTAACTAATATTTGGTAGATATCTACAGTTGTTTGTGCCTGTGCCTGTGTTATTGAGAATATTTCTGTGAACATGAATAATTAATTCTGATTTGATCTTATTATTATAGTTGTTAACGCGCCCGGTCTGCGAGTGCTGAGGTTAAGCAACTTTCGCAAAGGCCGGTCATCGGATGGGTGACCAAAAAATTATCATCTCGAGCTCCGCCGTGCTTCTGAAGGCACGTAAAGCCGTTGGTCCCGGCTGCATTAGCAGTCGTTAACAACCGCCAATACGCACTGGGCCCGCGTGATGGTGGCCCGTTCTCCCTATCCATCCATAGGGAAGGCTCCTGCCCCAGCAGTGGGGACATAAAATGAGCTGATGATGATGATGATGATCTTGTTGTCGATTTAAGCTTTTTTTACTCTTAGCTTAATTTATACTTGTCCTATTTATGTAAAGTTTTAAGCAGTTTAATAAGTCTCTATGAGTTTTTATGTAGTGCGTGATTTTCTCAGTCTCAACATCAAAGAGGCAAACAAAAGGTGAAAAATTGGTACTTAGAGTTTTATCTGCCATTCAATCACGGTATAGAAAAACGAAAAATTTGTATTGTAAAACTTTTACTCTTCTCGTTTGTCACCAGGAGGCGCTGCTTCAATGCCATAGGTACTAAATAAAGTTTCCTTTCATCATCATCATCATCATCTCAGTCAAAAGACGTCCGCTGCTGTTGGAAATAGCCTCCAAGGATCTCCACAACGACCGGTTTTGTGCTGCTCACATCTAGCGGTTTTAATTTTCTTAAATATGATTGAATGGCGAATAAAACTCGCACTTATTTGAAACCCCATGTAATATTATACAAAAAGAAACAAAAGCTCCCCTATAACTAAATTCACTGTTTAATATTCTCACACCTTGTATTGTGTTAGATCGGAAAGCTCTAAGTAATTGTTTCAGTAGATTAATTTAGACTTTTAGCATATTCATGTTCTAGATCTGCAGATACAAGAGAACGGATACAGCTTAGTTGTTAACTATTACATAAGTTAAGTCAACCTGCAATGGTTTACATTAGTAAACATCGCTGTGGTTTAGTAGATAGATAGATAATTGTTAATGATCTATTCTAATTCAACCAATTCATTTCTTATTCTGATCCTAAATTGGTTCAATGTAAAACTGGTTCATGACAAAATTCAAAATTCAAAATTCAAAAACATTTATTCAGTTTAGGCTACAAGTAGCTCTTGTGAATGTCACTATGCCATCGGTTCGTAAGTCTACTCTGGGCGGGAGATCTTGTACTGAGAAGAACCGGCAAGAAACTTAGCAAGTGTCCAGCTCTTTTCTCCCTTACAGCGTCAAAAATATTGGAAAATGCCCGATCATAGCAGGACACTTTCCATTACAATAAACACAAAAAATATAGAAGACAACCACAACATGTAAAAAAAACACAAAATAAAAAATATACGTTTACAAATTTGCATCAGGTAACAGTTGCAATTTCCACAATGTCATACAGTACCACTACAGTACTGTCGTAAAAGTAAAAGTAAAAAATTGACGAGCGATCGATCCAATATTAGCGCTAACTTAAACTGGCTTGGAACTGAATCGAATTTCTGAAACTAGTGGTGAGTTTCATAAATTCGATTGAGTTTGCTCCACCTCTCGCGATGCCTTCGATGCGAAGATCGGGATACAAAATTAGGTTTTATTCAAAATTATATTGTACTACTTTGCTTCAGTTTAACATTTCTTAATTTATAGCATTGCCTGCTTTGACTATTCGTATATAATATACAGACGAGATGATTAGTTTGTTAAGATACCTTAACAATGGCCGCCATTTCAGATGGTACGCTTAAAATACCCACTTTATAATCTCAAACATTTTCAATGCTTTACAAATAGTTTATTTTTTTGCAGTGTTCTTCATGTTATATGACACCGTAAGCATTATAGAGAAACAACATAAATATAAATACCTAATTATTTAAATGTTGGATTTAGTCTCTTACAATAGGTATCAAGAAAGCTACAAGTATATGTGGGAATTACCAATCTATTATAATGACACAGGGTTCATGGATCGAACACTAATTTAAATACTCTGAATAGATTGACGTTGACAAGCATGAGACTGAAATTTGTTTAACTAACATCTATTTTATGGCTGCAAAGATATGTATTAGGTATGCCTAATATGGTTAGAATGCATAAGCAATGCGTTTACATTTTAAAGCAAGGACGTGATTAATATGTATTTTCATATTTGTTTGTAAGAATACATTTACAGAATGTATACTACTATTACTAAAATGTATATTTGTAGATAAACCATCAAAACATTTGAATTTTCAATACATAAAACGTCTCGTCAAAAGAGAACCGTCAACACAACTCCATACAGGCCGCATAAAAATAAAAAGTCGGCTGATTTATCTGCCCGCTCACGACAAAGTGCTTTCAACGCTAAATTTTCTGCTCCGTTCGTTAGAAAGTTCCAGTAGATAATAATGTTTGTTCATTTCCTCCCGACGACGACGTTGAGCCGCTTAGTTATACAAGAAACAACCCGGTCAATGTTTACTGCCAAGGCATAGGGTTAAACTGGAATAATAATTGCCTTGATGACGCAAAACGTATAAAAAACGTTATTTTCATCTCAGGCGGTTATTAACTTTTGCGGGACGTTTGTCACTAATGAAGGGTTTTTCTTAGCATACCATGAGTAGCGGATAACTTAATTGCACAATGCAAAATAATTGTTGTCATAAAAAATCTTTAAAACTCTTCAGCGGAAACTAAACTCTTTTACGACGTAAGTTTAGGACGTCCGGCGAACGACGTTCTTGTATTTTATTAAATCTCTATCGCACTTTGTCACAGTACTCATAAACGGACGTCCGTAAAATCGTTGCCTTTGGAGTTCAGCGCGGCAAGTGCTCTTTGTGTTTCTAACAGGGGCTAACAACTGCTGTAGACGCTGGGATATTGTTTTAACTCTCACTCCGGTTTCTTTTCAAGACAAATCAAAAGAAATTATGGACATTTACAAAGGTGAACGGTCTCGAGTTGCTTAAATACTCTTTCTAATAGACTATTGCAATTTGTAACAATTAAGTGCATTTCAGGACTTCTTGGCGGGAAGTCCGCCCGAGGACTTAGTAAAGCCCCACATCTTTACTGAGATACTCGAGGGGTTGGGGAGTATATCATTTCTCACTTCTCATTTCTATTATTATTCATCATCATCATCATACAGGAAAGAAATATTGTTTATATACTACTCAAAACAAAATAAGGGCCACGAGGTATTTTGTCTGTACCATGAAAATAATAAAACCAATATTAATTTTTTTGTCTCCATAACGAAAACTAATGTTGTTTTTACCGTGTAGACCAATAAATTTATTCCAATAATAATGATTAAAAAGTTTATTTGCTTTTGAAAGAAAAAACACATTAAAGGTTAAAAATAAAAACAATGTAAAGTTACTGAAAACAAAAGAAAATACTCCATGCTCATCTTTTAGTAACGGGTATGCCCCCCTCGTTTCGTTACGCACTCCTGAAGCCTGGAGTGCATGCTCTCAATCAAATGCCTGACATTTTCCATTGGAATCTCTTCCCAGGCTCTTTTAACAGCGTTGATGAGTTGCTGTTGGTTGTGGATTTCCTGATCACCGTCTCTAACTCTTCGTTTCAACTGATCCCACATGTGCTCTATTGGATTTAAGTCCGGACTGTTCGCCGGCCACGGCAAGACTTGAATTTGAGACGCTTCCAGTACAAACCGAGTCGCTTGAGCCGTGTGTGCACGAGCATTGTCTTGCATCAAGATGAATCCAGGACCCGCTCGCTGGGCAAATGGGATCACTTGTGGTCTGACGACTTCCTCAATATACCGCTGAGCAGTAACAGTACCCTCATTTAAAATAGCGAGCTCAGTTTTGCCGTGTAAGCTTATCCCGCCCCAAATCATTACATTTGGACCACCAAAACGATCGACTTCATGGATGCAGGCTTCTGAAAATCTCTCGCCGCGTCTTCTCCATACTCTAATACGCCGATCGTCGTTAAAAAATTTAACTTTGCATTCGTCTGTGAAGAGCACCATGCCCCATTGGTTTATGTCCCAGTCCAAATGTTGACGGGAAAATCTTAAACGATTTGCACGATGATTTCTGGTTAATGGAATACGGACAACTCGCCTTCTTGATGCCTGCTGGTCTTCATGCAATCGATTACGAATAGTTTGGTCACTGACACGAGTACCCGTTGTGAGCCGTAAACGATTTTGCAGCTTGCGGGCCGTCGTTGTGCGATCTCGGCGCGCACTTAATCGAATGTAACGATCCTCTTGAGCTGTTGTAATGCGAACTCTGCCCGAACCAGGTCTTCTTCTAACACTGCCGGTCTCTTGGAAACGATTCCATAGATTTTGAATAGCTCTTCGAGAAAATCCCAATTGCAAACCCACAGATCGCTGCGAATGACCTTCTTCAATCATTGTAACGGCTCTGCCCCCCAACCGCCTAACGCTCTCGCTTTCAATCGCTTCGAAAGCGAGGCCCTCGCCTCGCTTTCTAATATAATATCGAAATATAATATCAAATAATATCGAAACTAGCCTATAGCTTTCGATATTGCTTTTATATTGCTTTCGAAATGGCAAGATGACGCCTCCTCCTCGCTTCGCCTTCAAAGCGATCGAAAGCGAGAGAGTTAGACGGTCGACCCCCTGGTTGCTGTCAGCGAGTCCATATGACGCCTGCGTGCTTGTGGCATATTGCAAAAGATGTTTCTGACTCGAGATATCAATGAACTCTAATAATTTCTAATAAACCAAGAAGCTAAGGAAAGCAAAACGTCAAAGAAAATGCAATCAAAATTTTCAAAAATAATTTTAAATCAAATTTTATTTAAAATTGTTCCCAGCATTAGATGAATACTACAATATTAAAAAGTTTAGGTATCAAAGAGTTTGTATACTCAATATTTTACTACTTTCAATATGTAAATGTTTAATAATTTACACCAAAATGAAAAAATACCTCGTGGCCCTTATTTTGTTTTGAGTAGTATATATGTATTACTTGTAAGAAATAATGCTTTGACACTGGGTAAATGTGCTAATCGCACGAAGCCATCAACTATAGTGAAAAAAAAGTGTATTTGAAGAGGAGCCGCGGATCGTGCTCAGTGGCGAGTACTCGGAGAGGCATGTGTCCAGTAGTGGACTAGATTAGGCTGATGATGATGATGACGATGATCATTTGATGCGATCACTTGAAGCGTAGGTACATAGTCAAAGTACATGCATAAATGACAATATTATTGTAAATGTTTCATTTTAAGAAACATTTTAAACATTTCGTATAAGCCAGAAAAAATTGCGATAGTTGAAAAGTCGCAATTTTTTCTGGCTTTTCATTGACAAAACACTGCACCCTGAACCAGTGGTATCACAACTATTACAAATGCTGGTTTAAGAATGTGCTTACTTACATAATATCAGCTTTTACTTTACGAAATTTTAATTTCGAATTATAATGGGTCTTTAATTTAAGGAATAACGATAACGCATTTGATGGGATAACTATCGAAACTTAAGGATTAATAGTAACTTAAATGATGCTTTCACGGGATTTGGGTAAGCCATTACTCCAAGCAGTCAAGTCTATAAATCAAGCCCATTAGGCAGGCAGTCGAACTTAAGTTATTTCAACGGCCTTACAGGGTGAACGCCTTGATGCGTCACAAAGTAATGGACTTTGTTCATAATCTTGACAAAAATAATGCCCCACTTTTGATATTTTTCGTAAGTTGCGTTAGAAGCATATTTTTTAATCACTTAATGACAATTATATAATATGTTTGTTGTTGCTTGCTGGTTACACATACTTTATGTAAAAGTAGTTTAATTGGTTCTACTTCCTGTTTTATAGCAGTTATATGTTCACTCACAATGTTTATAGAAATTTCCGCTAGATACATTGACGTTATGTTATTTCCATACGTATCATGTTTTGGTGGTGGGTTTTAACGACTGCCATGTTACGACAACAACCGAGACAGACGACAGCTTAACCTGTCGTCAGCTGTGAATATAGACACAATAGAATTTTATTTTATAGGGTCCTCATCGGCACGGTGAATCTAGAGATACTTACTTTTGTCACCCATCCGATGAACTGACATTTTTAAAATTGCTTTAAGCTCTTCAACATAAGACTTTGCTATTGTTGATTTATCTGATACAGTTTTATTATGTTTATGCATAATAAAATATTATGCCAAATAATATTATGCTTTTAGATATTTATGCCATATGATGTATGGCAATCGAAATTATGACAATAAACATTATGCGTTTTAAAGTGTCACCGTTTTATCCACTTTTTTTGAAAGTATATTTTGAAAAATTATAAACTCCTTTAACGTCAAGACAGCTAGAGCTTTTCGTTTCTTCTTGTATATACGATTATACTACCAAAGCCTACTGGGCAAAGGCAAAGTATAACCAATTCTATGTATTTTGGTGTTCTCTACATATAAAACCTTTCCTACTAACCTACGAACTTCTGCCACTGAATCTACGTAAATACTTTCTGTGAAATATTCAAATTAGCAAGAATTACATAACGTCTCTCGGACTGAACTGAATATTGCAGAATTGGCCCCTTTTCCTTCGAAGTTTTTGAACTTTCCGTTTCATAACTAATGCAGAGAGCTGTGGTCAGTACTACCAGAATTTGAGTATTTTTGTTTCTTATTTGAATCAACAGTAACAAAACACGAGTAGCTATGCAGTTATACATAACAAAACCAATGACATTCACACTAGTAGACTTAAAATAGCAAGAAATATATGTAGCAAACAGAATACAACAACTTTGTTCAGCTTTTGGTAAATAACTCCTGGTTTCGGATGGCCATAAAGCCGTTGGTTCCGGCTACATTAGCAGTCGTTAACAACCACCAATCCGCACTGGGCACGCATGGTGGTTAATGGCCCGTTCTCCCTATTATGTTTTCATTTATAAAGGCTTGTGCCCAGCAGTGGGGACATAAAATAAGCTGGTAATGGTATAGTGGTAAATGACAAAATAGACGAAGATAAAGCGTATTTCAATCGGAATCCTAACGGAACTACAGAGGAACGGGACGCGTTGATGGAAAGTTCTGAACCCAGAAATAGAATATACGGCAAATTACTAACTAAACGAGTACAAACATTCCTCTTTTCCCCCCCCCCCCCCCCCCCCCCTCCCCTGCTGAAAATTGAACCTCAGGAGTTAGACGGTAACGCGACGTTGTTGATGCTAGCGGTCATTGTGCGGCAATAAGACAATTTCCCAGTTAATAATCAGGTTAACGTTTGAATTAAGTTATTATTATTATTTATTTTCTTAGTCCTTTGCTTAATATTGGTATGCTATCTATGGCTACCTTTATTTATTTATTTATTTATTTATTTATTTATTTAATCGGACACCAACACAGTGAACACCAATACAATTTACATAACAAAAATGCACATATAATAACACAATCCAAATGTCACTGCAATTACAGGTGAGGACTACATGCAATAAAAATGAGCGAGTAAACTAATAGGTATAACACAAATATCAGACGAAATTACTAAATTAAATTAAATTGATACTTGAATGACTGTTTACAAAACAAAATTAAATGACTAATAAAAATAAGAATAAATTAAATTAAATTATTACAAAATAAAATTAAAATCGTTATTTTCAATTGGATTCAGATTTAAGTAAGATATATACCTTTAAGTAAGATTTGTGTTTAGTTATAAGTTTCTGGTGGTATTCAGTGAATGTCCGTCCTAGTATCCCATTGTTCCAATATCCCAATGTTCCAATATCCCAATGTTCCAATATCCCAATGATCCAATATCCCAATGTTCCAATATATAGGAAAGCTTATAGATTAATGATGATGATGATGATGAATTCCCTGTTATTCCTAGGTGGCAGCGCTGTGGGCGGCGAACGTGTCCGCGTTCATCGGGCCGCAGGAGACGTGTGTGCACGAGGGCCGCATGGCCGCAGCATTCAACCTTCCGATGGTCAGCTATGTAAGTCTTACTGCTGTTTTAATAGATTTTAAAATGCAACCAATAAGATATGCCGATAGAAGGCTAACTTTAAGACAAGTGCCTTTATCTTTACAAATGTTTTTTCGTCTATTTTTACCGCTTTTGCTACGAGTATAAGAACTTACTATAATGAAACTGAAATCCAAACTCCATACTCTGTGTATGAAATATTGTTTTGAAAAATCGATTGTATCATTATTGTGCTTCTTACCATTTTCGTTTATTTTGTGAAGACTTACAAACATTGAATTTGAGGATTATATTAATAAGTAATGGTCTTAAAGCCACGAGCGTATATTTTATTCCTTGCTTTGTGACGTTTTGAGATGCAATGCGAACTTGCTTATCCTCATACGAGCACATTCAAAAGTAATTGGAGACTACACTTTTGCGACGACAATGCGCTTTACCTTTTCAAAGAATGCTCTTATAATTTCGGAGGACGTGGACTTTAACGAAATGTAACACACAATTTAATAGTTACGTACTCTTATAAATAAAAAACTATTTAATTTTACTGTCGAACAGGATTAGTTATTTTAACATAGTTAGATTATCAATAATGCAAGAAAAGAACTTATTTAGGAACATGGTGTTAATGTTTTAATAAATTTTAGGCTACTTTTGAGCCCTTATAAAAGTCACTTCACAGGTATACGGTAGGAGACTGTTTCATAAAAAACCGGAAAGGGACTCAGTACTAAGCTTTTTCTTTCTTACTTTCTTTTGCAGCGTCAAAATATTGGAAAATATCCAAATAGAAAAACCTATACTCAATACTCAATATTTTATTACGAACTATAAGTGTTACAAAAGTAGTATATTATGATGACCATTTTTTAAAACACTTTCTATATTTTTTTTACAACACTTATAGGTACTATTTTTAATTTTGATTTAATTTTACTAATTTATATTTTTTTACAACGCCGTTTGTAACACTTATGGTTGGCAATAAACACTTTCCATCAAAAACAACATACATATAGTATTCAGTACATCACGCACTAATAGTTGAATAAAGTAAAACAAAAAAATAAAATAAATTTAACCAATACAGTATGTACTCGTATTACCAAAGTAATTCACTGAATGTGACCTTACTTCTCATGTTATATGCTGAGCTGACTTATAAAACGCCTGCATTTCTTTGAAATCTTTTGACTGGACTTGTAACAAGAGACATACACTCGTACATATAGGTACCATTCGGTTCGATCTTGTCGCATTTGCATACAAAGACATATTATCAAGGCCAACATAACCGTGTGAGCAGGTGATAGGTTGTAACATCATGACAATTTATAATGACCAGCACTTTACTCGCGACTTCGTTCGCGTGGCTATGAGTATTAAAAATAGACTTTTTTAAATAAAATATAGCCTATAGTATTCTATTAGCAAGGAATGTAGTATTCTATCAGTGAAAGAATTTTTGGTAGTGGACCAGTAGTTAGAGGAGCTCGATGGCGCAGTGGTTAGCGCGCCCGGTCTGCGAGTGCTGAGGTTAAGCAACTTTCGCAAAGGCCGGTCATCGGATGGGTGACCAAAAATGTATCATCTCGAGCTCCTCCGTGCTGCGGAAGGCACGTAAAGCCGTTGGTCCCGGCTGCATTAGCAGTCGTTAACAACCACCAATCCGCACTGGGCCCGCGTGGTGGTTTATGGCCCGTTCTCCCTATCCATCCATAGGGAAGGCTCGTGCCCCAGCAGTGGGGACATAAAAATGAGCTGATGATGATGATGATGAGTTCCAGAGATTACCCTCCGCAAACAAACAAACAAACAAAGTCACAAACTTTACCTCTTTATTAATAGTATAGATTTATCGGGAAGGCTCAAACAAGGTCGCATGATCGTTCAAATTGTGAATTATTAATAAATAAATAATCCTGGAATCTTTGCCTAGTGCGAGTTTCATTCGCCATTCGGTCACTATCGATTATCGATTCGATCATAAATACAAAATCGCATTTCGTGATCGAATAGTGAATTATAAACTTACACTAGTTACTCTAATGTGAGAAGGTGACCTATCACGTGAGCTTTAATGATTTTATGCTTTTACGAGTATAAGCTTAATAAAATTCTAGAAGGACTACGTTCAGTTCAAATCAAAAAAGTTCAAATTAAAATCAATTAAAATCAATTGCAAGCCATATTTTGTTAGTAAAGTAGTTAGTAATAAAGCTTTTCTGAATATTATTCTTTTTTGATTCAATCGTCACTTTGACATGAAATCATTTAAAGACCTACTGATATTTATGTTATTTATTGTTCGTTTCGTTCGTTTAAAACTGACAAATGTGTAATTGGCTTAAATATTGATTAACTACACATTTCGAGTCCACATTGTACATGATTGTCCAAAAAACAGTTTTAAAGCAGCTATAAGTTTTCCAATTTGTAAGACATGGCGTGCTCTAATAGATAGGCGAAAAGAATAACTTTTCTGGAAATAAATAAAAATACCCTACAATCATCGGCTCTAAAACTATTACCTATATAATATGATTATTTACATATAATTTTACGCAAATATTGTTGCGAACAAATTACAATTTCAAAAAAGACAAAATGTTGGATTGATTTGGAGTTGGATTGAGCCACGATAGCATAGTTGGCAGTGCACCTGACCCGGCATGTCATGGGGTGCGGGTTCGAATCCCGCTCATGGATTTTTTATGAACACATTGTTTTTTTTTAAACTATTATTATAACCTCATAACTCTATTATTGTCTCCTTCTGAAGGACAGAACAGAACAGTTTTTTCACTAAAAACATGCTAAAGCGCATACTTTCAGATTGAAACTTATAAAAGTCATTAGAGTCTTTCTTATTTTATTACTTAATCACTATCCACCATCCACTAGTAAAAGACATTAGGCAGCCACACAGAAATTCAATGCTCTATTTTAATAACATGAAACGGGAGGTTGGGCAAACTTTGCAGCATTAAAATTATGCGGAACATGTTTCTGGGTGACCAATGACAAGAAACTTTGCCAAAAGGAGTAACAAAGCTTTCTGTTTACGTTGTACATCAACGTAGACTTTTAAAGTAATTGTATTTACATATAAACGTGGTAGTAGATATTGTACAATCAACCGCACAAGTATAATGGCCTCCATTCACGGGCACTCCACTTCATCACTCCAAATTTAATCTTATGCCTACGTGGATTGTATATTGTTTTCTAAAGTTTACGCGAACACTACACATTTAAATGAAACAACTTTTACGGATCTACTCGCGTTTATTTTACTTTGCACATTATTTTTAATTAATATTTGTGCTGACGTTTCGAACCCTTTTGCAGGGTCCGTGGTCACAGGAAGACTGAAGTGTTGGTCATCTCATAATTAGTTAGTAGCTTGTATACCCTCATTTAAATTTAATCAGGTACGTTCCGTTTTACGCAGAAAGAGCTTACAGTATCTTTTGGGTCTTGTGTTACATCGCTCGCTCCGAGCTTTGGATTTCCAAACATTCCAAAATCCATCTCTAATTTGGAGTGATGAAGTGGCGCAAATGGAGTGCCAGTGCCTCTGTTACGTTCCCGATAAGAGAGGCCTAAGCTTTACCATACCTTCAGATAGTCTACAGCTTAATATACCTACAAGAATATTCATAGATCTAAGTCAAAAGTAGTATCATGTATTTTTTTATGTTACTGAGCCAACCAACGACCATAAGGTACGCTTAGTAGAAAGCGGCCACCGCAACGCAACCCATGGATGCCCGCAACACTTGAGTGTTCTGCCGACTGTGAAGCTTCAGTTCTTGTGCCTATACCCATAATAAGTGGATGTAAAACAATCAACCACAAAAATGCAGAACAAAGCACAGAATTCAACTGAATTCTGAGCAGGCGTACCACCGGGCAACCATGAGATTTTATTCTGAACTAAAGTTAGTTTAAAACTTTTCAGTTATTATGAAAACACGCAGGTGTGGTAAAAACGTGTCAGTTACTACATATTAGAAATAGATGTTTTGCGTTGTTTTAAGTTGTTTTGAGAGAGTTTGCTGGCTGCCTCAGATGGCATTTTCAGCTTCACCGGGCTTTTTTGGGGGCGGCAAGAAAAATAAAGGGTCCCTCAAGCCGTCCCCGTGCCCTACAGATTATCCGAGGGGTTTGGACCGGATCGGGACAGAAGACTTATTTATTCTATTGTCCACAGTATTGCCGCGACGTGGCCAGCTCCAACAAGCGCGTGTACGCAACGTTCGCGCGCACGCGCCCCTCCGACACGGACATCTCGCGCTCCGTGCTGGCCGTGCTCAAACACTTCAACTTCGTGCATGTAAGCATATATTAACTACTTCTTCTCTTCTTCTTCAACCTTTGTTGGGTATAAGTCTCCTCATGCTGCCTCTACTTTGCCCAATCTTTTGCTACTCGCATCTGCTTCCGTCTCGTTCCATCTGTCAGGCTGAGACGTCTGACGCTTTTTTGCCCAGTCTTGGCCTCCACTTAAGCAGCCTTCTTTATTAACTGAACACCACAAAAAAAAAATCGAGGCGAAGATGGCGTGCGTGACGCGCGTAACACTAGATTGGCCTTCTGCAGCGTCGGACAGTAAGACGTGAGGAAGATAAGGTTATTTTGACCTGCAATGGAACAAAATTTAGTCTCAGAAACAGTAGGGTTTCTCGGTTCACTTCTTGATTACGAATTTTATTCACCCTTTACCGAAAATGAGAATTTCTATGGCTAAATCACAAATCACCCGAAGGCGCAGTTTCGTTTACATTGTAGGTGATTTTCCTACATATCGTACCAGTACCTTTCAAATTCTTGTTTTCGTTAACGTGATTAAATGGTACCTAAATAAAACTCGCACTGTTCTCGCTGATAGCCCTCAAAAGACGATTTCGAGACGCACCTGACGCAGTCACCATCTTCAAATAATGCATTTTATTTTGCCCTATATGAATAAAGTATTGTGAAAACGATAATACAATTTACTTGAAACAACACCTTTTCTCTTCCAAAAGGCAGTGCTGCTTTCACGTTGTTTTAATGACATTAATTAGTTAGTTGTGTTGTGTACCTACCTACGGGTTAGGAATTTTGTTACCGCTTCCCGAAACCGCTCGTCTTCAAGGTTAACCGTCTAGTTGCAGGAGGATATTTTCCTTGATCATCTAGCAAACGGTACCTACATTTTTCAGTGTTTTATTAGATATAGATAGAAACATTTATTTTTTTAAGATTTCTTTAGTCAAATTATAGATAATATTGAAAGTATAACTACCAGAAAAGCACATTCAATGAAGAAAGTGCTATAATACGGAAGAGTATTAGATTTTTTTTCTAAAGATCACGGGAACACTATATACAAATTACAATGAAACACTTTATATGGATCAACTCCCGTATATTTTCGAACCTTTTGCAAGGTCCGTGTGTGACCCTTGAAGTTACCGACTGACATTTATTTTGAACAACTGCCAATCTTATACCTTCGTATATCTTGTTTTGGAAAAGAACGATTTTTCTCACACCGCGAAGTAACGGATATACGCCCGACATAGGTGGGTATGGTTCAATTTCGCTTCTATTTCTGTAGTAAGTTTACAAAATTATGCGGTTCATAAACAAAGAATGATGAATGGCATGAAACATTAACAGCTTCACGTTTATATCTTTCATCAGATAGAGATAAACTTATAGAAGTTTCCATAAAGGTCCATAAACATATGTAGATTCATGTTAATACGCAGGGTTGATGCTTATAATGTTCATCATTATAATGCTAAGATGTCGCACTGCTGACCTGATGCTGGTTGGTGATCGAAACGATTACCATCACGACAGCAACCGATACCAAAAGCTTAAAATGTATTCCAAAGCATGCATGAGGTCGATATATTTTTCATTCAGTCACCCATCAGGTAAAAGTAACACCGCATTGCGTTGGCATCCTAATCATATTTGTCATAAACAGTCTACAACAATATCATTGTTGCAGGTAGCGTTTGTGTACTTGAAAGCGCCAAACCATGACTACTCTCGCCTCGCGTTGGCGATAATGGCGGCAGCTCGGGAGCAACACATCTCGATCCGGGCCGCCGTGGAGTACCGCCAGCCCTTCTATTACGAGAACCGGCGAGAGAACTTCAGCAGAAACCCGTTCCTAGACATCGTGAGAGACACTTACAAAGACACTAGAAGTGAGTATGACTTTCATGTCATCTTAAGATGAAAAAAGCTTTGCGGCAGCTCAAGAGCAACACATCTTAATCCGGACTCACCGTGGACTGCCAGCCCTTCTACTACGAAAGCCGGTGAGAGAACTTCAGCAGAAACCCGTAGACATCGTGAGAGACACACAAAAGACACTAAAGGTGAGTATGATTTTCATGGTATCCTAAGATGCAAAAAGCTTGACGGCAGCTCAAGAGCAACACGTCTTAATCCGGACCACCGTGGACTGCCAGCCCTTCTACTTCTACTACGAGAACCGGCGAGAGAACTTCAGTAGAAACCCTAGACAAATCGTGCGCGACAGTTATTAAGACACAGAAGTGAGTATGGCTTTCATGGTACTGTGCACAACACCTCTTGATTTGGTTGCCCGCGGTGGAGTACCTAACCGTTCTACTACGTGTACCGAACAAGCAGAAACCCTTTCTTAGACATCGTTGGAGACACTAGAAGTGAGCTTTTGATCCTGTCCTTGTAAAACAAGAATAAGTGTAAAGATAAGTATATAATATAAATCCGCATCGTCTTAAAGCTCCACTAACTATTCTACGACGAGACAACTTCAACTGAAAACCTTTCCTAAACATTCGCCAGAGACACTTACCAAGCAAGTTATACCAAGTGAGTATGACTTTCAAGATAAATTAAGCTGCAAACAGCTTGCCGAGCTCAATCCGAGACCGTATTAACAAATATCTTAAATTCCATAAACCAAAATAGATATTTTGTATAGTACATATATCTAAATGCTGCTAATTCATTTCCATACCAAGATTTTTGTTGTTAGAGAAATGCTCTAATTAATACTAATTAACTTAGTCAACGTACTACGTACCCTTAGACGACCGTCGTCGTACCTAATCTTCAAATTAAAAAAGAATCCCCAAAAATTTTGTGAAAAGGTTCGAAATGTTGACTGTACTCTAAAGAGCTATTTAAAGTTTTGCAAATATTGCATGGCTTTATCGAGGAAAAGTCCAATTCGAATGCCGATTTTTACCTGCCAAAATTTATTTATTTATTTTTATTTATTTATTTATTCATCTTAGCTTAAATCTATCTTTACAGTATAACACCAATACGATAGAAAAGCACTAGGTAGGTACTAAGTACAATAACATATTATAAATAATGCAACTCTTGTAAATTCGTTCAAAGAACAAGAAAAAATGTCTGTTCTTAAAGGCTATTTGGTTGATAGTGCACAGCGTGCGCATCAGCGGAGCACAGTGCAGGAGTTCGGTCGGAAAATCTTATTGAAATATAAATAAATGCAAATTTATGAACTTGATAACAAATATTTTATTATATGATACACTGTTTGTTTAATCATTTTGCAGTTTACGTGTCAGTGGGGTACTATCATGACCATATTGGTCTGATGTTGGCTTTGGACACCATGCAGTTATTGGATTCTGGTAAGTTTATTAAAAAATATATTTACCGTAAAACATTTCAACTGTCAATTAGGTGTAGACATACATATTATATGGTGGTTAGGAGGTATGACAGAGTCCAGGCAATTAATATAGTGCCATTAAATTAGATTAGCTTTGAAAAAAAATGCGACTTATACATTTAACTTTAAAAACTTACAATAGTCACAGATTGAATTAAAATATTCACGAAATGATGCCCATTTTTTATCAATTCCAGTAACGATATTTTGGGAACGACTCATTTTCATATTCTGATTTCGTGAATAAATCATAGAACTGTATTGCAAGGGAAGAAGGTACCAGTTTGTCGCTTATTTGCTCATGCAAATTGAGGGAGCCTCAGCTCGCAAAAAGAATCCATCCCAGCCTTTTGTGAATGACATGTTAGGATTTTTTGCGACTCTCCATTTCCGAATTTTACGACACGAAAATATAATGTTATATTTATCTTTTCCAGTATACTTAAAATAAAAGGTAGTTTGTATTAGATTTTGCCTATAAATATTGTAGGTGTTACACATAATGGTTCCATTTTTAACAATCATGAAATAATTGGGACGCCTTTCTGTGAACCATTAACATTAACTTTTTAAATTTTTTATACTTATAATTTTTTGGATAATAATGAATCAGATTTTTATATAGGATCTACTGGAGAGTCGAAGATACCATTTTGTTGACACTTTTTTATATTTTACATTTTGTTACAAAAAAAAATATAACCACAAATTGAACGAAGTTGATGGATAATGGTTACCTTTGCGATTTTTTCATTGTTTTAAAGCTTGATTGTCTCGTAACTTAATACATTGTATGACTGTGAGTAAGATGTGTAAAAGTTTTTTGTTCGCGGATAAAAGTCGTTTATATAGTTGCTGATTGTCTTTTAATATTGTTTTAATGCACATTATTCCATACATTTATTTCAACCAAAGATAAGACTTCGTACGTGCGTAATTTCCATGAGCCGAGACTGATATATTTGTCTAGATCTTCCCTTTGTGCTCGGCCAACACCCCATTATTTGGCGAGAACGTTTCACTCCATTCTTGAAATAGAACCAATTTATTTTTATTATAGTACTTTCTTTAAGTTTGTAAGCAATCTCCAAACTTCTCCGATTACTTTTAACGATCGCAATTGAAATACATAGTAACTCAAAAGCCTATAATTGGATATTCTAATAAGGCTCTATTGATATCGCCTTCAACGATCACGTAAACGTTAATATATTTCGTAATTTTTGTTTCACATCGTAAATTCGGTTGTCCCAAATAAGCACATTGCCAAATTTTAAAGCAATTTATAATTACGCACCTTTATAACAAATAGCTATCTACATATATATTACATCACATCGCTCCAATAAATTAGAAACTTTTTTAATATGGCTTACGCTGAGCGTTGGTGATATTAATATGACGGGGTACTTCACACAAAACACACCACACCCATCGATCAAATGTGTTGAAGCTTCCCTTTGAACGCATGACAATAAAAGTTCTTTGTATCACATTCTATATTATGCTTGGTTGAAACATGTTGAACTTATATACGCAGGCCAAAATTGATGTGGAATGTTTGTCAACAAATTATTCACAATTCTCTTTGTAAATATCTAGTTCAGTCAGCTTTTCACTGTTTCTTCAGAGAAAGTCACAACTTTTCGCGGTTTTAATGTTACTCTCTTAAAACCAATATAAATAGGTGATATTTGCAAAGTGTGTTCACTAAAAATATTAATTCTTCGAATCTCATAACATTCAACGAACCTTATATTTCTTTAAACAGCTTAGGTAATTCTAGATTCTTTATGCCTAACTGAGTAGTTTACTAAAGAGTAGTTTATTCTGAATCTTCTATAGAGAACTAAAAAAACAGAACCTGAACGGGAAAAGTATGAAAGAAAAATCTTAAAATATCAGAAGTAATAACGTTGATAAACGCTAGCCAAAAGAGTAGAGATTTATTGTTACGCGCCAACCAAACTTTTTTATCTTTTACTTTTAGTCTGTGTGTCTAATGGTGAGGGGTGGTACCTCACTCTTATTTCTGCCGCTTAACAGCAGCGTTCTGGGTTATACTGTCTTCCGGATTTAAGTTTCAGTAAAATTACTGGTTGACTGTATATTACAAGTGTCAATATACGAGTATATGTACAATAGGCTGCGATTGACGCTTATTAGGTAAGCCACATGTCAAGTCAAGTCAAACTTAATTACTATGCGGTGACTACGTGGTTACGTATAATATTAGATTCAATCAAATGTTAAAAGGAGTTTGTCAATAAAGTAATAAATGAGGTAAGGCGGCTAAAGGTCTCTGCTCTTCAGACCGTATCATACCATGCTAGGATAGCATCTGGCACGGAAAGTAACACTACACAGGTTACTATGTCCACTACAATCTATCAATAGCGTATCATACCCGTGCATGACGGATTTAATGACAACCGTCAACAATTGTTGGCGGGAATATTTTGCCGGCGCCGATATACGCTCCGTACATGGCACGCGACGGTGTATCATGCATGACGGACGGACGGGCATAGTCTCTAACTTCTCAATAAAAACTTTTTTTGATAACCGTCATCAATTGTTGGCGGGAATATTTTGCCGGCGCCGATATACGCTCCGTACATGGCACGCGACGGTGTATCATGCATGACGGACGGACGGGCATAGTCTCTAACTTCTCAATAAAAACTTTTTTTGATAACCGTCATCAATTGTTGGCGAGAATATTTTGCCGGCGCCGATATACGCTCCGTATGGCACACGACGGTGTATCGTGCATGACGGACGGGCATAGTCTCTAACTTCCCAATATATTTTTTTTTGCTTGACACGTTCCTATTTCGAATTACGGATTACGTTACGGTCATGGTATGATACGGTCTATTGAGCAGAGACCTTAATAATCGTAACTTTTGTCGAATACACCCATCGGATGGGTGACAGAATCACTTTACCCAACCCTCTTCAAGCGTTAAAAGTCACGCAAATTCTTGGTCCCTGAATCGTGATCATGTCAGTTGCTGCTTGCTCATATATAAAGTTAGAAATGGTACGTCGTTCCCCTAAGCTCGTAGCCCATGTAATTAAAACTGTATTTGTATAAATAGTTCGCATCCGAAACTTGTTTAATTTAGCGGGGTTTGAATTTGTCTAACCTAATATAACTTTCCGCCACTTAGTAGAGGTATGTACGTTAGTTGTATAATTATAGTGTTTGGAACTTTATCTTTTAATTTTATTAGATAATAAATTAGGTTTGTGCCTTAGTAGTAGCTATTTTAATATACCTACAGAGGCACTTTGGGGATCGGATAATTATTACTCGGTGTTCGGTAAATGCTAAAATAATAAAAACCTGAACTAAATAGCAGTGTTTGCCAACGGCCTCAGATGCTTTTTGAACCACGGCACTCTCCCATAGACAATAAAGTTTTTTTTTTTTCGAAAGTTGCTGTTTTCTTTTACAATAAAATTGCACATACTTTAAAATTACACATCTGTCGTTATTATGCACCTTGTAACACTTCAGTCGTCATCATGCAAAATAAGACATTAAAAAACCGGCTACATCCCATTTCGTAAACCTCAGACTTTACCTACTAAATAGTTGCGTTTGGTAAACATTTTATACTTCATACATTTAGTTCCATTTCGCAAACATTTGAGTAATTACATGTATTGTATCCTTAGAGCATTGTTGGTTAAATGCTCTAAGGTTGTATCCCATTTGGTAAACTTTCAGTTGAAATGAGTACAGTCATGTAAAAAAAGAAAACACAAAAATCGATAATATTTTCTTATTTTGAATTTTGCAAAATGGCTACCCAACCCACCCAAAAATTAAATGCCTATCTTTACAGATGAAATAGCATAATCTTCATAGCCATCGGTTGCAATAACCGTTGGATAGATGGCACTGTGCCGCTAAAAGCATTAAAAAAATTTAAAAGCAGTGTAAAAACTCAGTGATTACGTCAGCCTTCCCGGTAATGGTCAGTGCAGCCGCTCGGATTGCGGAAGACCCAGGTTCGATTCCTGGCTGGGTCGGGTAGGCATTTAATTTCTTCACTGTATTTTATAAATATTTAATTCAGCTTCAGTGCAGCAATTAGCACTTAAAAATAAAAAAGTAAGTTTACAAGATAAAATTTTACTAGAAAAAGTCAACCAGCCTCAGGAAGCTCGAGTGGGAATCTAACCACTACCTTTGGACAACAGGTCCAATGCTCTAACCGCTGAGCTACCGAGACCCTAGAAGACTCGTTGAATTTTTGTAGTAGTTCGCTGCAAGCCAGCGGTATTAAGTCACTGTGATGTTACTACTCTCACAGTCGAAAGAACATTTTTGCACAAAAAATGTTATCTTGTAACATAAAAACATGGTAAAAATCCCGTAAATAATTACTTTAATCTGCTAGTAAAATCTTCTTATTTATACACGCAGGTGAGTACGCAGCGATCGGCGTAGATGTCGAAAAGTACGAGCCAGAAGAAGCAGTGCGATACCTCGCAGGGCCGCTGCGCAAGGAACCCGAAGCCAGGGTCTTAAAGGCCTTCCGATCGTACCTGGCCGTGGCGCCCTCCCCCTCGCCTTCTTACCCAGCATTTGCCGTAGAAGTCAACAGGAGACTGCAGATGCCGCCTTTTAATTTCACCAATCCCTTGCTAGCCTTGGGTGGCGGGAAAGTGGTAAGTAACAATTTTATTGAGACGCAATCTTTTGAGTCACTTTGTATTATATCAGATGATTCAGAACAGGCCGCGTGGTACATTAAAAGGCCTCTTGGGATCACAATTAGTCTGAAGCTATGGTACTCCTCCCAGGCCCGAAACCTAAAAAAGGGTTTTTCTTGAAATTTACTTCCATTGTGATTTGAAGACTAAATTGACGTTGTGGCATTGTGACTCTTGCTTGCTAACCTCTTGTAATTGAGGCGATGGGAAAATGGAAGTGAAAAGATGTCAAAAAACAAAGAAAAGCAAAGTAACCGCCCGTATGTATATTGAAGGAAATCATACAAAGCCATAGATAAATAACTATAGGAACGTAAGATTAAGATGCAATAGATTTTTTTTAAAGTAATTACTTAGTAATGTCGGTCCTTTACTACGTACACTACGTAGATTGTTGATTTCAAATTATCATTAGTTGTGAGTTTCGGCTTAATATTTACGAAACATAATAAATAATATTGGCACCGGTGACACGCCATAATTTAATTAAAACGTTAATTAAACTGACATACCGACACGGACGATATCCACTTTCTTCGCCTATACCTAGTTGTACTACTACATACTTAGATATTCATGATTTACGAGTTATCTATACCATTAAGAAAGAGGTAAAGTTTGTGACTTTGTTTGTTGGTTTGTTTACGGAGGCTGATGTTACATACGAGTATAAGTCAACTTATTCTATGACTTAAAAAAATCTTATTCTTTTGAAGGTCGTATTTTAAAAGATATTTCTAACTGACAGAATAAACTACTACACTAAGCTTTTCGTTGTGTTAAGTCTTGGAAACACATAATTTTTAATAAACACATAATTATAGAAAAACGTTTTACTGTTGAAAGGTTAAAATGTTAAAAAAAAGATAACACAAAAATTTCTGGTAAAAAAAACTTATTTTCTTGTAGATACCGGTAGAAGCTGCTTGGTTACACGACGCAGTGTGGGTTTACGCGAGAGCGTTGGTGGCAGCCCTAACTGCAGGGGACAGTCCACGTGATGGGCGCGCTCTGGCTACGCATATGCGGAACACAACCTACCGCAGTGTTATGGGGTTAGTTCATCACTAACAGCTTGGCTACACGACGTAGTGTAGGTTTACGCGAATGCGTTGGTGGCAGCCGTAACTGCAGTGGACAGTTCCCGCGACGGGCGCGCTCTGGCGACGCATATGCGGAACACAACGTAGCGCAGCGTTATGGGGTTAGTTCATCACTAGCAGCTTGGCTACACGTCGCAGTAAAGGTATACGCGAGAGCGTTGATACAGAACTGACTACAAGAGACAGTAGACACGACGACGGGTGCGCTCTGGCTACGCACATGCAGAACACAATGTACAGCAGTGCTATGGAATAAATTCATCACTAGCAGCTTGGCTACATATTGCAGTGTGGTTATACCCGAGAGCGTTGGTGGCAGTACTAACTGCATGGGCCAGTCTGGAGACTGTGGACAGTCGACGGTTGCGCTTAGGCTACGCATATGCAGAACTCATTGTACCGCAGTGTTATGGGATTAGTTCATCACTAACAGCTTGGCTACCTGATACAGTGTGGCCGTAGGTATACGCACGCACGGGCGATAGCGCCTCTGATACCTCTGCCCGCATGAGGCAGGCCCTTGACGGGCGCGCTTCAGCTACGCACATGCGGTATGATTTTACCCATCGTGAGAGGGTTGGTTTATCAATAGCACCTTGGCAGTGCACCTACATACGTATACTCATACACTCGAAAATTGCGAGTCACGACTCAAAAATAGCTCGTAATATGAGGTCCTAGCGCTTCCCTTTGGTTTTTTTTTTACTTTTCTTATTCCTATAAACAGGTACTGGGTGCACATGGATGAGAATGGCGACGCGGAGGGCAACTACACACTGCTGGCGGGTGATTCTGCGCGGGCGCCGGGCCTCTACCCACTCGCCGTGCTGCACAAGTCGGCACCGGTTAGTAAATAAATAAATATTCATTAAAAATATATTATTATTATCTCCTTTATTTATTTTCTTTCTTAGAACCAGATTTTTACAATATTTTAATATAAAAACAATAAAACATTATAAAAACCTAATCCTAGAGTACCACCACCATTACTATTATTATTAAATTCTCTCACCAAAAATGTAATATAAACATAAAATAAATGCAAAAAAACTAAGGAAACAAATGGCGTAATGTTATTTTTCTAATTAAATTTAAGCTGAAACAACACTACCTATATTTACCTTTATTATTTAAATTTTGATTTCACCTTTTGAGTGAACTTTGTTTTTTTCGATTAGAAGTTGAGCCAGAAGATAAAGCTCCAAGTATTTATTTTAAATAAGAAAATACGCTGAGTTCGTTATTATTCAGTTACTACTACAACCGTAAGGAATAAGGCTGCTGTGAATTGAATTTTCTATTATAGATACATAGATAAATACTTTATTGCTCACACAAATAAAAACAAAAAACAGGTACACATAATCTTAAAGCTAGCATTGGCAAAGGCGGTCTTATCAACCTTTGGTCATTGGTTTAGGAACCCAAGAAGGAGATAGAAGAAGTGCGCAAATACAGTAGAATACAATAGAATCATATACCAGTACATAAAAAGACATACACATTTAAATATACATATGTACATAAATACATATACATACTTATACATACATACATATAAAACAAACAATAAAACCTAAAACATGTTACTAGCACGTCACTGATTTAGTAGATAACTGTGCAGTTTAGACTTAAAGGCGGAAAAAGTTTTGGAGTGTCGGATTTCAGACGGTAGTTTACTTCAAAGGCAAGTATTTGGACAGTAAAAGAATCCTTAAAATATTCCGACCGGATAAAGGGAGATCACAGTTATGTTCCACCCCAAGAAATTGGAAGCACTCCTTAAGGTAAGAAGGAGTACGAGGATCATACAGCACGTTAAAAACAAGGGTGAGAATATGTTCCTCGCGACGCAACCTAATGGAAAGCCATTCAAGCATGTACCTGTATTCAGACACATGGTCGAACTTACGCAAACCGTAGATGAACCTGATGCAGAGATTTTGGAGACGTTGTAGTTTATTAAGTAAGTCCTCATTTAAGTCCACAAGGCAGACATCAGCATAATCCAAGATTGGTAGAAGGAGAGATTGCGCAAGTTTAACCTTGGTCCTCACAGGAAGCAAGTACTTCCACCTCCTTAGCGATCCAGAGGCAGCAAATACTTTTCGACTCATCTCCGATATTTGTGGAGACCAGGAGAGGGTGCTGTCGAAAAGTACTCCCAAGTTTTTTACCACGTTACCGTAGTTCAATGAGACACCGTTAGACATGGGCGTAGGGATAGACAATTTGTTCACCTTTGCAATTTGTTTAGATCCCCCGATAATGATAGCCTGTGACTTGTCGGGGTTGACCGTTAGGCCATGGGCTCGACTCCAATCCCAAGGTCAGCATTAAGGTTTGTCATCATATTCACAATATCATCAACTGAGGCCTGAGAATAAATTTGCAGGTCGTCAGCATACAGGTGGAACTGACATGAAAGAAGTGGAGTGAGGAAATTAATAAATATAGAAAAAAGGAAAGGAGAAAGGATACCACCCCGGGGCACACCTGCAGTGACATCGCTGGCACATGACAATTTGTCATTAGCACGGACATAATGCCGCCGCCCGACCAGGTAGTTACGAAACCACTCTAACACCGTATCTGATACTAGGAAAGATGGCATTGGAAAAATCCAAAAGAACTAGCGCTGTCAACTGTTGATATCATCAGAAAGTTTAGTTAGCGCGGTTGTCGTACTGTGCCCGGGGCTGAACCCGGATTGGAGAGGACTAAGCAAATTGTTAGAATTAACAAAGGCACTGACTTGTTGGAGAACAAGACGCTCTAGGATTTTTGAAAGAAAAGGAGAAATGGATATAGGCCTAAAATGAGAAGGTAAGGAAGGGTTTGAAGTTTAAGAAACTGCCGGTATCGAGCGAGAAGTTATGACATGGCAAAGGATAAGGACAAGAATTTCAAATCCTAACAGGATTATCTTTCGGCCAATCCCATCCATGCCTTCAGCATTAGATTTGACTGCCCAGATGTTTACTTTAACTTCACGCTCAGAGTCTAAAGGAAAAAGCAGGACGCTGTGAGTTAGGAGAGGAAGACAGTGATTGCCATACTTGAGCTTTGTTTCAAACTATGTGGAATGGAGGAAGGAGCAGAAAAGTATCGGTTTATGGAGTCTAGGTCAAGGTTATTGGGAACACAGGTCTTAGACTTACCAATAGCAAGAGTGTTCAGTCAATATTGCTAAGGTCAGACTTAAAACGATTATATTCGTATATCTACAAATTCTTGGTAGTTCAAAGTCCTAAAGCGACATGTATGTATGTGTCACCCATTTGTGTCCCAAATATAAATTGTTTGCTTACAGACTTGTATCTGTCTGTAGCGTCGTCGTAGCTCTCAAACGGATTAACCGATTCAATTTCTTGTTGTTGTTGTTGTTGATTTCATAAAGTGTGTCAGAAATAGCTAAATTGAATGATGTAGAGCACCTCTACCATTTAAATTTAAAGCAAATTTTCTATTATACATAGCAGCTTAAAATTTAGTCTTGAGACATAAGATGAAAAATTATAAGAATCATAATTTTTGGATGTCTTTGTAACACAATAAATACCTATATGTCTAAGAAAGATTATATTTAGTAACTTCTAATGATAGCCGACTTCCTATAGGAGATGGCACATGATGAAGATAAAGAAGAATGCTGGAAAGTGTTGCCATATGTACTTACTTACACTAATTTCCCTAGCTAGACCACTTTCAGACAACCATATCCTTTTCCATTTTTGTAGAAACACTTTTTAACAGTCTGAAAACGATGCATAAACCTATAAAGTAGCTCGCAATCAAGACAACACTACGAGACAAGATCTAACAACCATCTTATTATCCCCAGCAATATCATTCCATGTTTACAAAGTAACATCATTTGAATTGTTCATTTCGTCTCAACACACGAATTTCTCGGTACATAAACTGTGGATACGAAATATTAGAGTGGCGTCAAGTAAATAGATAATAAACATGGTATTCGCGTCACGTACGCACTGCGAATCTCGGCTGGCCCGGTTCGCGCTTAACTGTTTAGCGAAGTGTTTACGTCACATTTTGGCTCAATACATGCACTGTTGTGCCAACTTGTGTTCACATACGAGTGCCATTTAATATCCTTTTTAACTGCTACACAAACTTTTAATGGTTTCTGTAAAGTTGGAAAAAATGTGACCATTATTGTTTTTATTTAACGGGTAAGTTGACGCTCATCTGAAGTGACGTTAGGCAGATGATGAAGCGAACTCGAAGCGGTTCACAACAATGCTATAAACATTGTTGTTATAGCGATATACTAAGATAAGACGGTGCTGATGGTAACCAGCCTGTTTTTGTACAAGCACTACTCCCCGGAACCTCTAGGATGGAGGTCTTACTAAACCACAGACAAATTCATATACCAGACAACAGCTTCTGAGGATGCCCCGTGGGGGGGCAAAGCATGTGTTGGGTATCGATTTTGGTGTGCATGTATTTGCGATTTTATATTGGTCTCGTTGTAATAATTATTTGCTTTTTGATGGGTTGTTTCTTCATCATCTTCATCAGCTCATTTTATGACCCCCAATGCTGGGGCACGAGTCTTTCCTATGGATGTCTAGGGAGAACGGGCCTAAACCACCACGCGGGCCCAGTGCGGTGCGGCGGTTATTAACAACTGCTAATGCAGCCGGAACCAACGGCTTAACGTGCCTTTCGAAGCACGGAGGAGCTCGAGATGATAATTTTTGGTCACCCATCTGATGACAGGCCTTTGCGAATGTTGCTTAATTGCAGCAATCGTAGACCGAGCGCGTTAGCCATTGCGCCATCGAGCACCTCCACAATAATGAATATACAATACATACACATATTTAGTACAAATCTCAGTAGAAATCATAATAAAATGCTTTCATTTCATTCATCATTTCATCTTTATGCAGACATGGAATAATTTAAGCTGATCCGACAAATTCTATGTATAGTCACCAAAACTTATTTAAATAGATAGTTAATTTTGATACTAAAATCCCGGGATAATTTAGCGAGTGGTATTTTGTGTCCCTTACCACATGTTTTAATTGTCCTACAGGAGGTGAGATTCCTACGCGAATTGAAGTGGCCGGGAGGACGGGTGCCCCTGTCGGAGCCGCCGTGCGGGTTCCGGGGCGAGAAGTGCGCCAGTGAGTATAAAAAACATTTTAATTTTAACTCGTATGAAGTTCTAACGTCCCGAAGTTATTGTCTTTGGTAATGAGTCTTGCGTTTGCAATTTGTGTTGGCGAACTGTTTTGTAGAAATTAATTTGTTTGACATTTCTCTAAATGTTTTGAGAGCTGTACCTACAGCAATTTTATGATGCAAAATTGTTGTATAAGATTTTCCAGATGGAACCAGATTTTCCACTTGCTAAGATGATAAAAACGTACCTAGTCCAGTACCTATCTTATACCAAATGAAAATTATTTAAACACTTATAACTTTTAATGTATCTTGCACATGTAATTCAGGCGTCTACCAACGTACCTCTTACTCCTTAAATTGGCCAATAATGCTAAACGTCTATCGGCGTTATGTCCTTCAGCTCAATAATACAAGAACACAGAAAACGTTTCAGTTGTACCTAGCTACGAAGAGTTTTTCCTAAGCTTCGCAGTTAGCTGACCTGACCCTAACACACAACACATGTCGACTAATAGAATCTAGTGGGCCGGAATGGCCCATTAGGACCAACTCTGTTTAGTGACGATATTAAATTCATGTTACATTACGAACATACCCTGCGTAACTCGTCAACTTACTCCAGTTAAGACATTAGGTATTCAGGTGGGCATTTTGCAATCACTGTTAAGTTACAAACTCATCTACGTTTCTACTTTTTCTCTCTCTTCTCTTTTCCGGTGCAAAGATACATTTACATTGTAAAAAAATAAAAGTAAGTGACATTTCAGGTTCGTAAAATGTTAACTCTTCCAGACAATCACATGGATGGAGAGATCGCAGACACTAGGTATAAAATCAGAGGCGCGGACAATTTAGCTATTTTCATAAATTTTTAAACGTTTTTATTACATATAACCGTTATTTTGTTTTGTTTTTACTGCAATGGATCATTGTATTAGACTTCCTACTTATATAAAACTTCGTCACGTTTATATTCTGAGTTAAGTATATTAAGCGTGCGTATATCTACTAAGTGAAGGATGTACAAAAGTGCTAAAACAGAAATAGTGCGATTTTGAAGGCTGTATTGGAAGCTTCCCGCAGCGCGGACGTCGACGGGCGACGGCGTCGCGCCACGTGACATCGCGGCACCCGACGGGGAACCCATCGCCAGCGATGCTGTAGGAAATTAGATATTTTTGCTATATACTTACTTATATACAAGTACCTTTATTGTTTTCTAAAGTTAGACAAGTAGATTACACATTGGCATTACTCCGAAATTCGAAGGTTAAAACAAAATCACACGTATTCCCGCCGTCCTACAACATGAGGTAAAGGATGGAGGAGTAGGAGTAGGGTTGCTTAAATGAGATGTGAAGAAGCAATTTGCGCGTCGGCATGAAGGCGAGGACAGTTAGTGAGGCACAAGCCTGCTCTACACTACGCTTCTGCATAACATCAGTTAGAAAGGAGTCATTTGCCAGTTTTTCTATAAAAAGTAATAAACTCTTTATATAGTACTAGCTGTGCCCCGCGGTTTCACCCAAGTAAATATTTTCCCGTTTTTGCAAAATTTTTCATTGCTGCTCCACTCCTATTAGTCATAGCGTGATGTAGATATAGTCTATAGCCTTCTTCAATAAATGGACTATTCAACACAAAAATAATTTTTTAATTCGAACCAGTAGTTCCTGAGATTAGCGCGTTCAATAAAACAAACAAACAAACTCTTCAGCTTTATAATATTAGTATAGATAAAAATATACTTGCAATCAAATTAATAAGAATTATATTTATTTATCAATCGGGGTAACTGATAACCGTCCTTCTCGTTAAAGGTATAAAACGATTCACAAACATTCAAACTATGAAAATAAGAATAAATAAAACTCTAATAGGCCTCTTTCTTCCAAGTCGGTAATTGCAAAACTTTCTGACTGTGTGAAGTTGGTAGTTTAGGCGTGTTTCGTGATGCCAGCTAAGTCGGGCCCTATTATTTCCCTTCGGAATTATCTGAAAACTTGTTCAACACACATAAACACTTGTAACTCGATGAGCTCTTCGCTCCCTTTGCGCCAAACGGACTTGTATTTGCACTTTACTATTCACAGAATCTGAAAATACCATACCAAAACGTAGACTAAGGAACCAGGGGGCTTATTGTAATTTCAACCTCTATCGCCACCTCTATCGCGACAGCTTTTAAAGGTATTTACGCTTATTATTTTGCATAGACGATTCCAAATAAATGTCACATTGACGATGTCGTTTAATCAACATCATTCAAAAACGCATCGCGATGCTCGCGATCGCAATCACTGACACTAATTGTGAATTAGTTTGAAGTTCTTGAATAAGTTAAGTTAGTTAGTTAGTTAGATAATGGTGGTCTTTAAAAACCACCAGTCCGCACAGGGCCCGCGTGGTGGTTTATGGCCCGTTCTCCCTTTCCATACACAGAGAAGGCTCGTGCCCCAGCAGTGGGGACATAAAATGAGCTGATGATGATGATGATGATTAGAGTTAGACAATATGCCCCCTGATATAAACTATGGCCAGAGGATCTCTCTTCTGTTACAGGTTAAGTAATACGTAGTACTACGCTGATGATGCCTTTATATTTTTTTATAAGAAAACAAATTATAAAACGTACACATGAATAATTTTACGTGAAAGTAAAAGCCGCAAGTTCTATATGATATAATATCTCTTTAATATTTCATACAAAATGCAATTTTGCCTTTAGCTATTTATATGAAAATGCGAACATTTTTCGCTAAGCTTTCGTAAACTAGCCGCTTCGAAATTGTTCACGAAAATGAAGAAATCCTATGTTTTGTGTACCTACCTACTATACCAAAAAATATGTTATCGTAACACTTTATAATATTTTTTTATGAAATGAAATAAAATTATAATTTAAGATATTTTTTTATGCAAGTTTACTAAAAAGTCTAATAGTAGATAAAATATTTTGTTAAAATTTTTATTGTAATTTTACTTTTATTTTTATTTTTATTTTAAGTGCTAATTGCTGGACTGAAGCTGAATTAAATACTTATAAAATACAGTGAAATAATTAAACGCCTACCTTTCCTGCGGGCGGGGGTAGGCGTTTAATTTTTTCACTGCATTTTATAAGTATTTATTATTATTTTATAAGTATTTATATTATTTTAATATGTTATTGTAATAATAAATATTATTTAACATTAATAATAATAACAACGCGGTCAAAATACAAGAATGAGACAGCATAAGCAGTTCTTAAACCAGATCTTAAATCAGTTCGCGTTTCGGAAAGGGAGGGAATGTTTTTATGGAACAAAGAATCGTCTCTACACAAAGACTAAAGCACAACACGAAAGTGACAGAATTATTATTAGTATCTACATTCTGCACTAGCTTACAGCAAAAAAGCCATTCCATTGTGCAATATAAAATCCTTTTCTATTTCATTCTGTTGTAATTGAAAGGAACAAAGCTCAGAATAAAGTTTTTTATGTTGAAATAAAACGCAGAGGGAATGACATTTGTTTATTGCGTTGTTTAGATATACTAAGATAGTCTATATATTTTAAAACTATAAAGAACCAAAACTAAAGGCTAACTTAACTAATAAAATGTCAAAGGATCTTATTTTCAAGACTGGATTGAGTAAGGAAATATAGAACCCATCTGTATGCATGCAGGCTATAAAGATATATAAATGAGAAAAATCACAAAATAAGGAATAAGCAGCTTAAGAAGATTTCCTAAGTGGCTGTTACACTCCAGTTACTTCAATTTAATAAAATCGCTCGCCCTGTAAACCCTCTTTATATCGTTACGTTCGTCGCAAAAGAATCTGCTCACAGCTACAAATTGAATACGGACGCCTTTAAGGGCATTTAGCTTTTCCCTTCATCCCGAATCCCGTCAAAAAAATCCTGTTAAACATCCTGAAATTACCATTTTAAAACAGATTTTCGTAACCAACCACCACAATGCTAATTAGAATTAACATAAATCAAGTTCTACTTTCGGTTTTGGATTCATGTGCTTTGTAATAACAAACTTAATTTTTTTAAGGATGTCTTATGAAATGGCAGTCCTATTTTATCTATCTTATTTTTTTTTAATAACTTTGATTTAAAATCAGTATACTTATATACCAAACACCCTATTTATTTTTATTGTAAAAAAGTATCTAAAGACGCGATAAGAACTTCAGTATATTTTCAATTTCTCTTTTCTTTTTTTTTCAGTGGTCATAGGTTGGACTTCTTACGGCAAATACGAATTCATAGTATAAATAAATACAAATAACTAAATTAGTAGGTAATAAATCGAAGATTAAAGACTTATCCGTAAGTTCTGTACAAGTATAAACTTCTTAATACTGTTACTGATAGGCCGTGTAGGCGTTTAGGCTTTGGTGTAAGGCTTAGCTATTGTTTCTGTACACATGAAACAGGATTTGGAATTGACAATACAGAGTTTATAGTTCACAAACACAAGTTCGTCATACATCGTCGCTTCAGAACTGTCTTGTTTATAACATGATTACTTATCTATGCCCAACCGTCTTGTTTATAACATGATTAGTTATCTATGCCCTATCCCTATGTCGTCAAGCATAACTTTGGATTAGACTTCTTGGCGGGAAAGTGAAGAGTCATGTCTGCGGTTTTGTTTTATTTTCGAAAATTTGTGTTATATCGAATATTAATGTGAAATAATGGTGGATTATTAACCGTTAAGTGTTCGTGAGTGTGCACGAGTGTTGGCAAATAAAACAAAACAGTGCAACGTCACTTTTCAAATTCTCTCAAGACGTCCGCCCGAGGACTTAGTAAAGCCCCACATCTTTACTGAGATACTCGAGGGGTTGGGGGTATATCATTTCTCACTTCTCATTTCTATTATCATTCATCATCATCATACAGAAAAGAAATATTGTTTATTTATGTATTACTAATAATAAAAAATACTTGAAATTGGCTAAATGCTAAACGCGAAGCCATTAATTAAGATTTAAAAAAAAAAAAACTTTGGATTATTTTATATTGTGACAATAAGCAATTAAATAGAATCTTTCAAATTTTATTCGCCGTAAAATAAATAAATAAATAAGCTTTCCTACACTTACACCAATTATTTAGCCCAAGAGAAGCTTCCGTTAAATTGTTACTATACCATTTCAAATCTATTTAAACGTTAAATAATAAAACATTGCTATCACTCAGTCTAACAAAAAAAAAGTAATTTTCTTTAGATTAAAATACCCGACGCTCCGGTAGTCCGGTTTTTTTTTTATTTGTCACTCGGCCATGAATTTAAAAAATCGTTTTACGTTGTTTTTTAGGAAAAGTAATGGACATACATTTTATATATCTTTCTTTAATTGTGAGGAGGTCGATGGCGCAGTGGTTATTATATTTCTTAAAGGTCGGTCATCGGATGGGTGATCCGTACTTCGGAAGGCACGTAAAGACGTTGGTCTCGGCTGCATTAGCAGTCGTTAACAATCGCCAATAAGCGCTGGACCCGCGTGGTGGTTTATGGCCAGTTCTCCCTATCCATCCATAGGGAATAGGAGCTGGTGATGATCACTTAATTGTATAACACTGTGGTACTGCAACATCTCATTAACAAAGCTATATTTGTATTGAAAACGACCACGAACCCACGAATTTACACTCGAAAAGTGTCATAGACCTACTTACCTAAAATATAATTTTTGATTACTATGGATGTCATTTATAAAAAACTAGCTGACCCGGCGGACTTCGTACCGCATTTTTTCTATATTTTTTTAATATAGCCTATGTTACTCAGCGCTAATGTAGCATTCTAATGGTGAAAGAGTTTTTTAAATCGGTCCAGTAGTTTTTGAGTTTATTCGTTGCAAACATACACACACACACACATACATACATACATACATACATACATACATACATACATACATAAATACATACATACATACATACATACATACATACATACATACATACATACATACATACATACATACATACATACATACATACATACATACATACATACATACATACATACATACATACATACATACATACATACATACATACACACATACACACATACATACATACATACATACATACATACATACATACATACATACATACATACATACATACATACATACATACATAGGTTTCCTCTTTAGTATATGTAGATTGGTAAGTAATAAGTCAATCGATCGAAATACCCGAAACAACTTGTGAACGGCGAAGTTAGTCAGCTCGCTGGTATTACATTTAAATTTCTACTTGCTGCGTTGTTATATGACTTTTGACTTTTGATGGGCTCCACCATTTACAGATTCTCGTGATTCTTTAATTGACTTTTGATAATAATGACGAAGTTGAGGCACAAAGTATTTGATATGGTTGGGTACTTAACAATTTCTAACTTCGGCAATCTATGACAATAACAGATTGGAAAACTTTGTGTGATGTGCAAAAAGCATATTCTAAAATTAGAATGAATAGGCGATACAGGGTAGTGGTACCAGTGTCCAACAGGAACCAGCCCCCCAACCGCCTAACCCTCTCGCTTTCGATTGCTTTGATGATAATATCGAATATGATAATATCGAAATATAATATCGAATTATATCGAAAGCTATAGCCTATAGCTTTTGATATTGCTTTCATAGTGCGTTCGAAATGACAAGATGACGCCTCCTCCTCGCCTCGCCTTCAAAGCGATCGAAAGCGAGAGAGTTAGGCGGTCGACCCCCAGATCGTCACTTTTTTCCATTTACCATTAAAAATAGGGGAAAATCCGGAGCGGTAGAAGGGTGTACTGAGGTTTCAGTGAGTCGGCCATAGCGATGCGCGATTATGACTAATTTCAATAATCGAATTAACTACTAATACTAATCTCAAAAATCGAATACCATATTAGTAATATACTAATTTCAATAATCGAATAAGTATTACTAATTAGTAATAAAATCAAACGATTATTGATATTGAAAGAAAGAAAGCTAAAATGTACTTTAACGCCACAGCATAAGGCTCATAGCGGTTACGAAGAGGCCGGCTATAATCGAAAATTAGTTACTTACGTTATCATTCATTCATTCAAAATTCAAAATTCAAAATCATTTTATTCAGTTTAGGCTACAAGTAGCTCTTGTGAATGTCACTATGCCATCGGTTCGTAAGTCTACTCTGGGCGGGAGATCTTGTATTGAGAAGAACCGGCAAGAAACTCAGCAAGTGTCCAGCTCTTTTCTCCCTTACAGCGTCAAAAATATTGGAAAATGCCCGATCATAGCAGGACACTTTCCATTACAAATAAACACAAAACATACTTATAGAAGACAACCACAACATGTAAAAAAAAAACAAAAAAAAAATCTAGGTTAACAAATTTACATCAGGCAAAAGTTTCATTTTCCACAATGTCATACAGTACCACTACAGTATTCTAGTAAAAGTCAAAAATTGTTTCAGAAGAACAAAGTCAAACTATAGTGAATAATACTAAAAATAAGATAAGTATGCAAGAGCAGACCAGCCCCCACAGGCGGCACCCGTTCACGAGTATGACATATTCAGCCATCGCTTCGCTCAACCATATTTTAGGGAACGTAACGACCCGACGCATACGCCACCACCGCAGAGACAATAAAGAGAGTATGACACACTCAAGATACTCTAAATAAAAACTTAATGATATATTTAATTCAACGCTGTTTGTTATCTGTAGGACACTGCTTATAAAAGCTATTATATCAGTATAAAAATTATTTAAATCAATTTTATTATTGTGAAATAACATGTGCAGGCGAGCAGACTAAGATGACCACACATTCTTATCATTAAGATAATCATTAATTTTATAGTAACCTTTTTTCATTAGCCTTTGTTTTATTGTAGCGGCAGTTCCGTTATAGTGACAGGCACTTTATTGTATATTTTTATACATTTCCCAACTAATAATGAATTATCGACCTTATTCGGCCAGAACATCGGCTAAGCAACCACGCCTCGAGGAGTTGGAACCCCGCCGGTCAGCAGCTGAATGTCTTTAGAAACAAATTGAATGACATTCTAATTATTTTTGTAGACGAAAACTGGTGTTGAACACTGGGTTACCATGTCTAACACTGGTGTCTCTACGATAGCTCAAAGTATTTAGACGATAAGGCAATTGTTTCTACTCGATAGTCGATACAGCTGAAACACCGGATCCAAAGACCGGAATTCCTACCCAATATATCAAGCCTACACGTTATCGATTGCTGTTTCGTTTGCACATGCTAAGGCAGAACAAATAGAAAAAATTTTACAAAGTGATTTTTTGAAACTTATTAATATTGAATATATTGCTACCTATTATACTTTTGGTGTGAAATGTCCTTGTTACTGTCACAGCTTGTAAGCGGTTCGATCGCAGTTTAGATCCTAGCTATAGAAACATGTTTATTCTGTTAGCTCAATAATTTCCCTGCTATTTTAAGTCTATTAGTGTGAATCTGTCATTGGTTTTTTGATGTATAACTGCATAGCTACTCTTTTTTTGTTACTGTTGATTCACCTAAAAAAATAAAATTAAAAGTCGAAGTCAAAGTCAAATATTTTTTATTCAAATAATTTTTAGAAAAGTGTTTTTGAATCGTCCAAAAAATTTATACCTACTACCCACTACCCTAGACAGGACGTCTATTTTTTAGCTGTGGAGAAGAATGGGCGCAAGAAACTCCACAGCTTTAATATAAGCAACGACATTTACAAAATTATATGCCGTTACCAAGTTATACAAGTTTAAAATTACTTAACAATTTTTTAAATTAGAAATACCTCTTGGAGGGATTGGAGCATTTTAAACCCATGCTGTTTTGTCTTCAATGTAATCAGACACTTTATAATAAGCTTTTTCTTTAATAGTGATTTTAAATTTATTAATATCAAGTTTTTGAATATTACTTGGAACTTTATTGTAAAAACGTACACACTGGTCTTTTACAAAGTAAGACAAGTCGTTAATATAAATTAAAAATAAGAAAGGACCAAGAATTTAACCCTGTGGAACTTCCATTGTAACCACAGATCCCGGATATCTTTTACCGTTAACATCAACCCTCTGAACTATATGAGATAAGAAGATTCAGTGTTGCATCTCTAAATCCATAGTGGTAGAGCTTCCTGACCAGGGTTTCATGTAAAACACAATCAAAGGCCTTGGATAAATCACAAAAAAACCCCTAAGGCATCGTGTAAATCCTCCCAGGCGTTAAATATTTGAAGTAAAAGCTCAACACCAGCGCCAGTAGTCGACCACGGCTACGAGTACCTATATCACATGAGTGCCTATATTGCATAGCACACTGTTATATTTATGTGAAATATTATGTGCATTACGATAACAACCCAAAGTGATCACTTGCAACAACAAACAAACAACAAACAAAATGCGTGTTGGTTGATGATCACGGAATTTGTGATCACGAACACGCATCATTTGTAGGGTTGATTTGATTGGTACGATGTAGGCGTTAACCCAGTAGTATGCTATACGAACTACTACCATAGTCTATATAGGCTCGTTATAGGGCCTATAAATAATAATTACAGATCAAGACGTGAAATATATATAACAAAAGAGAGAATAACATTTACTATAATGTACATTAAGAATGAAATATAATAGTAATTAAGAAATACATTTTACAAACAAATTAATGAATTGGCAAGTGAAGTGACAAGTCAACTCTTGAAGTTGTATTCTCAGTATTATCTCAATAGTGTCGATGACTTATCAAGGAGGATTTATGCAGCTGCCACAGTCAATGTAACCTCTTCACGCTTTAGTACTACCACAGCATAAGTAAAAACATAGAATTTAGAATGTGCTACTTCTATAAATCTCTTCAATCCTAATTCGCTCTGCAGGTCACATAGGTGCGTGGGCGTTAGGTGCTTCAGGGGCCACGTTGGTGCTGCTAGCCCTAGCAGCGCTGGCGCTGTACCGTGGCTGGCGGTACGAGCAGGAGCTGGATTCGCTGCTCTGGAAGATTGACTTCAGAGACCTGCAGCTGCCAGACGACGAGGAGCAGAGCACCAACAAACTGAGTAGGTAAAACTAATTTGTATGACATTGTTTGCATGGCTGCTTTTAAATAAATTTGCTTATAGGAGAGCAGAGTATAGGCTTATTTTTCTAAGAGTATCGAGTTTACTTAACAGTGACTTAACGGGCCTTCTAAAGCAAGATGGAGTTCTAGAATTTTAAGTTGTTTTGGTACCAACGCGTTAGCCGTTACACTATTGAGCTCCTCTTAGGATCATACTCCTAGAACCCAATTAGCATGTCGGTCAGAGCTGATTTTTTCCAGCAAGACAGCAGCGCGGGCGTGAACCCCAACTCCTCGTGTAACACGGTGGCCAACGAGAAGACGGCCAACGGCGGCGTGCGCTCCAGCCAGGTGTCGCTCAGCTCCAACCCCGACCTGGACTTCAGATACTCGGCCATCTTCACGGAGGTCGCCCTGTACAGAGGTCGCCTCCTCGCCGTCAAGAGAGTGCGAAGACACCACATTGATATCAATAGAGAGATCAAGAAAGAGCTGAAGATCGTAAGTAGAATGTTTTGCCAAAATAATATAATTAGACTTCGGATACGCCGCCATTTCAGTCTTAGTACTGAGACACATTTATGAGAAAAGGGCCAAACTAGCCATTGACCTAACAACTACGAAATGTAATTTAAGTTTACCTATATACTTATACTCGTTCTCTAGACAACTAGTAGTCACTTATTCTATTTCAAATAGAAACACCCCTTAACTGGAATAAGTTAAAAGAGGTAGCTATATTTTAACAAGCAGTTTTAAAAATTCAGTTTGACAGTTATTGGAACTGTATAGCTGAATTTTTTGTCAGTTTTCCTGTAGTTCAGGACCGGGGGTATATTTACTCTGTGGTTCAAGTTTTAGCAGCCATCTTATTAAAGTTGTAAACGCGGCAAGTTGCCGCTCCTCGCACTTCTGAACTTGTTTTGGCAAACTCACAGCGATGTTCCCGTCCTGGAAAAAGTTGTTGCTAAATTCAATTTATTACGGGAACTAACTAGGTATATTTTTTTGATGACAGCAATGAAGTTTGCTCTACCTCAAACGAGTCACTATCTAAATACAAGTTCTAAAACTTATCTTTAGAATTCTTCTTATAACAAGCACTTTCACCGCTTTAACAGAATTTTCCTTGAAAGACAGTGTAGAGAGCAGAGACAGGAAAAAAATCCTAATGTAATGTAACATGGGGAGACCAGGATAGAACATTATCATGGGCTAATGATGATATCATGTTATAAAAACAGACAGATTTAAAATATTTCTAGTAAAACAAATTGTATATTTATTATTAAAGGAAAATAATTAATAGATAGCGTCTGTAACAAACTAGCTTAACATAACTAAAACTAAATTCTTACCTACTATGTAGCGAAAGTGGCTACTTAAGATGACGTAAATCACTTTACGGCCCCTTTCTTTGTTCAGTTCAGCCACTCCGTAGAATATTTACGGATAAAAACACCGTAGTCTCGTTACGGCCGTAAGCCCCGCTATAAAGGCGCAAGCCTCCCTTTGCAAACAAAACATTTTCCCCAGAATGACAGAGCAACTGACTGAGACAAATCACTCGCATCCATCCGGATTTACTACAAGCAGGTAGAAATGTAATAGATGGATAAAGAAGCAACTAGGCCCTTCCCTCGTAACCACTGGTGTAGCGAAATATTAAAAGATTTGTGGTGGGTTGTACATTTTCCGTTTTTTCTTTTATATAACTAAGCATTTGACTGATGAAAAGCACTCAATCATAAAGACAATGTTTTGTTAGGTATTAAAGTTTTATTAATTTCTAAGTTTACCCGAACACTACACTTTGAAATGAAACAACTTTTACGGATCTACTCACGTCTATTTTACACATTAGATTCTATACAGACGTTTTAAGCACTTTTTACAGGGTTCGTGGTCATGGTCACAGGGAGAGGAGAGACTCCTCTAAAAGATGTTTCATTACTATTAATTCATAACGTAAAAAAAACTAAATATATAAGTTAGACATTTACTTTCAGTTTACTGCTTAGATCGCTACATGATAAGTCCTATAGGTATTTTTTTACAGGCATTAAATCAGGCATTAGGTACCTACGCTTTTAGCTAAGGAAAAGAGTTTTTATTAACAGGTGCAAGCTAGGAGTGCACATTCGGCCCTACTTCAAACATTTAACAATGATGAACTTCGAACAAGGAGTACTGTAACTATACAAGTGTGTGCTGCCCACACAGTGAGGTCGTTTGTGTACTTAGCAAGTTTCAAATACGTAGGCGGTGTGGATGCAGGACTGTGCAATCCCGCCGACTGAGTGCTCCGGCGAGCGGGCGTCTCCGCGGAGAACACTGCAAATAAAGTTAATTTGTTCAGGTGCAGAAAACCGCTCGCTAACTCACACAACTGGTTTGTTTTTTAAGTACCTACCACATTGAAACTGGCCGGTATTTCTTGATAATCGTTCCAATTTCAAATGGCTTTGTATTAAAGTTTGGAATGAATTTATTTTACGTACACTACATTTGTTTTGTTTGATTTTGAAAATATAAATTGCTACATAAAAAACTTTGTTGACACTTTGTTTGGTAGCTTTAAGTATTAAAAAATAAAAGTTATGTCATGAAATTAATGATTTTTAATTGCATCATCAAATGAAAGGTCACATTAATATTTTTATAAGAAACCACTGAGGTTTGTCAACAAGATGTGAAATACATCCATCCGCATCAAGCTGATTATTAAAAATAAAATATTGAACCGACTAGTGCCTTGTGTCAATATTTAAATCCGACTTTACGTTACCGCCATTATTAATTTTTCCTGTTGTATTTAATACTAGCGGCCCGCCCCGGCTTCGCACGGGTGTACTTTTATTTTTAAACATTTTTTTTTTAATATAGCCTATGTTACTCAGCGCTAATGTAGCATTCTAATGGTGAAATATGGTTTTAAATCAGTCCAGTAGTTTTTGAGTTTATTCGTTACAAACATACATACATACAAAAACACAAAGATTTCCTCTTTATAATATTAATTAATTAATATAGATGATCGATCGACGTCGGTCATTGTCACACTTTTTTTTAGAAACTTCGAAAATGGATTGCTCCTGAAACCATAGCCATTTCCTTCCCATAGTTTCAGAGCAGCTATATTTTGTTACATTTTTTTGTCAGATGCGGGACCTGCAGCACGACAACGTGAACGGGTTCGTGGGCGCGTGCATTGAGCCTCCGAACGTGTGCGCCCTCTCCGAGTACTGCACGCGCGGCAGCCTCAAGGTACCCTCTTCATAAATTTATTTTCCCACTCGAGCTTTCGAGACTGGTTGATTTTTTCTAGTATAAAATATTATATCTTGGAACTACCATCATCATCATCATCATCATCAGCTCATTTTATGTCCCCACTGCTGGGGCACGAGCCTTCCCTATGGATGGATAGGGAGAACGGGCCATAAACCACCACGCGGGCCCAGTGCGGATTGGTGGTTGTTAACGACTGCTAATGCAGCCGGGACCAACGGCTTTACGTGCCTTCCGAAGCACGGAGGAGCTCGAGATGATAAAGTTTTGGTCACCCATCCGATGACCGGCCTTTGCGAAAGTTGCTTAACCTCAGCACTCGCAGACCGGGCGCGTTAACCACTGCGCCATCGAGCTCCAACTACTAGAACTACCATAATAATATGCATTGTGAATACAAAAATTTAAATAAATACCCTCTTCATGATTTGTAATGTCCTAGTTAAAAGTTTATTTTATTTCATTTGAGCAAGAAAAATATCTAAAGAAGCATTTAGTTGTAGGCCTTAATAGTTCTGTTAATAAAAAAAATATCTAAGCATTTTCTAACGCCATAGTGTACCTATATTTTTATGTTAACAATTAAGGCTCTACAAACTTAGTTTGTCGCTATAACAGCAATGTAGATAATTATTATTGTTGTGTTGTGTTCTCTTAATCTATACTTAATATTATAAAGCTGAAGAGTTTGTTTGTTTGTTTGTTTGTTTGTTTGAACGCGCTAATCTCAGGAACTACTGGTTCGAATTGAAAAATTCTTTTTGTGTTGAATAGTCCATTTATTGAGGAAGGCTATAGGCTATATTACATCACGCTATGACTAATAGGAGTGGAACAGTCGCTAATTTACGCGGGTGAAACCGCAGGGCACAGCTAGTAAGTGATAAGATACTCAGTAGTTGAGGACTCCGGTGTGAAGTGAGCTTATCATCACTTAGCATCAAAGGTAAGATTGAAGCCAAGCGCTTCCCCACTTTGAAATTAAATGAAATAACTTTTTCCTACATCATCGTGAGATCTAAGAGAGTTTTATGCTGTGTGTGGAGTAAACATGCCATTCCATAAAATAATGTATCTTTACCCACAGGATATACTGGAGAATGAAGATATCAAGCTCGACAATATGTTCGTGGCTTCCCTCGTCGCCGATATTATTAGGGTAAGTAACACTTACCAAATTAATGGCCGCGAGGGGTGTGTTCACAGTAATAAGGTGATTGTTTGCGTTAAGAAAACGTTATTGCTCGGCTTTATGCTACTTTTATTAGTTAGATACACAGCATAGACTTATTTTATCATAATAAAATATTATTATTATGTATTTATATTATGATTATCGAAATAATAAAAATCGCTCTTAATATATGTAAATCTGTCTTTACTTAACTAATATTATTATATCACCATTACAATACATAAACCAACTGAATGTATGAAGCTTTCTGAGTTGTACTAAACATTTTTTTTTTCATTTGGGGACAAATGGGAATAAAAAATTTTATCTTTCTCCCCCATGCGTTGCTAATAGGGAGACAAAATATGTCGTCATAACATCAATATTTGTAGCATTGTTGTGTTCCGGCAGCTAGTGAAAAGAAAGCCAGAGCATCAGCACCTTCGGCCTTTTCATCACTTAACATCAGGTGAGATGAAGGCCAAGTGCTTACCCCTTGAAATGCTCACCACTTGAAGTGCTTACCAAGTGTCAAGTGCTTCCCATGTAAGATATAAAAAAACAGATAGAATAGACATTTTTATTCCTAATTGCTCGCCAAGACGGACAAAGCCGGGCAACAGATGGGAAAATCCCAATTCAATAATAAAATTGAGATTTATTATATTGAGAGATATTAGTCCTGTAGACATTTTGAAGGTAATTTATGCGAATATTCCCCAGGGTATGATCTTCATACATGAGTCCCCGCTGCAGTACCACGGCGCCCTGCGGCCGTCGAACTGCCTGGTGGACGCGAGATGGGTGGTCAAGCTCGCCGACTTCGGCCTCAAAGAGTTCCGGCGAGGAGAACTACCGCCGGCTGACCCCACCGCTCTTAGAATACATTTAGAAAGTAAGAACTTACTACAAATTTTAACTTCTTAAGTTATTAAAAACTCCGGATTTTTTAGTTAATTAGCAAAATTTTCAAAATTATTACCGTAACACAAACTAAAGCCTCCGCTGCATCAAGCGGGTGCACGGCGCAAGCGCCCGTGCGGCGTGCTGTTTCATGTTAATTAATACAGCAGCACTGCGTGAGGCGGGTCGCAACACCATAAAGCTGTATCTACTTACAACTTCATTCGACGGAGTACGAAACGATATGCACTTTGACACATGACAGCTTCAAAACCATTATCACACGATACCGACCACAAAGTAACTTGTATATACGGAAACCCGCGACGGAACACGGCACGCGTGGTGGGCGCCCGCGCCTTACTCCGTCGCCCTAAAGAATATTTAAGATCGGATTTCAATGACGTAGCTGTTGACATTAAATAAGGCTCCTCCGGCTTACAAAGTAAGAGTAGATAGTATTGATAAGTTTCGATGGGTTGGACCACAGAAAAGAAAAAATGGGTTGGACAGAGGCACGATTGAATAATTGGAAGCGTGCACCTGACTCGGATTGTAAGAGGATGCGGGTTCAAGTCCCGCTCTTTGAAATGTTTTCAAAATTTTTCTAAAAGACAAACTACAAGTTAGTTTCTTGACTGTCTGTCATTCTGGCTGCTATGGTATTTCAAGGTAGATACATTCTTTGCCCAGTCACTTACAAAAGTTGAAAGTAGAAATAAAACAAGGAAAATACTTTTTCAAATGATCCACCGAAACGACACAGATTCAGCACTCTTTTTTCTAATGCTATTTTAATTTTCGATATTAGCATTGTTATCAAAAACTTTCCGGAGATAAGTAATGTAAATATTATTGTACACATACCTACCTAAGATAAGGATATCTAAAGTTGTATCGTTAGTTCTTCTTTAGGAGAACACGTCTGGAGGATTAATCAAAACATCGTTTCCCCAGATCTAGTCTACCTCTCCCCCGAGCTCCTCCGCAACGCCGGCTGGGGCACCGACTCGTTCCCGCTGTCCGACGAGCACCGCGACGGGTCGCCGGCGGCGGACGTGTACGCGTTCGCGCTGGTGCTGTACGAGATCCACACGCGGAAGGGGCCGTTCGGGTCCGACGCGCCGCCTGCGCCCGCGCTGCTGCGGCGGCTCGCGCTCGCCGAACCCACGCCTCACAGGTAGGTGCGTACGTGTGTCGTGTACGAAGAACACAGAACGAGGGCTTTTTTTGAGAGAGAGAGTTTGCCGATTGCCTCTGCTTCACCGGGCTTTTTTGGGGGCGGCGAGAAACTTAAAGGGTTCCTCAAGCCGTATGAAACGAAGCACCGTCAGAGGTTTTCTAGAGGGAGCGGCATTATACACTAGTGCTTGTCCCCGTGGCCTACTAGATTCTCCGAGGGGTTTAGATCAGATCAGGCGAAAGCGAGGGCCCATAGCAGCCGCCATACGGCAGCCTTTATATACACTTTTAAACTGTCGCATTTCGTTTCATTTTTTTTCAAAGTTATCAACGGGTTTATTAAACGCGGACTACTTAGGGTCCGAAACGCCGCCCGCGCCCGCGCTTTTGCGGCGGCTTGCGCTGGCTGACCTCACGCCTCACAGGTAGGTACGTGTGTCGTGTACGGAAAACACTGAAGGTTTCTTCTTCGCCACTTATGGCATTTCAGCCGTGGGCTCTTGCTAGTACGCCGGCATCATAGAGTGGAATTTAAGACGCCACGCTGTTGCGGTCGTCGGTTGTCGACGAGTAAGATGGGGCGGGCGTGGGGGAAAGGATAGCTTACTCCGACTTCCAAGGCGCACGCACACGTCAGTGTGGTCAGCCGCACCGAGTGAGACAGTCATAGCACAGATAACCTCCTGTTGTCATAATGACTAATGTCCAGTGAGTATCAGCGAGCGTTGGCGACTAATACGGGGCATGAATGCGATTTTGTGTAAAAATTATTACCACCAAATAGGTTTTAATTGATTTCATTTACAAAATTTAAAAAATGACTTAATTTTTCCTGGTCATCCTCTAATATGCTTTCAACAAAGCGATTTATTAATAACACCTACACCATTTTGACTAGACCTCCCCTGGAGCCGCTGACGGTTCGCTTTGACTGCGTGAGGGAATGCTGTGCGGAGTGCTGGGCGGAGGAGCCGGCGACCAGGCCCGACTTCAAGGCTGTGCGCACCAGGCTCAGGCCGCTTAGGAAAGGCATGTAAGTAGCTACACTGATGACTGACGACTGACGACTGACGGCTGAATGATTTATAGTGGTTCTACTAGATCCGTCTTTTCTTTTTAGAAATAACCCACAGCCCAGCATCACAAATTTCCTAGCTACTTATAACTAAAAATGCGATTCAGGAATTTTATAATAAATTATTTTTTTTATTCATAAAAAACAATAAAAATAAAAATAATAATCAAATTCACAAGTAAAAAACTTCAACTAACTCGCCTGTCCGAGGCAAGGTGCCCAAAATGCTGGCGGCATTGCCCCTTTGAATGGCCAAGCTAATGCGCTGAGCGAAAAAATGACCTGATCTCCGGTCACCCGTTACCTCGTACAGGCGAGCAGTTAAGTCCTTTAAAAACATTTTTGCATTAGGTCCCCATGGGCCCATCGTCTCCACAGCAAAGGGGAGGAAAAAGAAAGTCTCACCCAAATCCATATCTATCATATCAATAAATTTATGTTGAGGATAGCAGCTAGTGTTATGGAACTAACATCCTTGTGACAGCTTATTATCAAATAACTACCCTTTGACTGGTATAGCGTAATATATTTTTCATTGGCTTTTCTTTCTATTGCAACTACATAAGGTTTAAATTGTGATGGCATCTATATTGCCACCACCAGTATAATAATAATAAAATAAAAAAGCGTTTATTTTCTCTACACAATAAGGAGTTACAAAAGGCCTAAAATATACTATTTAGATACATTGCATCCTATCATTTGTGAGAGACTGGTGCCTGAAATAGGTTTCGTGAGAAACCTGCAAATACAGGTCACCAGGACCCCCCTCGCGGACATAGACAGAATATAACTAATGGCAACATGAGTAAGATGTAAAGAGGCGAAAAAAAAAAAAAAAAAAAACAAACAAAAACCAAAGACAGATGATTTAGGATCTAGTAGTCCTGACCACAAAAGAAGTCAGAAAATAAGTCAAACACAATTTATAAAAATAAAATAATTTTTTTTTTTTTTTTAGTAAAAACTAAATATAAACTAAGGTAAGACTGCAGAATTTCCCAACCTACGTAAGTGCGTATTGATATGGAGCGTATACGATTTAGCGTATGTGTGAGTGAATTTGAGTGAGTGTGAGAGAGTGTTAGTGAGTGTGAGTGAATGTGAGAATGAGAAGTGGTCTGTGTGGATAGATGTGAAACTAAATCTTTTTTTGTTTTTTTTTGTTTTATTATATTTAGAATTATACTTATTTTAGAATCAAATTATGGAATATATTTTATAAGTTAAAAGTATGTTATTTAGTCTGGAATTTAGACCGGGGGAATGAGTAATTCCTCAGTTGTTTTATAATCTAGTGTTTTAAGATATTTCGAGACAGTTACCTTACAGACAGATTTAGGGAGCGGATAAATGTTTAGTGCCCGGTTTAATTTGTTGTACAAATAACAGCCAAGAAAACAGAAAAAGTTGTGGGAAGAGGCGGTTCTAAAACGTTGGAGAGAACAAACTCTATCTTTCCTCCGTTTGATCCCTAGTAATAGCGGGTCGTACTGTAGCTCTGAGTGCTTCTTTAGGACAGTATGTAGAATGAAAGACTGTCTAACTGAGAGTACGTCCCAGTCCCTATAAAGATCAACAGTTGGGTAGCGAAAAGGTAGACCTGCAGCAACTTTTAAGATCGTACGTTGAGCTCTTTCAGCTTGGAGCAGATGGTATTTAGCGACCCCTCCCCATGCAGAAATACAGTAGTCCACAAGCGATTGACATAAGGCATAGTATACAGTCTTGATCACACGATGATCCGCTATATGCTGGAGAGTTTTGAAAATAAAAATGAGTTTACGGAGCCGAGCTACAAGGGTGTCAATGTGCGGTTTGAAAGAAAGGGTCTGATCAATAACTACTCCCAGGTATTTAACGGTGCTAGTTCTAGTGAGGTTGGGACAGTGACACAAAGAGGGGTTTGGGGCACAGTTGTGGGCCAAAAGGAACAGGGACTCAGGAGGTAGATGATCAGAGCGTAAGGCAAATGTAATATAGTTCGTTTTGGTGACGTTAAGAGTAAGCACATTATGATTCAGCCATTCACTTACTATATTGAACCCCTGTTGGGCAGAACAAAATACTTCCTGCCAAGACATCCCAGTAAAGAATAAGGCAGTGTCATCGGCGAACGTAAATATTTTTCCACTTTGGAGAGTTAGGTTGCAGAGGTCGTTGATATAGACTAGAAACAAGGTTGGACCAATTATGCTGCCCTGCGGCACACCGTACGTAACCGCAGCCTCATCACTCGTCCAATCATCAATTTTTACTCTCTGAGACCTGTTAGCTAAGTAATCTTCAAACAGTTTAAGAGTAAGGCCACGCACTCCAATGTTTTCTAATTTTACCACTAGGTGAGGAATTGACACCGTGTCAAAAGCCTTGGCCAGATCAAGGAACACCGTCAGGCACTTATTTCTTCCATCAAGGGAGGTTATAATAGAGCTAACAAGATCATGGACGGCGTCGTTGGTTGATTTGGCACGTCGAAAGCCGTACTGGGAAGTCGAAAGAAAGTTGTTAGATTCTAAGTAATTAATCAGTCTTTCATTCATCACACGCTCTAGGATTTTAGAGAGCGTGGGTAAAATGGAAATAGGCCTGTAATTATTTACACAATCCTTCCCGCCGCTTTTATGAACTGGTTTGATAAGAGCCACTTTGAAAACAGACGGAAAAACTCCTGTTGATATGGAGAGATTTATCATATGGGTGATTGGAATAACAAGAGATGGCGCATATCTTTTGACAATTTTAGTAGATATCAAATCTACTCCCACTGCACATTTGTCTTTGAGACTACTAATAAGGTCAGCAGTTTCCATTTCATCAACTGGAGCCATTACAAACGACGAAAGAGGAGAGTCCGAGGGCAGTGAGCTGGCATGACGAGTTATGAGGTTATTACTGATGATGTTTTCGGCTAGTTTTCGTCCTATATTTGCGAAAAAGCTGTTCACATCATCCACGCTTTTCTGAGGATCATTTGGGGTAAGAAGTGAGGATGAACGATTGACTATTCTATTAGAACCACTTATTTTTTTAATGACCTGCCAAAGATCTTTTTTATTGTCACGTGCCCTTTCAATCGCACATTTTTCATAAGACCTTTTGGCTTTTTTTAGGACCGATGTACAAAAATTCCTATATCGTTTATAAGTAGTCATGAGGATCTCATTTGTAGGGTCTCTTTTAGATTTTTTATACAAGTTGTCCCTATTCCTCATACAACGTAAAAGTCCTTTAGTTATCCAGGGTTTACTGATAAATTGCCTTTTTGGAGTTTTCCTAAAGGTGGAGCGTTTTTTAATAGCCGTGCTTAAGTATCCTACCAGAAGTTCAGCCGCAAGGTTAGCATCATTGCAATTTAGGATAGGGCTAAAGTCCATATTTTGAATTATATTATCCAGATTAATGAAATCAATATAATGAGACTGTTTATTTAGAGAAAATATTTTTGTGTTTAACTTAAGACTAGCAGCTACACAGACATGATCAGTGATGGAGGAATCAAAAATTACACATTTGGCATCTAGTTTTGACTTAATCATGACGTGGTCGAGACATGTGCGACCATGGGTTGGTACCGTATACCCGGCGAGCATGCAATGACTAGCCAAAACATTCAAATAATCATGACAGCGGCTATCAAGACCATTGGGCATTATGTCGATATTAATATCGCCGCAAAGTATAATATTCTTATAATTACTAAGTTTTGAAAGTAACGCATCAATTGAACTAGTGAAATTACTTATGTTTGAATAACTAGGTGGACGATACACACCAATGATACAGAAATCGTGATTTACTTTTAATATAAGACAATTGCAGTCGTCCACTAAAGGCTCCTCAAAGATTCCATTTATGTGTTTATTGTGATATATAACAACGCCCTCGTTTTGTGTTTTGTGATTGGTAGTAGTCGCATGTACATAGTTGTCAAGATCAGGAATACTTTTTGCAGCAGATAGCCAACACTCAGACAAAACTATCACGTCCCAGGCTACTTCGGACCTTTGTAGCAGGGTGTTGAAGTTAGGCATATTACAATTTATACTACGGATATTTTGTGTAATAATGTTTAAGGTGCAATTGTTAGTTGAGATTTCGTTTCTTACATCGTCCGCGTCACAGATGACCACACGGGCAGGAGACAAAGAATCCAGATCTCGGCTTATTGTATCAATATTTTGCATAATAATAATGAAGTATATTAAATTTTTTAATCAATAATTTGTCACGGAAACCACGTGACAATTTTAACAACAAAATATTTAGAAAACCGCGAACTGAAGTCCCCATCCTCATCCCGCTTTGCCTCTGTGTCTGTGTGTGTATGAGTGTGTTTATATAAGTTTGTTTTATATGTATCTGTGGAATAGATTGAGATTTGTGTATACGTGATGAATGATTGTGTATATAAAAAAGGCTGTAATTTGAGTGATAAAAACTCACTAAGCAAATGCGTAGTATGTGCCTGATTAAATCAGTGACCGTAGGGTTGGTATGTGAGATTCTGCTAGTCAGTACATAATATGAGAAAAACGTATATTTTATATAACTATTTACATGCATTATTAAAGAAGAACAAATGAAATTTATGGCTAAGCTATTGACGCCATATAAATAACAATAATAAAAATTATCCAACACAACATCTACTATTATTAACATAATTATTAATATGCCACTTTCGAACAGTCACAATATAAGACTATTTAATTGAGCTTCTTCTGTTATGAGGACTGGCGATGCTCCCTCCTCCTTTCTCACGTACACCTTGCCAAATGATGTCCAGGCAGCTGTCAGTTTGTTTATCTTTACATTTTCCCGGGCTAGATAGAACAACCGTCTAGCTTTACTCGTTAGACACTCGGAAACGTATATTGGACGTGCGGTGCCATCCAGTTTAAGATGCTGCGAGTGAAGAGCCGGTTCCTTTTTTTCACGTTTGTCCTTGTTAAATGACTTAAGATGGCGAATAAGATTTTCCTTCCGAACGGCAGTGGTAAAATCCACAACAATGGTATTTGACTTGTTGCGATAAATATCTCTTATCTCAGAATCATGGATAGGGTTTTCAATGTTAACCATCGAATTAACGTTTTTTATGATATTAATCAAACACCCCTTATCTTCACCCTCCTGTTTAGGGAGATTACGAATTTCTAACGTAGTACAGCAATTGTGTTTTTCCATCAAGTCGATTTTTTTTTCCAGAAGAGTAACCCTATTTTTGTACTCGCTATTTTCTTGTTCCAATACATACATTTTTGTTAACAACTGCTCATGTTGGCTAGATAAAACCTCAACCGATTTTTGTATACCCTGATTTTGAGACAATATAGTCAATAAGGTGTTATTCAACACTTCAAATTTGCTGTCTTGCTGTGATCTTATCTCTGCGAACATAGTTTTTATTTCAGATCCAGATATTGTTTCATCAGTGAAATTATCAAGGGTACGCTTCTGACGTTTCGATATATTAAAATAACTGTCCTCGAATGTAGTTTCATTAGGCTTATGAAGAGCGGAATCTGAATTATAATGCAGGTTACTAGGTTTGGCCAGGTTTAATAAGTGTTGCGAGACCGGCGGAGATCGTTGAATCGACATTTCGCTAGTTGTAGGCCTAAATGAGCCGACGGCAATCAAACAATATAGGGGGCGGGGCTTGGAGGATGCGCCTGCGACGGCACCTGTTGCACGGGGAGGATGGCAGAACTGCGCTCGGATTGGGTGATAGTGATAAGACGTAGGTTAATGAACTCACGCAATCTATACGTCTTTGTCTATGACGTTGTTGTTGTCTCCGTCCTTGACACTGTGGCCTTCTCGATCATAAGCGGTCTTCTACTAAACAGTTTGAAATTTTATTTAATATAGCAGCAACTTTAGCGGAGCACTCAGGGGTCAACAGTCGCTGGGTGGTGCAACGATTTCTTACAGAACAGTAGTGCATCCACTTTAGTGAGACCTCTGTTTTAATTTTATACAGTGCGAGCGAGAAAGAAAGTACACTCACGTTTTCCAGGTGCAAGCGAGTGAGAAGATGCAAGGACGTTCGATGACTTCGGCTTGATGAATTGCACTTTTCGTTGTTAAAATTTTGTCTTCAAACTGTGTTTACTCAAGAAATATATGGTGACGACGTAATCGGTATTATGCAGTAGGAAGCTTTTACACTTTCACACACAATGGTACGATCTTATGGATAAAAATATTAACTATTTCTTTGTTTCGAATTATTAACTATCGAGTGCACATGAATACGTGTTGCCGTAAGCGAGGTCGCGGGGGAGGGGGGAAAGGATATAACTTATTCAAAATAATTTTATTTATTTATTTGACCTTACTTTGTTTATGCTTTAAACTAATGCGCTAGTACTGACCATAGAGAACTGCGAGTATTTTATAACTCCATAACAAAAGAGCAATTTCAATTTGTTACATATTGCAGGAAACCCAACATCTTCGACAACATGATAGCCATGATGGAGAAGTACGCGAACAACCTAGAGGCGCTGGTGGACGAGCGCACGGACCAACTGCAGGAGGAGAAAAAGAAGACTGGTAAGAGAAGCCCTGATCATGATCATATCCTTTTGACCTATATAAACATGTCCACTTTATTTTTTAAGACTGTAGACGTTTAGTATTTCTTCTGTGGTTTAGTTTATCATCAGTACAGCCCGATAACACCTTATCTAACTCGGAGCAAAAGAAAATAGCATCCTCGGTGAAAGAGGGAGGGGCATTACCCACTAAACAAGGGGAGAATCGAAACCAATACGTGACTGCGAGTGGCTGTAAAAGATCGTCTAGCAACTCGACTACTGTTGCTGAAAATCTTTCACCTACTGCCAGACGTTAACAGCCTTCTCTTTAACACACCTACTTAGTCGGTCCTCTGCGAGCCTTACTGCATTCCGGCCATCCCCATTCTATGATCTGACTATCTGGCAGGTAGTCTCTTTAGAGGCTACACCACATCTCTGGACCACCACACCGTTTCCCTTAGGTGTTGAAGAAAGTTTAGTGAATCAAATCGTAACACTGCTGAACTATAATATCATCGTCATCAGTGTATTTTGCTGCTAGACATAAATAGATACTCACCAGCACTTACTAAGTCTTTGCCTCCAATAATAAAAGCCTCCTTCTGGATTTGTCCTGTGCCACCTCCTGCTAGTCATCCGCGTGGAGTCCGTCCTGACCTCTTCCCCCCAGCGGTACCTACGACGACCAACGGCCGTCTCGGTCATCAACTACATTCTTACTTAAGCATTCACGGGCACTCCTTCGCGCAAATATTTGGAAATTCAACGCTCGGAGCGATGTCACGCAATCCAAGTAGGTAGTTATATGATTAAATTTGGAGCGTGGAGTGGAGACTCCACGGTTTCACTCCATCGGTCTTAAACAGAGACGATTAAAATTGGAGTGCTGGAGTCGTTTTTTTAATATATTTTACTGGTAAGCACAGTACTTGATGTTAAGTGATGATAAGGCCAATTAATGGAAGCGCACTTCACCCGGAATCCTCAACTAGTGAGGCGCTGTCTCTCTAGCTGCCGGAACACAACAATGCTACAAATATTTATGTTATGGCGATATATTTAGATAAGATGGTGGTAGCTGGCTAGACGGACAAACAAGCCCTACCACCAACCAAATCGAGTACACAAACATGTACCCCCCGCTGGGAATCGAACCCGCGACATCTGGGTCTAAGCCGGTGGTCTTAACCACTAAACCACAGAGGCGGTTAAAAGGCCGTTAAAGAGTGCCCGTGAATGGGGACCATAACACTTTAATTTCAAAGTGACATAATTAAGTTTCCACCAAATTTTTATAAAGGTGGAGGAGTTAGCTAGAATTTCTGGTACACATACACACGGCGTCAACCACGCTTGTTCCAGAGGCGCTATTGGAAGAAATGCTTCCGGCACCAGTGGCTGAGCAGCTGAAGCGCGGCCGGCGCGTCCTGCCCGAGAGCTACGACTCGGTCACCATCTATTTCAGCGACATCGTCGGCTTCACCGCCATGTCAGCGGAGAGCACGCCACTGCAGGTTAACTGTTTTACTGTCATCATTCAAATCACCATAAAGGCCAACGTAGGCGAGGGACAGTTCCTAACTGAGTACGCCATCAATTGGTATGTGCCATAATAGTTCATCACCACATCACCAGCTCTTTTTTATGTCCCCACTGCTGAGGCACGAGACTTCCCTATGGATGGATAGGGAGAACAGGCCGATAGCCACCACCTATTGCGGTTGCCTATTGGTGGTTGTTAACGACTGCTTATACAGCCGGGACCAACGGCTTTACGTGCCTTCCGAAGCACGGAGGAGTTCGAGATGATAAATGTTTGGTCACCCATCCGATAACCGGCCTTTGCGAAAGTTGCTTAGCCTTAGCAATCGCAGATCGGGCACGTTAACCACTGCGCCATCGAGCTCCTCCTCATAATATTTATGTTGTTGGTATTTGAAACAGAGAACTTGCTAATTGTATACCTGAATGTCTCATATACAGGTAATCCTACTTCGTATAAACAATATGGTATAATTTAAACGCTCACCAGAAATATTTTTTGACCCTAAGCCTAAGTACCAAATAAATTAAATGACTGTACAAATATTATTTTTGCTTCCCAAAATGGATAAATGCTCACCAAATTTTTACACTATTATTTAAATGATTGAGGATACTCTAGCTGCCTTACTCCTGTAGGTCACGTGATAGATTAGAACTTTAAGACAATCGCGAAGCGCAGCGTAGCAATTGTCTTGAATTTCGAGGTTATTTTTTTTATTAGACAACAGAAAGCAAAAATTACCAAATTGAAGCTAGAGGCATTAAATATTGGTGTTATCTATTTGGTGACAAAATAACATATTTGGTCTGAAATGCAGTTAAAAGGTATTCATATATTTTTATTGCATTTAATAAAAAAATAAATTGTATCCTTTTTATAATAATTTAGGAAACACAGTTTAGTGAGCATTTATCCGTTATGGTAAGCGTTTCGAATTTTATTGGTAGTAGAATTGATACATTTTTGGTAGGCGTTTAAACACAAGCTTAAACAATATAATGTAGTTCGTTTTTTTTCTGTTGAAACTGTGCCCTGGCATTGTATCGTAGATAACATCCAGTAAACTAAAAAAAAATCTAGTAAACGTAGTATGACATCGATTACAATTTTTTTTTTCAGGTTGTGGACTTCCTGAACGACTTGTACACATGTTTTGATTCTATCTTGGAGAACTTTGACGTTTATAAAGTGGAAACGATCGGTGATGCTTACATGGTGGTAAGTACTTGTACTTTAGTGTTTAATAAGTATGTAAAGTTCATGTTTTTTAAGTTCACAAATCACACACAGATCGTTCCGCGCGTGACTTGTAATGTCCGTACCCGTGCATACGACAATAGAGAATTGTTACAAAGAGTTTTATTTGCTTCTCAGCAATGTGGACGGCAAATTATTTCATTGCATGTTACATTACATGATACGTTTTACTAGTCTGGGTGTCTAGAGTGATTTTAATTTGACGTTCGATTACGTTACGAAAACGAAAATTAGTATGGCACTGAAGCAGCGCCTCCTGGCAACATACAGGAAGAGTTTTGCCATACAGATTTTCTTTTTCGTAAATTGTATCGAATGAAATGAAATGAAAATGCTTTATTCAATTTAGGGTTAGGTAAACGTCGAATAGTTAGTTACTTAAAAAAAAAAAACAAAAATATGATTGAATACGGATAGTAAACAAAACTTGCACTAGGCAATCTGAGGGCCTAGTGCGAGTTATTTTTGACATTCGATCACGTTACCGTAAACGAGAATTCTTATGGCAAAATTCTAACTCTTCTCGTATGTCGCCAGGAGGTGCTGCTTCATTGCCATACTAATTTTCGTTTTCGTTAACGTGATCAAATGTCAAATAAAATTCACACTAGGTACCCGCCTCTGTGGTCTAGTGGTTAAGACCCAGAGGTCCCGGGTTCGATTCCCAGCGGGGGGTACATCTTTGGTGTACTCGGTTTGGTTGGTGGTAGGACTTGTTTGTCCGCCTGGCTAGCTACCACCATCATATCTAAATATGTCGCCATAACATCAATGTTTGTATCATTGTTGTGTTCGGCAGCTAGAGATAAGATAGCCAGTGCCTCACTAGTTGAGGATCCCGGGTGAAGCGCTTCCACCAAATGGCCTTAACATCAGGTGAGATTAAGACACTGTGCTTACTCGTAAATATAAAAAATTAAAAAAAAAACCCTGTACGCGGTATAAGAGTTCCCATTCGGTGACAGGTGTCCGGCCTTCCGATTCGTAACGGCGTGGTGCACGCAGGCGAGGTGGCTTCTATGGCGCTGGCGCTGCTGGCCGCCACTCGCGCCTTCCGCGTACGCCACCGCCCCGACCAGCGGCTGCTGCTGCGCGTCGGCATTCACTCAGGTGACCCGCCTCGGTGCTCTAGTATCATTATCATCATCATCATCATCATCAGCTCATTTTTGTCGCCACTGCTGTGGCACGAACCTTCCCTATGGATGGATAGGGAGGAGACCACGCGGGCACAGTGCGGCTTGGTAGTTGTTAACGATTGCTAATGCAGCCGGGACCAACGGCTTTACGTGCCTTACGAAGCACGGAGGAGCTCGAGGTGATAAATTTATGGTCATCCATCCAATGACCGGCCATTGCGAAAGTTGCTTAACCTCAGCACTCGCAAACCACTGCGCCATCGAGCTCCTCAAACTTCGCCATCAAACTCCACCCATTGCGCCAACGAGCTCCTATCCTCTAGTATAGTGTCCCACAAAGTGTGTACCGTGGTCATTAGTTGTTGTGCCTCGGAAAAATAAGGTTATTTCATAAAGTTGCATAGGCAAATTGAAGAAAAATACAAAAAACTTACACTAACACAGTTGCAAATCACGCGATATTATTTAGAAATAGATTTTTAATTTTTAGTGTAAGTACCTTCAAAATTTTCCGTTTTGTTAGTTGTACCTTGAACACAAAAAGTTTGCGGAACACTGCTCTAGTGATTACACATATCAAGCCAAAACACAATGTTAAGCTACAGTATTTTTTGCTTTAGTTGTGCTTTATAGTCGGCGACTGATTTTTTAATCGGTGAAAATAAAACGCATAGAGTCCTATGTTGCAACGCACTCGTTCTAAAGTCGGTCACATAATAGGTGATAAAACCTCGACAAAAAAATCGGTCCGACTGTCGGTCCTACTTTTTGTAGGTCGGTCGTGTGCGGGCACCGTTATTGTGTGCACATTAAGGCTCAATTCCCACTGAAAGAGCAGCGTTTTTTGAGGCAAATGATTATATAGTTCATAGATATTTGAATGCAAAGGAGGGGCAGCGCGGCGCCGCGAGGCTGCACGAACCTTCTAGCGACTAGTCAAAAGAGAAAGTCAAAGGAGTCACTTGCTCTTACGGCCGCTGCGTGCCGCTGCTCTTTCAGTGGGAATTGTGCCTTAAAAGTTATAATGTAAAAACACTGTAGTTTCAATTACAGTGTTTTGGCTTGACACGATAGCTGGCCATGGGTTCAATTCACAGTAGGTAGTGTAATATATTCTTGTATGTACACGGTTATGTTTGGCAGGGCTAGATTGAGTCCGCCTGTCTAGTTTTTTTATTTAAGACTAATTGTCGCCCACGACTTCATTCGCGAAGACTACACTATCCCACAGAAACCTGTTACCGGGATAAAAAAAAGTCCTATATCCTAGTCCGGGTCATGGTCTATCTATGTGCAAAGTTTCATCCATATCCGTTCAGCCATTTTCACGTGATGAGCGGTCAAATAAACAGACAAAGAGACAAAAATTCTAAAAAATTGGATCGTGTTCTGTTATCGATTCTAAGTATCCCCAGCGAACTTTTTTTCGAATATCTTCCATTTGCAGTAGCCAGCAGTCTAGTGCTCCCCGCGATTCAGTTTTCTCCAGTAGTGGCTGAACTGAACTTTCACCTTCTTGATCTTTCGGCGGCGTCACGTCGCCGGGTGAGATACGTGCCGTAGTACCTACAGACTATCAACCCTCTAGCTTTATTATATGTATAAATAGATGCAATTAAGCTACATTCTTGAGTGGGCATCTACATAACTATGAGCTGAATTATGTTTCTTGTACCCCTAACCTTAGGTCACACAATCACCCACTAATACAAACAATATTATTTATAGGACCTGTGTGTGCTGGCGTTGTGGGATTGAAAATGCCTAGATATTGCCTCTTTGGCGATACCGTTAACACTGCTAGTCGATTCGAATCAACGGGTGCACGTAAGTTTAATTTTTAAACTGGTCCTTCGAGCAGGATGAAATCAGTTTGCATTTTTAATGCATCTCCAACTGAAATATCAGTATCAGTACTTAAATATCAGTCACGCAATAGTATCATTTTATTTTCAGCTCTTAAGATTCACTGCAGTGCAGCGTGTAAAATATTATTAGACCAATTAGGCGGTTACATTCTGGAAGAGCGTGGAATAGTATCTATGAAAGGGAAGCGCGACCAAATGACATATTGGTTGCGGGGCGAAGAGCCTGCCGCGGCAGCCGCCAGGTCGAAGCGGAGAGCACTTAAGGACGATATAGCGCCACCGCCATCTGTTGACAAACGGGGACAACGGAGCTCGCTAAAGAGCAGAAATTGGAAAAACCAAATTGGAGGATTGCACAGGTATTTCTAAATAAAATCTTAAGTACACATGCCTGCATATCAGGCATATCAGGCATCATAGACTTTGAACTTTGTCTTTGTCATATGGTTGTATATTTATTGAAGAAATTTCACAGTTTTGGATAGTCTGGTGTGCCACTGTACTAATATTGTAGTACTCAATTGAACGTATTTTTTTTATTCAATTTCTAAATTGCTATTTGACTCCAATCCTGATTATAGCTGATCAAGAAAATAAATGGAAGAAAAGCAATGGGTGGAAGAAATGGAGGGAGGCCTTTGCCCAGCAGTGGGACAGCGAGGGCTAATAAATTAAATTAAATTAAAAAAAAATTCTAAATTAATCGGTTATATTTCAGATGCTGCAGCTTAGAATCTCCAAAGAAACTAAGATTTGCGTCCGGAAACCATTTGGAATCGCACACAGATAACGTTCTACATCATAGGAGTGACGAATATCTTATGGAGGTAATGACAAACTCATAGCACAGGTCATACAAAGCAAAATCAAGGTTACCGAACTCAACCACTAACTGTCAAGTTTATTTTCCGTAGGTTATAGGCGACGGAAGACTAGCGCCAACGCAACGCGGCGATTTGTTGGAAGCCCCGAATCTCCGTCAAGAGTACACGAGCGTGTCATGTCCAATCATAGAGCATACCGAGTGTACCACGCTCATTGAAACAAAACTTTACACTCCTTTGCTAACAAACGACGAAATGCCGTGCGAACCGTGCGACATCAAGCTAGTTATTAATGGATGCTCGTACGAAGAAGACAGGGATAGTGCCGGCACACCCTTACTCGCCGACACCTAACTGTCTCCTTACAGTCTGTACTTAAAACGTGAACGTATTGCTAGTCAAGGATTGCGATTATTGATCGCATGACTGTTACATATAACTCAAAATAATCTTTTTAGGCAAGAATGTTTTATTGCACTCGAGTGCGCAAACTAACCACGTAACCGTGGATTTAGCATTATTGTGATCTATGTCAGTATTATTAATAGACCGTATTAAATATAAATTATTTAATAACATTAAACTCTTATTTCACAATTCACGGTAACATCGTTTTACTTACATATATTATTTACAACATCATTTCATATACATATGCATACCCAATAAACATTTAATCGAAGTAGGATATATAGGCGCAGGACGCATAGGCCTCGGATATAGAATAAACGTACGAGTTCTGACTAACTACACTAATCACATAACTAGAATACAATATGACTCTTAGAGTGTACGAAGCTATATTCGACCGTTGATTTTAAATTAGAATTAGGCCGGGCTCCGTATCGACTGCGCTATGGCACGTCCGGGGGCTTTGCGTCCTTTTCGCGGCGTCACACGGCAGACTCCCGGTCCAGCAACGGCGGCGCGCGGCGAAGAGACGAGTCGCTGCTACGCGTTCCGCTGAAGATACCCAGCAGCCACGAGCGTATAGCGAACCTAGGCATCTTACGTATATCGTTTTTCTCCACCGCTATGTTCTCCAAGGAACGCCACTTCTTATAGAACTCTATATAATTGGCGTCGTGGACTTTTCTCTTGGGTCTATCGAATTTGTTGTACAAGCTGCATTTGCGTAGAAGCGGGCTGTCTTCGGCCTTGTCGTCGGTGATGATGCCGATGATGGTGCCATTGAAGATTGGGTCTCCTGATACGGTGGCGACGGGCCCGTCCGCGTCTAGTGATCGCGTGGTGTGGTGGCGACGGATTCGCCCGTCCCGGGGCAAAATATCGAGGGATTGAGCTCCACGTAGTGCTTGCGAACGGAGGGACTCGGCGTCGCCGTCGCCGACGGTCGACGATGCGATCGAACTGAGTGCGTGCCTATAACAAAGCAAAAGTTAAAATTATATGCGAACAACGCCTGAATTGTTGTTGCAGCCAGAGCTTGGAATACCGGTATTTTCAGATACCGGTAATACAGTACACCTTTATATAGTACCGGTACTTTAGTTGGTATCGGTATTAATATACCGGTACTTTACAGATACCGGTTCCAATTAACTTGACACAGTACCGATACTCGAGTTGGTACCCGTATCGATTATACAGGTATTGACCATTTGATCGGTATAATGTGGGTGTTCTAATACTGAGAGCAAATAGGGGTTTATATAAGTGCGAGCTTTCGCTTCTCGAGCATAGTAATCGAGTCCGAGGTGGCGCCAGGGCTTGATATCGGTACCAAAAATACCGGTAAATACCGTTATTTACCGGTATTTTGGTACCTAAGACGAAACGAATACAATTGATGGATAATCACCATGCTTGCCAAATGCTAAAAGTTCATTACATCATTACTTCATTACCAACTCATATACGTTCCCACTGCTGGGGCACGAGCCTTCCCTATGGATGGGTAGGGAGAGCGGGCCATTAACCACCACGCGGGCCCAGTGCGGATCGGTGATCACAAACGCATCATCGTCGTCACGCACGTCACAAGCAGCATCCTTCACATTCACTTCGCAGTAAGTGAAACTATCAATAACAGTGATTTTTTAATATAAATAAGGCTCGTTTTCTTTT